>CM073777.1:45872624-46347871 GCA_037158775.1 Hetaerina titia
CGTCCCTACAGCCTCGCAACTCAGTGGGATGAGTTGAGGAAGGATGAAAAAGCCAAATTCCCGGATATGGAACCGAGGCTTAAAAACTAGGAATAACAGGAAGCATCATTTTTTAGGGGGTCACATTTTCTCTCCCTCCCACTCCTCATATATTGCAGAGAGAATAAGGCAAGCAGTGCATCCATTTCCGGCCAAAAACTATCCGAGCAAGAATTTGTTTACGAATAATTTCACTCGTATCTAGGATGAAGTGGCAATTGTCTGGAAGAGGGGCAAGGAAAAAAAATTATCATAGCAAATTACGCCTGGTCTACTAGGAAATTTCCCGAGAAGACAAAAAATTGTTTCATTTCGTCTGCTTAAATTTCCTGCAACATCCTACATTCAAATGAAGGGATTATTTCATATTTTTTTCCAACAATCAGTCATCTTACCGTCGCTGATCCTTAACCTTAAATCATAGTTGTATTTACCCGTATTTCAAATAAATTATAACGACATGAAAATGCCTCCTAGCAAGATTTTATTATTATTAGGTAATCTACCGGTTAAGGTAGGTTTTTGGATGGACGCAACTATCTAATAAATATTTTGTAACTCCAAACAAAACCCAATCCAGCAACCTAAACTACATCAGGTCCCTCTTCATCTCTGTGTACTTCTTTCCTCCCTTCATCCCGTCCAACATCCCTATCCCGCTTCTGCCCCTCCCTCGCTTGCCCAACATTCTCCCCTCTAGTACCTTCTTCAACATTCCACTACCGCTCAATACGCCTTTCATACATTTTTCCAGCCTCAATAGGACTTCTCTCAACAAAACCCTCTCCTCACCCACCATCTCTAGTACTTCCTCATTTGTTTTCCCCTCGGTCCATTTCACCCTCTCCACTCTTCCCCACACACACACTTCAAAAGCCTCCAATCTCTGTCTATCCTCGTCTATGTCTCCTACGTCTATGTATATGGGAAAGAAAAATCTTCCTTTGTCTTTGTGCAGAGTTTAATATGCAGCAGACTTAAGTATGAGTTTCCTTCTAGGATTCAACATTTTGCAACATGTGTTGAGAAGTCGCTAATATGTTTGCCCGGAGATTTTATTCCGGTAGAGAAACTGATTTGAATTATTGGACATTATTTGACCAAGATTATAGCTAAATTATTATATTGTAATAGAGTTGAGGTAACGATGAGGTAACTAATATTCCGCCGGAGGGTAAAACGGGGCACTCTTGCTAGGAAAAGTAGGAGACTTTAACCCACATTGGACGGATTCCGGGTTTGATATTTAAATTCAATGGTTTTGTAGCTTATGCGCACATTTTGGAATTTATAATTAATTGAACATAACTCATCCATTGGGATATCTTCACTTGGAGGTAGCGGGCATGTAAAATAACCAACGTCACCATGAAATTAGCATATTGTTCTAGCAAGCTTTATGGGTCGAAATTTTCATTAGTTTTACTGCATTATAACACCATGCGCGACTTCCAAGGATTTCAATTTGTTTACTTTTAAGTGAAAATTATGTTTTACAACACTATCCCCACTAAATAAATTTCTAAGGATTTGGAATTTAAAAACGCTGGATTATAGAAGAATACGTAATGCTCCAACATTAGTGCTTTATATTTTATGTATCGAAATTTCAAACTCTTGAAAACATTGAAAAATGAGGAATTTTGTTAACTTTCAACTTTTCATCAAGTACCAAGCAATGATTACAAGCCATGGCTGCTTATATTACCATTGATTTCTTCAGTAGATTTTAAATCATATCACTGGACATAAATTAAAGATAAGAAACAAGTAATTTTATTTTACTGTTCCTAACGATCGTCATTTTTTTGCTCTTACGCTTTACATTCCCATGTACGAAAACATGAAGAGGGAGCTCAATTTGCTAATAATCACTTTTATTTATGAGAGAAAATTGATTAAATAATCTAAATAATGTCTATTTCACGAAATACATATTCTCTATGGCACTTTTATAATCAAATTTTCTTACGAACTGTCTCTTTGCATAAAATGTTTAATCCCATTTCTATGACTTCCGATATGGAATAACCATACCCCGGAAACAATTGGAGAAGTATTTGGATTCTTCCCTCATTCAACAAATGGAAAGCTCAGAATGATCTTATTCGTCTCTAAAGAGTAAACAAAATTCCCCGTTTCAGGACTAGAAACCGTATCAAGTAAAGTTTCCGGAGGATAGCGTAGGGCCCGCTAGGGAATGGCAGGGAGGAGGAAAGGACGGCGGACACTTTAAAATGTGGATGAGAATTCCTTTCTTTTATTCGCCCATACTGAGTTTCAAGTTTTGCAAAACTCACGCACGACCACGGCGAGACCATAACTATGATACAGTGGAAAAGTAGAACTAAGATGACTACTATAGGATATAGGGTATCAGTGCTACGCGGCAAGGATCTAAGCGCGCTCGGTAGTTCCCTGATCGCGCCCATGCCCATGAGTACATAAACAGGGGGACCCCGGTCCCTTTTAGTAACTTCGGCGCCCGCCACAAGAGACGTTGTACTCACAGAGAAGGATTCAAGCAGGATTTCCCGAAGTTTGGGAGAAATCCGATTCTAATTAGAGCCTTGCATTGTTGGGAAAGCAACTGCAGTTTGCTCCGACAAGCGAGCTAGTATACGAGTACATCATGGCTTGTGAGTTACTTTCTTGTTGGCGTGATGCTGATGGTAGGAACTGTGTTAAGTAATGATGTGAGGGTAGGAAACCTAAACGCAGTTTTAACTTGCACGAAAGTAGAATCAATTCCCTTGAAATCGAGGGAGGGTGTTTAAGTTCGTCATCCCAAAATTATAAAATCCAATAAATTCGTATACCACCAAATATTGAAATTATTACTATGAAGAAATGATCATATGATTCATTTTATGAACACTAAATTTAAAAACGAATTTAAAAGTGAATAACCAATACAAATTAAATGATAAATAATATTGTTTCACACAGGAATACTACAATAACATCGTGCATGCACAATGGTCGATCAGCCTCTGGACTGAAAAGTTATTAATTAATAATTTCCACAGATTATTGAGTAAGACAGAATATCATTTGGAGGGACGTAAAGTTTTCAAAATCTGAAATATGAAAACTTTGAAAGACAATATCCATCCTGAATTTATGGAACGATTCAGAGCTATGACAAAAAAGGCCGCATAAACTGATTCTTGAATTTAAACTGAGCTGAATGAACAGAAGCGTTTTTTAAATTAATTATTTCAGTTAATAATATTCGAAAACAAACAACTTTGCTTTTCCACTTGAACATTTTTATTATCATGACCTAGGCTTCGTTTCGAATATCATTAATATGCTGTTTTCGGATATTATTAATATGAAGATTTTCCACCAAGCTACGCCAGAAACTGTTAAATTTAATTATTTCAGGGTTCATTGAAATAATATAAACATTTTATGCATCAATAAATGTTCATATCTTTAAGAATTCTAACAACAACGTTTTTAAAATGGCGAAAAACAAATAAATTCGAAGGATCTTCCAATCATTCGACTCATGCTCCATCGACACCAACATTTCCAAGATGGCTCTGGAGTGAATTATTTCTCGTATCCATTGCTGGGTCTATTCTCATACAGTTCACTTCGTATATTTCTCCTACGGAATATATTTCAAATATTCTCATGGGTGCAACAAGCTCTCAAAAAGAAGCTCTGGTGCATGCACTTTTCGAAAAATCGTGAACCCACGGCGGTAATCTATTTCAGATTCATACACAGACGATCACCACCACTGAAGCGTTCGATCACGCTAAAACGACAAATATATGCATGCGATGCGAGGCACACGGGTCGAAGGACTTGCTCTGCAAACCTTAGCACAGACTCCCTATAGGAAGTTACAACTCGGGACGGTGGCGGAATAAATGGGGAGCGCCGTTTGAGCGGAGCTTGAGCAGTAATGGTCGAACATTTCGACCCATTTCCACGAACGGTGAGGGTAAATGCATCCACCGACGGTTGCGTAGGGGATCGGGCATGCCCCGCTGCGGCTCCAATCCCATTGGTGGATGATCAGAGCAAAGGAACCGGGGAAGGAAGTGCCGCGGGAAATAAGAAATGAGGGCGGATCACACCGAGGTGTAAAAAGGGAGTTTTAGATCCCTCTCCCACGGCTCGATCTCCCTTGGACTCTTTCGTTGTTCCCTTGCAAGGCGGTCCTGGCTCAGATAAAGCGTTTGGAGGAATCATGGAAGGAGAGAAAAAGGATTTCGCGAAATCAAGGAGGGTATTTTTCTCCTTCCATTCCACATCCCTCGTTTCCTCCCCACACCCGCTATTTGGATGGGATTGGGACATGGGAGAACGAGGTGAGATGAGAATTGAGGACAAATGGTTAAGGGAAAAATATCCTTCCCCCGTCGCTTTCACATATATTTTTACACTTTCTTCCGATCCCTTCGACTGCGCCAGTCAAGAAAAGCCTCTACTGGAATCAACATGAAGGCATGAACACGCGAGGTGAATCAACACATTATAGTTCCAAGACCACAGGACGATTTAATTTACTCATATTTGAATTTAATTAAAATTTTGCAATTTTCCGCGAAATAAAATGTAATGCGACCGGTTTCAATGTTACTACATCATCATCAGGTGATGATGTAATTGCATTGAAACCGGTTGCATTAAATTTTATTTCGCGGAAAATTGCTATTTTTAATTAATCATGGTATTCCACCATATTACGCCTGAAACGTCTCTTTTCACTAATATTTGAACGCGAGAAAAATAAAGAATCCTCGGAGATAACAAATAATTCAACATTTTTGGTGGGTAAGATCATTTAAGTCATCCAAGATACGACAAGACAAAGATTCCCCTTATAATTTTAATGTAATTTAAAATAATTCCGATTCAGCTATCATCAACGCTTTAACCGTTCTCTGAAAAAAAAAACTTTAGCATGGATGGATGGTAAAAGGAACGCATTATCATTGAGCCAGACATTTTTAAGCGCGTTGCTGTCAAATTAACGAGATATATTTTATCTTTGCAAATTGCAAGGGATTGGAAACAAAAGATCATTTTCGACTATATCTCCAAAATAAGTGCGGTTCGATTCCCGCTCTTGAAGATCAATAATACTTTGAAGTTCTTTGAATCTTGCATTGTTTATTTTTATTCATTAATTCAATTCATTTGCGCAAATTTAAGCATTCATACTATAATAAATCTGCGGTAAAAGGTCAGTGTTAAGAGTCACGAAACTTCAGGGTAGCATTTTTCTACGGTAATCCTCAAAACCGTTTCCGTTCCAAACGTTAGCCACGCAGATAGTCGGACGGATCATTAAACATCCGACTTCCTATCATCTTTACCCAGCGAGGAACTACTTTCTACACTAACAAAGTTGAAAAATACGCTATATTACTGGAATGGAAGCCATAGGGATGCAAAAAAATTATAATTACTAGAAGCATGGGTTACGGTCAAAGTAGTAGGGACGTAAGGAGAAGAATTGCGCTAGGCAAGGAGGCTTTCTCAAGGAGGAGGGAGTTGATGACGGGGACGTTGAGTAGAGATGTTAAGACAAGACTCGTAAAAACTCTGATATGGAGCGTAGCTATGTATGGTGCGGAAACGTGGTCACTGAAGCAGGAGGATAGACGTAGATTGGAGGCTTTTGAAATGTGGGTGTGGAGAAGGATGGAGAAGGTGAAATGGACCGAAAGGAAAACAAATGAGGAAGTACTGGAGATGGTGAGTGAGGAGAGGGGTTTGTTGAGAGAAATCCTATGGAGGCAAGAAAAATGGATGAAATGCGTATTGAGCGGTAGTGGAATGTTGAAGAGGGTAATAGAGGGGAGAATGCTGGGCAAGCGAGGAAAGGGTAGGAACAGGATAGGGATGTTGGATGGGATGAAGGGAGGAAAGAAGTACACAGAGATGAAGAGGGACCTGATGTAGTTTGGGTTGCTGGATTGGGTTTTGTTTGGAGTTACAAAATATTTATTTGATAGTTTTGTCCATCCAAAAACCTACCTTAACCGGTAGATTACCTAATAATAATAAAGAAGCATGGGTATTAGGCATCTTTAACCTTCTTTAGAGGAACTCCGACCTAGATTCTGAAATTTATTCATAGCTCAGAAATGGCTATCAACAGGGTTACTCAGCTAATGTTTGCCTTGAGAACCGGGTTTTCACCAGTCTCTAGAAGGGAGTCTTCTAGAGATCTATCTTCAAAATTTAACCTTTAGTTAAAGGCGGAGTGGAAAATTGTGAACACGTAGAGAAATATAAAACCATATTTTTCACACATTATATATGATAAAAATACTGAATGAGGTATGGATCTAAATTTGGAAGCGCTGAATGGAAAAATAAGTTTGAGCACTAATAAAAAGTGTTGCATATTTCATCGAAAGCTTTGCAATGTTGTGTGACCATGTTCATTTTACACCGTATTTACTATTTCATTTAGTATAGTTAAAGAACACCCAGTATGTAAGGTGAAAATTGTAAAAAATAATGACAATTAGGAAAATATAGGTGTTTCGAAATAAATGCATCACCTAAGTAGCGCATGTCTGCAATTTCTATTTGTGTAACAACTGTATAATAATTTAAATACATGTAGTACCATTAGTCGCTTCAAATAGTAATAGAGGGATTTGGCTCAGCGGCATAGGTTTCACTTACTGCGAAAATAATTTAATGTCTTCTTAACACTACATTCATCGATATATAACAGCTCCTCTTATTTTACGAGTGGAATTATATTGTAATTTTTTTTATTATTAATTCACTTCCATAGCTACTGGCATGGCATGAGAGTGGAAAGACATAATACACAATGCTTACAATCACTGATTGCATGCTTAGAGAGTAATTGTTCAAACTAACCCACACTCAACAGACCGAATCACATTTTGAGTGTTATATGTTTAATGTCTGAGCATCAAGTTTTTCTAGTATGAAAGAAACCAGAACGTGAGTTAGATGTACTGTGCTTACACCTGGGAATATGGATCAGAGACTCCGGAAGAAACAGGGAGAAAACTGGTCAAAATTAGAACGCTTCCTTCAGCTAGAAATAATTTACAAAATACTATTGGTGAAACTTTTGAGTATTGCTTAGGGTTCTGTAGCATGATAGACTGCTGTAATGGAGAAGAAACCATAAGTGACTAAAACGTTGTTCCATAGTAGAAAAAGATAAAATATGTGTATACATACTGGATTACGGATTAAACAATTCTTCAGTTAAAATATATGCTAATGAAAGACATATAAATTATAAAAGGATAACTAATATGAGAAATTCCCATCTACAAAACAGTAAAGAAAGAACACACTCATGTGTAACTACGCCACCAAGATTTTATTTATGATCGAGCATCCATGTTTTCATATTAGTTTTAAACCGCTTTTTTTTCTACATTTTTAACATACGGACAAAAGCAACACGATTCCTTAATAATTGCTTTATAATTTTACCAAAACCTCTTGCTTCCAGCTTCCGTATGCATACTGTATCTCTGGCGCAGTTTACATATCTCGGAAGTGTTTTGGACCAATACGGTCAAAGTGGTAGGGACGTAAGGAGAAGAATTGCGCTAGGCAAGGAGGCTTTCTCAAGGAGGAGGGAGTTGATGACGGGGACGTTGAGTAGGGATGTTAAGACAAGACTCGTAAAAACTCTGATATGGAGCGTAGCTATGTACGGCGCGGAAACGTGGTCGCTGAAGCAGGAGGATAGACGTAGATTGGAGGCTTTTGAAATGTGGGTGTGGAGAAGAATGGAGAAGGCGAAATGGACCGAAAGGAAAACAAATGAGGAAGTACTAGAGATGGTGGGTGAAGAGAGGGGTTTGTTGAGAGAAATCCTATGGAGGCAGGAAAACTGGATGAAAGGCGTATTGAGCAGTAGTGGAATGTTGAAGAAGGTAATAGAGGGGAGAATGTTGGGCAAGCGAGGAAAGGGTAGGAACAGGATAGGGATGTTGGATGGGATGAAGGGTGGAAAGAGGTACACAGAGATGAAGAAGGACCTGATGTAGTTTAGGTTGCTGGATTGGGTTTTGTTTGGAGTTACAAAATATTTATTTGATAGTTGTGTCCATCCAAAAACCTACCCTAACCGGTAGATTACCTAATAATAATATCTCTGGCAGGACACTAGACTATCCAACTTAGAAGATTCCACCGCCAGAGTGCCAATCACTAAGTGCAACTTCCTCGAAATCATCTACGTCTGCAGCCGAGAGTCAGTTGAATTTCAAGGAAACCTTTAACCGACACTTAGACCTCATCGACTTAGTCATGAACGGCTCGAAGTCGGATTCAGCCAGTGCTTGCGACGTGACATCCTCTTATCATAGCACATTTACGGGAAAGCTCAGTCTTCTATGCAGTACTTAATCCGCGAAGCTCTACAAATTTGTATTAAAGTTATCGTGAAAAGTTTCGGAAAAATAGGTTAATTTCATATATTGCTTCAATGCCCCAAAATTATTCAACGTACATCCCTTGAGCGTCGACACACTTTTGCCAGCGGCTTTTCCACGACTCGAAGGCTCTCTGGTAGACGGATTCCGGAAGGTCCTTAAGGGTGGGTGTACAGGCTTCTTTGATGGCATTTAGGGTCCCATGGTAGTGTTCTCAGAGGGAGGATTTCACTTTTGGGAATAGGAAATAGTCTGCTAGTCGTGACTTCAAGGGGGTCGGGGAATCGTAACGATGTCGTTTTTCGTAAGGTAGTCGGTTACCTTGGGGCATCATCTGCTCAAGACCTTAGCAACGGTTTTGACGCAGATATTTTGTATCGCAAAATTTTCAGTAACAATGGTATGCACTGTCATCCTATCAATGCCAGAAAGATCTGTCATCATGCGCACACTTAACTGACGGTCTGAATTCAGCACTTCACGCACACGTTGTGGTCGGTAATTGACGTTGACGGTCGTCCAGGCTCGCCCACCACACTCTCTCGGCCATCTTTGAATAGCTTATGCCACTTTAAACTTAGGTTTGTGATATGCCTTGAATACTTGGTAAATCATGGCCAATGTCTTTGTACCCGATTTTTCCAGTCAAACACAAAATTTGATGGCGTACCTCTGTTCAATAATTCGCTGCATTTTGCACTTGCAATGAGTCACTCGACAGGGGTCCACTAAAAACACGATCTCGCCTGAACGAACGCTCGCAGGCGATTGGCGCTTAGCGTGTATCAAAGATCAGACCCAGCGCCACCTAGCCTGCGCAGTGCGAGCGCGCAACAACATAAGTCTCGTCAGGAAAAAATTGATCTCGATACACTTTATGCAAACCTTGTATGCTACAAAATGTCTCTCGACGGCATTAATGGCAGTAACCGTTGCTTTCTAATTTGTACTGACTTGACGGGTGCGCTGAAATGCCTTTCCCCTTTTTCCTCATCCCATCCGTATCTCCAGGAAATTTATTTATCCCTCCTCAACCTCCATCATCATAACGGTGTTAAAGCATATTTTCCGTGGGTTTCGGAGTACATGGGAATCGCTGTAAATGAGAAGACTGATTCAGCAGCGAAGGAGGCCAAGCTATTGACCTAGAATCTTTGGTGGTACCAGCTGAGGATCTCAAAGTGACGTTAAAGAACGCATTCCAAAAGCAGTGGAATGGCATTTGGCGGATGGTTAACGCGAACAAGTTTTGCACCGTGAAACCCGAGACTTCAGTGCGGTCATCTTCTGCCGAGAGTACATGGAGGGAGGAGGTCGTTATCACGCGATTGAGAGTAGGTCACAGTGCTCTGACTCACTCTTACCTCTCCACTGAAGACATAACTCCATCTCTCTGTAAAGATTGTGACTCCGCAATTACCGAAGCTCACCTACTGATGGACTAACGGGCTGTATACGGTAGACTAAACATCGACAGAGAAATCGTTTATGTGCCAGGCAATAACCCAAATGCCCTAACGCGAGCGATAGCCTATTTAAAGGAACACGGTCTCCTACGACCCTTACAGGATACATGCATAATACGCAAGTGATACAAGACACGAATCACTTCTTCATTTAATGCTATTTTATTAATGATAGCAACCCTATTTGGTTAGCATCATGCATTTTTATGAACGCATCAAGTAGTAAGAGGAGATAAATTGATATTATTAGTCGGCGGACCAAAATAAATCTATCATCACGACTAGTAGTTATTAACGAAACAATATTCTACTTGCGTTACCTTTCCTCATGGGATATCTTAAGTCAAAGATACAGTGAATATGTGGAAAAGCTAGCATGATATTAAGATTAAATGTAAGAGTATCGGTAGTGTGACGAGAGCAGTAAAGAGCGATCTTTCACCAGTTTAGTCGGATTTGAAATCTCCTGCTAGTATATGGAATCCTCATGATGTTAATTAAATTGCTGAATTAGATCGTGTGCAGCGAAGAGATATTAGTAGGTTTGAAAAATGTTGTAAAAACGTAGTAGATGACGTAGATTATAAGAACAGCTAGGTAGGGGATTCACTCACAGGGTGAAGGTTAAACTATTAGAATATTAAATGTCTTACATTAATTGGAAGTAGATTTCATAAAGCAATTAAGTTGAAAATGTAATAATAGCCCTATCATACTATATCAGAGACAATTGAGAGACAGGAGAGTTATAAATGTAATAAGTAGAGGCCATGGAATGGAGAGAATCGACAATATCTTAAAAGATATGCAAAATAACGTTCCAAGGGCCAAGCACACAGAAACTACTTCAAGGAGCACAAGGGATGAAGCTATGTTATTCTTTGTAAGATCTGTGAAATTGCAATTAAAGATGGAGTGAAAAGATGGAAAGAGTACTTTGTTATCAAGGAGGATTACTTATGATAATTTCAAAATATCAGGAGACGATAATGACGTCCGTGAAGACAGTCAAGGTCGATTCACTATCGAGTGTAGAATTAAGAAATTGAGGACCTGAGAGAAGGAAACTTCTCTATAATTGATTATAGAAATTCATGTCTTATTATAAAAGGAGCATATAATATTTTAGGTAACATTTCAAAGTTAAAGTAAAAAATTCATCCGATAAAAACAGTTGGCCGATTTAGAAGATGAATTCCATCTCCGATTAACACGAAAAATATGTGTTATTGATTGAAAGCATGGTTTCTTATTTTTATCTGTAAGAGATTTGGTACTTCCATACAAATCTTTTCATTCCGTAGGGAGCATATCGAATTAATTCTTCAAACTATTCTTTAGGTTTTCGAAAAAAATTGGGTGAGCAACATGATGCCATCTATGTGGTGGAAAAATATTACATTCAAGCAATACTTTATGATAGCAGTAATATCTGAATTATTGTTTCTGATAAATTAAAAACTCCTAAAATATTTCACGAAAAAAAATTCGAATGCTTGCAAATTATTCACAGGATTTATGTCAAATGTATACTGAAGCCGTACGATGTTTTTACGAGGCTACACATTAAAAAAAATGAATGCATCGAATTGTTAACGTAAATTTTGGAAAAATCGTACTTAACACTGAATAATCCTTCAAAATTTGAAATGTGACCGAATTGACAGTTAAAAAAAATGCAGATAAATAATGACACTTAACTTTGAAAGCGTAATGAATGTGACGTCGATTCTTTATTGAGGCAGCATAATTGTTTATGCGATAAATTGTAGCAAAAAATGGCCACTTAGACAGTTAGCCGAAATACAGGCGTTAGATTATAGTTCCTCATTATTAAATTCTTAATTTTAAACGCAACACTCTTGAACAAAATTCTTCGAGACGAGATCGCTTAGAGTTCACTATCGTGGATAATATATTGGCATATATTCATATTTTCACTCTTAATGTCATTCTCTTTGCATGGTACCCAGCAACGCAATTCTGGGCAGAGCTATAGAAGGTAATTCAGGAAAAGATATGAAACATTTATTTTTCTTAGCTAGTTACAATAAACATGTAAAATAATGTGATAATGATTCATACTGACGTAAGAAATATGGGTCAAAACGTAACATACTTCTTTACACATACTCTCTCAGATCAGACTGAAGTCCGACCTGAAGAATGCCTCAGAGAAGGCCGTAAGCTTAACATTTCTGAAATACGAGTGTCCTTTTACGTGTTATCTATTTGATTTTTGAGCTCTAATGTGCCATTCAACATCCCTATTCTATTCCTCCCCTTTCCCCATTTGCCTAACGGTCTCCCCTCTATTACAGTA
Source organism: Hetaerina titia (assembly GCA_037158775.1). Taxonomy (NCBI): domain Eukaryota; kingdom Metazoa; phylum Arthropoda; class Insecta; order Odonata; family Calopterygidae; genus Hetaerina; species Hetaerina titia. The sequence goes on from CM073777.1 coordinate 45,884,867, forward strand.
CATCCCATTGCCGATGAAAATGCACTTCATTAATTTTTCCTGCCTCCTTATGATTTCTCCCAACAAACTTCTCTCCCCGCCTACCTTCCTGTACTTCCTCATTTGTTTTCCCTTCGGTCCATTTCACCTTCTCCGTCTTTCTCCACACCCACGTTTCAAAAGCCTCCAATCTATGTCTATCCTCCAGCTTCATCAACCACGTTTCCGCCCCGTACATAGCTAAGCTCCATATCAAAGTTTGTACGGGTCTTTTCTTAACATCCTTACTCAACCTCCCCGTCATCAACTCCCTCCTCCTTGTGAAAGCCTCTTTGCCTAGTGCATATCTTCTCCTTACGTCCCTGCCACTTTGACCATGATGGTTGAAAATATTTAACCAGGTACGTAAACTGTTCTACCTGCTCTATCCTTCCCCCTCCTACTTTAATGTTTGGCTAGCCCTTTTCTTTCTGGAAATTCGAATAACCTTTGTTTTATTAGCGTGATATAGTAATACATTAATGTGTTATTACAATATGGATAGTGATTTTTTTTATTTCACAAAGCAAATCATTCAAATGGTCTGCGAGCTACGTTCAGATATTGAAATCCGTTATTGCAATAACACATGTGAATGCTGTGCTATCTATTGATTCGATATACCTATCTATTGATAAGGATAATATTGAAAAATAATGATATTTCATATGCGATAGTTACATTATCTGCTAAGTGAAACCAATTTTATATTTGCCGAATTCAACAGAAGTTGCGCATTCTACTTCCGAATGTTGTTTGCTAACACAATTTTACGACTTATTTCTGATGGTGATTTCGCAATTTTACGATTTCCCATGAACTGTGCTGGAAGCACATGCTCTGCCCCTAACGTATTGTTTTCATCACGAAAAGTTTTACGAAGAAACGCTAGGTCAATGAATTTCTTTCGTTCGAAAAAAACACATACATGACAGTTGTCGCTTTATGAAGTAACTTTGCTCGCACACTTTATGACGCTTGCATTTTCTCCCGGGGGGACCCGCCCATATCACTTTCAATATACATTTCGACCTTTTATCTCAGCTCCAACCCCACGACCCGAAATCTGCCCTCGACCGACCCCGCTCAATCCTCTGAGTTCGTCCTCGAGTCTCCAATCCCCTTCCCTTCAATCTCCACCCTTCCCCTGTCTTATCCCGACCCATTCCCACTCCCAACCCCCACCTTTCTGCCCAACCCATCATCCAAATCCGTGGGAGGGCCCGGTCCTTCAGAGGCAAAAGTGAAAGAATTGAAGCCTTAGGGGGTCAAGCACTGATTCATGAGGGGCTCCGTGCCAAAAAAATAAAAGGGGAGGGAATAGTATAAGGAAAAAAACACTCCCAGCCTGCTTTCCTGGATCGTTCTATTCCCTTATTTGCCAGCTTTCCGCACTGTGACACTTTCTTATTGCCATTGGTCTATCTTGCAGGGAAGGTGCTCTGAGCACCTTCCCTGCAAGATAGACCAATGCTCTGCTCTGAGTACATGATCCGGGGGAGAAGGAATATGATGCGTGTTAACATACGCAGAATTTTGATTCTATTCTTTTAAACCTCACTAAGGTTTGTTATTTTCTCTCTTTTCCTTGTGATTTAAACTTAATTACACTTTTCGAAACATATCGAGTTCGAAGGAAAGTCGGAGGGGAATTCATAAAATCGGTTAGGTTTGCTGATGACCAAGCATTAGTTGCTCAGTCAGCCAAGGGGTTGCAAGCATTGCTGAGTGAATTGGAGGTTCAGTGCGATAAATATGCGATGACAATCAATTTTAATAAAACAAAGGTCATGCGATTTTCCAGAAAGAAAAAGGCTAAGCTAAATATTAAAATAGGCGGGGAAGAATTAGAGCAGGTAGAACAGTTTACGTATCTCGGAAGTGGTTTGGACCAATACGGTCAAAGTAGGAGGGACGTAAGGAGAAGAATTGCGCTAGGCAAGGAGGCTTCCTCAAGGAGGAGGGAGTTGATGACGGGAACGTTGAGTAGGGATGTTAAGAAAAGACTCGTAAAAACTCTTATTTGGAGCGTAGCTATGTACGGCGCGGAAACGTGGTCGCTAAAGCAGGAGGATAGACGTAGATTGGAGGCTTTTGAAATGTGGGTGTGGAGAAGAATGGAGAAAGTGAAATGGACCGAAAGGAAAACAAATGAAGAAGTGCTGGAGATGTTGGGTGAGGAGAGGGGTTTGTTGAGAGAAATCCTATGGAGGCAGGAAAAATGGATGAAAGGCATATTGAGCGGTAGTGGAATGTTGAAGAAGTTAATAGAGGGGAGAATGTTGAGCAAGCGAGGTAAGGGCAGGAACAGGATAGGGATGTTGGACGGGATGAAGGGAGGAAAGAAGTACACAGAGATGAAGAGGGACCTGATGTAGAGTAGGTTGCCGGATTGGGTTTTCTTTGGAGTTACTAAATGTTTTTTTGATAGTTGTGTCCATCCAAAAACCTACCTTAACCGGTAGATTACCTAATAATAATAATAATCGAGTTAGAGTTAAGTTCGAGTTAAGCCTTCTTGTTCTAATAAGTTGGCGCATCTAACGGAGGCATAAATTTCCAAATAAACAGCATTCCTTGAACGAATCCTCTCAGCTTTCCATTCCAAACAGCTTCAAATTTGGATCAACCACGAGTACGTATTGTCAATTTTTCAATTTCTAGTAGGATATTTACGCTATCTCCTCCGTAAATAAGCATTGAATGACACCAAAGCTTCGTGTAAGCAATGATATTCAAATTTCCCGTAAATTTTACCCCATCAAGAAAACTAAACTAAAATATCTAGGAAAAAATTATAAAGTTTCAGAAGTGAATATGGCCAAGTGTCTTTAATACGTATAAGAAACATCCCAGTCCTTTGAAAACGTCACCGATTGCCACAAAAATATAATAAAGACATAATTATATTCTCATGCGTACAGCCGATATTCAATATTCTTGGACTTAATATGCGACGGCTGTCCTTTTGCATTTCTTATACCTACAAGAGTACTAGAAATGGTGGGTGAGGAGAGGGGTTTGTTGAGAGAAATCCTATGGAGGCAGGAAAAATGGATGAAAGGCGTTTTGAGCGGTAGTGGAATGTTGAAGAGGGTAATAGAGGGGAGAATGTTGGGCAAGCGAGGTAAGGGTAGGAACAGGATAGGGATGTTGGACGGGATGAAGGGAGGAAAGAAGTACGCAGAGATGAAGAGGGACCTGATATAGATTAGTTTGCTAGGTGGGGAGTCACAAAATGTTTATTTGTTAGTTGTTTCCATCCAAAAACCTACCTTAACCGGTAGATTACCTAATAATAATACCTAGAAGGTACCGTGAAAACCACTACAAGGGTTTGCGTTGTGTGGTCCCACACCAAGCAAGCAACATCATAATGAAGCTTTGCTTCAAAGTTAATTGCTGATAAAAATATTAAATATTTCAAATTATGGATGCAATGTTAACCACAGCTACATGCTTCTCTCACTGACGACTTTCCTTTTAACTAAAGTTGGATTTGTGGTTTAAAGTGGTCGTCTGTCTTTTACCAGGTTTTCTTAATCATTTATATGCCTTTTACCAACATTTATCCAATTCGTTTTCCCTGTCTGTTGTGACGTTGATATTGGATTATTATTTCCTTCGAGTATGCTATTTGTACTTAGTTAATTGTTATTCTCAATTGCTCTATTTCATGAGAGAAAGAAGGCATTTAAAAACTAAAAAAAAGACACTGTGATGAAACATGCAATCAAAAATAACTACGCTGTTTTAAAGTAAATACCGAATTAGAAGGAGCGAGATGAAGAATGTAATGACAAGATCATGAATGAGGGAAAGAATTAAGAGTTAAATAATTAACTTATATGAAGTTGAAAAATATTTTCTACGAATAAAAGCTAGACAATTAAGCGTCGTCTTGGTAAAGGCTTAGAGAGACAGCAATACTAATTCATTGGGTCATAAAAGCCTATTTTGATAATTATAACAATAACATATTAACATACTATATATAATATTAACATGTTAACATATTATATATAATATTATCATGTTAAATATTTCATGACAATTAATATGACATCCTCACGAAGTCATCTGTGCGTACAATTCTAATCACATTCTTCTGCATTACGTATTTTTCAAACAAAGCCTCCCAATAGAGGATGCCAATAGGAATAAACCATTGCAGCGAGTGAAAAAAGGACACTCCTCTCCCCGTTCGACAGCTGAGCGATCGCACGAATTGGAATCCGTTCCGCCGGACGAATTCGAAAACGAACACCGCTCCGGCCTGATATAACGCGCGCGACCGAATGCGAAACCAAGTCGAGATATTTCACGACATCTCCGGGGGTTGGAGAGGGCGGTCGAGTGGCGCAGAAGGAAAAAGGTAGGAGACCCAAGCGATGTCTGAGGCAAGAGGACGCGAAATAACCGGGGCCGGCTCTCTCATAGAGCGATGGTGTGGCGGGGGTTGTACGCGGGGTGGGGTAGGGGGAGCGAGAATGGAAAGGAACATCTCGACAAACGCGAGAGGATAAATAAACTCCGTCGCATCGGTCGGGATCTTAGCATATGGTCCACGCCGTGGGCGATGTTTGCGGCTTTCGAGGGGAGGAGAGGAAGGATGACGAAGGGTGGGAGATGAACTCGATATTTTCAGTCGGATTGGCATTCCACCCCCTCCTCCCTCCCCTCCCTCCGTTCACCTCCGAACTCACTCCCTCCCAAACCTCGGAAAGCGCCCGAGAGGAAGGTGGGGGAATCTTTGCTCTTGGCAAAAAAAACCAAGTTCTGAGTTCTGACATCTTCCCAGCGATCACAATATTAGTTCTCGTGTGTCACATAAGGGAAGAGAAGGCGGAGCGGAGTGGATATTGGAGAAACGACAGAAAAATAGTTCGCGGTCTGCGAGAGAGATGGAGACACTTCCCTCCGACGAGTATTTATGACCTATTCTCGCCACCAGTAATGAGAAACGCAAAGGCAGAGAGGCACCGCGGCTTCCAGATAAAACGGATTGATTAACGCTCGGGCATAATTTCTAGTGGTGGAGACATTTTTTGGCTATTTGTTCCTCGGGGAAGTTGCTAAAAAGGTTTTTCCTTCCCTGCCCCGCATACCTCCGCACCCCAACCCTACACCGCATCAACCCCTTTTTTATTGGTTTCCGGAGGGTGTAGGAAGCTATTGTGCGAATGGAGGTGGGCGATGGAGATGGGTAGAACGTTGCTGGTCGCTAGGTCTTCTGCGATCCACCCACCTCTATTCCATCCTTTCTACCAAATCCTCCTTCCGCCCACCGCCGGCAGCTTTCCCCCACGGGGCAAGGGTGTCAGTGACGAATGAGGGGACAGCGACCGTGAAGTGGTTTTCAACCCCCTTTCGACCAATACACCTCAACTCCCTTCCAACACGCCTTCGGCAGGACCGACCCATTCGTTCTCTCCTGCGCCTCCCTCAAATTCCCAACTCGCAACTCTCTCAATCCTTCGCAACCCTCAAAAGCTTCTTCCACCCCTCCTCCCAGTCCGCTCGCCTATACTTATCTCCTCTGCGATCCTTTCCCTCGCTACCCTTCGCTCTAATCCTGTCAACTTTTTTTCCCTTTCCAACCCCAAACACTCCCGACACATTTACAATGTAGGCGAGGAAGTAATGGAACACGATTCGGAGCAAACCTTTAGCGTTGCTCTCGAGAGGTAAGGGATGCATCCAAAATCGGATAACGACGATAGAATCGTGACTACGCAAATTGGGTATGTATCCCATTCGAGAACATTTTAACTCACGTACCATACCTAAACACATTCATTCATAGCAGCTACTAGCTAATATCATTCACACAAATACGAAATGTTGGTACCATTAGGGTACACTAAAATTCCTTGCTCGAGCATGAAAATGAACTTGAAGAAGTACGTTAATATGTTGTATTTGGTCGTCAAACTAGCTCAATTATAACTCAGCGCGGAGGTATCTATGGCTAAATGACATCACGTACCCAAACGGTGGGAAATAAAAGAATTTCGTAATGTTTTGAAGGAATTTAAGTCATCCCAAATGCTGATTTGTAATCTCGGGAAAGCTTACAAGCTTACATCAACTACCAAATTAATTACTATCCAGACCTTATGAAATATATATATATATATATATATATATATATATATATAATCCTAAGGAGTACTCTCTGTCATTTTTATTCCGGATTTCGTTCCTCGTAAATCAACCTTAAATCCCTTCTGTGAATTTAACATTACTCATGGCTCTTTTACGAGCCAGTAAAAGTAAACTGGTAAACAGTTGCACAAGAAGGACAATGACTAAGTTGTGTGTAGTTGACAAACAAAATTCATTAAATATACACGTAGAGAAAGAGAGAGTACGGTCAAAAAATGTTTTCGAAAATAATTGATGGTATTTTGTCTTGAAATTACATGAGCCGTTCTCATAAGGTATTTGAATATAACTTATGAGAAAGTACCGAAGAAAAACCGAATGGATTCCATCTCGCAGAAATCGGTCATTAAATATAACTAACAAATTATTTTCTCCACTAATCCGAGCCAAACGTAAATGGAAAGTCGTGTACTGCAATAACCTAAGTTTAAAGAAATCAATAGCACATGCAAACTGAGATTCATGTTCAGGATATTATATATGAGTGCAGAATTATTATGAAATAACTTCACCTCAAAAAATGATATGACACTCACGTAACGACTCCTTCATACGAATGAAACCAACTCATCAGCGAAAGATTCTTGTTTAGTTCAGGCATATATTGTAGAATTGAATTGCACTTCCTATCCTTGGAATAATAATCTGGATTCACTGAGACTTAAACGCCCGCCAGGAATATAAAAACTTTACGCCGGTGGATCACTGTACGACTTTCCCGAATCTCATCCTTTTCATTATCTCGTTGCAATGTTGTTTGCATGAGCGAATCCTTACATGCACGAGCAGGACCATGTGCATGACGTGTAACATATCATTCGCTTCAGTGAGCTACTACGGGGAAAATTCACGTCTATACAAACGGAAAGACAAGTCCTGTTTTTTCTCCCTTCGACGAGATGATAATTTAATAAAATTTACTCACGGCGCTTCTTCCAAGATTGTGGATTCCCTGTGGGTGTGTCGAACGACATCTTACGCGATTAAAAACTCCGTCCCAGTAAGATGTTAAGGAAGAGTTACCCCTTTATTTCCCGAGGAATTTGACGTCACCGCGTGAAGAAAGTCGGAGCATCCCCCTTCTCCGCGACGCTGCCAAAAAAATGACAAAACACGCACAAGGGAGAAACAGCAATGGAAGATGTCAAAACTCATATCGAGGCAGTCCGTTCTCCGGAGATGGATGGGAAGAGTTGGGTTGGAGGAGGAGAAGAAGGCATAAGATGCGGGGTGATTCATCAGGGAACAGAAGAGATAAAAAAATGATTGAGCTTTGAGATGAAACTGGAAGAAAAAAGGGAACGGGAGGAGTGAATAGGCAGCGCCTAAGGAAGGAGAATTGGTGTGGGAATTTCTTTTAGGCATGTTGGAGAGAGAGCCGTTTTTTTCTGATCATTATGTTCATCATAAGATCACTAGTGTCGCTATTGTGAAGTGAGAAATATATTTCAAAGTAATCTCTCCAATGTGTCGTGGTAACACGTTTATCTGAGACACACAGAGATTCATATAGGCATACATGCACGTGTAATACTATATACATTTGTATATTTACACTTGTAATCTGCTCAATTCCGCCTTCCCCACCTCTCCTGTGTTCGTCCTTTATGTGTGCTCCTATCCTCTTTTCCTTAGATCTGTTTCCACGTGAATGAATATTTGTTCGCCATGTGGCGGGAATTCGTGTTTGAATGTGTATGTATGTGTGTGTGTGTATATATATATATATATATATATATATATATATATATATATATACATGTTTTCTTCGAAGTAACGCGGAAGTGTTAAATAAAAAAACTAATACAGCACACACAATATATGAGAATGCATAATCCTTTTATGTGTTCTCATATTGTGTGTTGCTGTCTAAGTTATATATGTGTATATATATATATATATATATATATATATCAAGCTAGTCGCGGTGGTCTAGCGGGTAGAGCGTTGGACTGCTGACCGGAGGGTCCCGGGTTCGATTCCCGGGCAAGGCACTTTGGGCACCTGCAGCTCCACCCAAGCTAGTTGATTTTTCGGGTACCAGATCTTCCTGGGAAACCATAACCGGCACAGGGAAAGGAACTGGCCCCCTTACCTGGATATGTGAATGTTCACACGCCGTCGGGCGTGTGAACATTCACATATCCAGGGATTAGTTGACGTATAGATTAGTTAGTAGCATACGTAAGGATTAGTTGACGACTGTACTGACTGACACTTGACTGACGAGAACGCTAAAAATCAAGTGCCTTACCTGCCAGATAATATGAAACAGTGAGCAAACCTTTGCAGATTTCTCCCTAATATTAGAGGAAAGTCGACGTAAAAAACCACGTATTCACATTTCTTCATGCTCCACGCTCCTTTTTTTTTCATTTTCATCCATAAACCTCAAATAAGGCTAACTACAGATATTAAATTCATGGAAGCCATATCGGGCCAAAATTTTCCCTCATCTCTGTTAAGAAAACGCTACTTATTAACAGTAGGATACCCCTTAAAAGTGGATACGATGCGGAATATGACTGCAAATTGAATTTTCTAGTCGACCTAATCAGGTATTCCCGTGGATAAACGCTCTCGTCAGCTATATTGAAGTTCCCCGTATCCCAAATCCGTTGTTTTTAGAGGGAATGATTATATGTTGAATCTTACTCTACCGCCACGTGATAATGCTTTATAATTTTATACTGCGACATGAATTTTACCGTCGAAGGGCCTTAGAAAAAAGAACAATGTTTTTTTTTCAGCTTATCTATGAATAATGCTCGGTGCCTTATGTAAGGAGGGGCTGACGTAAAATTTCTCTGGGATGATAAGTACTATCCTTACCTGTATCAATATACGAATAAGAATATCCACCCGTTTTAACAGATATGGAAGCGTAGGAAAATGTTTTACGCAACAAAAATATTAATTGTAACAATAATATTGTCATTGAAAGACTAAAGTTCCAACTAAATTTTCAAAATGAAATCAAAACCACTAGGTATCTTTCCACGAGTTTTTATTCAAGGGTACAACTAGTTTCGACGCAACGGCGTCATCTTCAGGTACAAAAACATGAGGTATATATAGTTGGAGAAGGTTGGGAGTAGAGGACCTTCTCCAACTATATATACCTCATGTTTAAGAAAAATGTTTTTGTACCTGAAGATGACGCCGTTGGGTCGAAACTAGTTGTACCCTTGAATAAAAACTCGTGGAAAGATACCTAGTGGTTTTGATTTCATTTTGAAACATTAGTTAAAAATGAATTTCCACATAGTTGAGCCTAAAACCATAGAACATACTAAATTTCCATCTTGATAGGAAAGCACCGCTCGAAAAAATAAAAAAAAAACATCGATATTTTTATGAATAACAATCAAAAAACAAATTTAAATCAATAGCATTGAATGCATATTTAGGCAGAGGAAATTCTCCAAATATCGAAAATTTTTTTCCCGTAACATATTGTTTTCAAATGATAAGATATTATAATTTAGGAGCCTAACTCTATGTCATTAAGATTAACAAATGTCGCTGCGATAGTAGGTACGAAATTTCTAACTAATGCCATAGTTAATGTTGAGTAATAAATAACCTAATGAATAAAGCTTCTAATTCGGCTAATGATTAGAGGGTCCAAATCCTCAGGTGATGGCGTACTGTTTTATAGACATCCCCAGCTTAAATTCCGGGGATGTGGTTTTCCGGATATTAGAACTTCGCGGGGAACCAAATAAAGGGGAGTGTGCACGGAGCTCCTCAACCAATACGCGTGAAACACGCACAACTTAGGGTTTGGTACGGAGCGAAGGGTACTCGAACCTATCAGAAACCCGAAACTCCGAATTGGATACCGTGGCGATCGCTGAAATGCTAACAAAAATATAATTTACACGAGCTACCCGACGCGAAACGCTGCAGGCTTTTTCCGGAACGATGCATTTAAAACGCCAATCGGGATTTTGAAACAAATAAAAGCAAACTATTAGCGACGTAACAGCTTCCGTGCTGAAGCGGAGGGAGGTAAAACAAGTCAGATGGTAACGTAAACCAAGTCGGATGTTCTCTCAGGGAGAGGAACATAGTTGAATGTTGAAGAGGGTGTATAGACTCCCCTTTGTTTCCGGAGCTCGGGATAGTAGGGTGATGAGTGGGTAGGAAGGACGGCGGGGGGGAAGGGATAGGGGAGACGACGGAGGTGGAAGGCCTTCAGGAACGGCAAAGCGAAGAGCGAAAACCCCAGCCTCTCACTGTTCGCACGAATCGGAGCATTTTTGACAAAAAAGAATTCCCAGCGCGTACGCAAGCTTCAAAAAACCGACTGTGCTATGCCGACCGTAAGCAACCCCACCCGAAATATGCATTGTATAGGTTTATCTCACGATGTAACTCTTCTTGCCCACGATACTCATCCTTCCATCCACCCATGGGATTTGCGAGATGTCGCTAAAGGGAAACTCGAATAGGCGTACGACGCCCGAACACAGCTCTCGGAAGAGAGAGGGAAAAAACTCATGGGAAAACATCACGAATTGATGACATCTCGGTGACATCGTCACCGGATTATATACTCGGTTTCTCTGACAAGTTATCGAGGGGTAGCGTAAACATTCGGATTGCCGCAATGCGACCACGCTTTTGATGTTTGGCAACGACAGCGGTGATTGAGTTGCCAGGATTGTGTGGGTTTCAAATCGGCAACGGAATATGCGATTGGAATCTTTTAAGGAATGGCAAAAAAAGAGTGAATCCACAAATCAGGGTGATCCTAATCACATATTGACCACTATAGACTTAGCGTAACTCCGCCCCCCGCAGCAAATCCCACTCAGTTAGGCAATTGATTAATGAATGCCATTAAGTTTCACATCAATAATTGGGCAGAGTCACAATGTTTGCAATTATGACTTTTTCATCTTATCTGTCCGCAGCGATGTACAGGGTGGTGTTTATGGAAAAATAAGTAGTATACTTGGTCTTTAGGCTTGTTTGACGGATTTCACCGGCGTTTGGCTAAAAATAATAATGATAACGTACCAAAGATCCTAATGCTTTATTTGCCGTTTGAAGCCTATCCTTAGTAAAAAAAATCCTTGTTCCCCAAAATATATAATTAAAAAAATTATCTGAAAAATCAACATTCCACAATAACCGTAACGAAACCGAATTAGGCGTAAAAATGACAACGGTTTTAGGTAGCTCTAACCTATATGCATACATGCAATTTATCGCAATATATATCTAATTTGTGGGTCACGGTGGTTCAGTGGGTAGAGCATTGGATTACTGACCGGAGGATCCCGGGTTCGATTCCCGGGCATGGCACTCTGGGCACCTGCAGCTCCACCCAAGCTAGTGGATTTTTCGGGTAACAGATTTCAGATACCATCCTGGGAAACCATGACCGGCACAGGGAAAGGAACTGGCTCCCCTGCCCTAATGTGTGAATATTCACACGTCGTCGGGTTTGGTAAATGGGTGAGGTCTACCATCACCTACTAAACCGACCTTCGGGTTGATTACTGTGTTTCTGCTTTTTTTATATCTAATTTACGATGTTAAAGAGAAGAGAAAGGGCGTATATTAGTGGTTTTTGAAACATGGGTTGGCTATTGGAGAAAATAATTTGTAGATTGAAGGGAAAAACAAATTAAGTTGCTGGGTGAAATTCTAAGACGGAAAATGCAGGTGGAGCAGACTCAGAAGGCAGATACACATTAGTCGAGGATATGTTTACATATGTGTGTGTATGTATGTGTATGTATATAAATATTTATATGTTTTTTTATGCATATATGTATGTATATATATATGAATATATTTTTTTCTTACAGGTTCCCCCCACCTTTCCTCACCTAACGCCCAACTCCCTCAACCCTTACCCTTCCCTCATGATGCTACACCCCCTGCCACACACCTTTTTGGTGGCTCGCAGGGTATTAATGTAGATGTAGTCAAAGGGGAGGAAGAAAGAAGAGAAGCGCAATTATGGAGGAAATAAGGCTGGCAGTAGGTGTGAAGAACTGAAGGAAAAATCATTAAGGACTATCCAGTTTAGACTGGAGGATGATCAAACGAAAAGAATAGTTATTTGCGTCCGAGCAGTAATAAATTTAATAAATAGATTGCCTATGACAATGACCAGATGTATTATAACTTGTAATTGAAACGTAGGTTCAAGGTAGATGTTAAAAAACTTAGTTCTTGTCCTTCTCTCCTATCTCATGAGATGCATAACAAAGAACCAATGCAAAAAATCGCTAGAATCACTTCCCCTAGATAACTTCTCCCAAAAAAAAAATGTTAACCGAATAAAATTAATAAGTGATTAATACTCAGTTTCAAACTAAAAACCATCATCAGTATTTCAATTCTAGGATTGGTTTATTGCAGCCCTCCATTCGCCTCTATTTAATGTCAATTCCCTCAATCCCTGATACCTTCTCTGTTTTACGTCCTTCTTAATTTGTCCTATTTACATGTCTCTTGGTCTTCCTCGTGGAATCTTCCCTTCTATTTTTCCTTCTATTATATTCCTAATCAATCCATCGTATCTCAACGTGTGTCCAATTCATCTATGTCTTATTTGCCGTAGAGTTCTCCATATGCCGTAGAATCCTCTTCTGATCTTCTATAATCTTCCTCGTTCCTTACTTTGTCTGTCCATTTAATCTCATCATTCCGTGTACCATGTTTCAAAGGTCTATTCTTCGCTGATCCACTTTTCCAATGTTCCAAGTTTCGGAACCATAGAGCGCCATGCTCAACACAAAAGTCTTGACGAATTGTTTCCTGGTTTCCAGCCATGGGTTCTTTGAACATATTAATTGTCTCTTCTTCATGGATGCGTTCTTAGCTTGGGCTATTCTTCGCTTGATGTCGGTCGAATTTCTTCAACCCTTGTTATGCTGCTGCCCAGGTATGTGAAGGATTCCACTTGCTCCAGTTTCACCCCTTGCGAATTGCGACGACATCTGCGTTCAACTTCTCTCTTCCATACTAAGGATTTTAGTTTTCTTTTTATTGATGCTCATATTATATTCACCCAGTACTTGGTCCATAGCACTTAGAGTTGCTTGCAGGTCCTCTCGCGTGTCCGCCACTACTGCGATGTCATCTGCAAACCGGAGAATGTTGATTTGTTCTCCATTAACCTTGGCTCCTTTGATACCCAATTCTTGTGTTTCTTTTATTGCCTCTTCCAGGTATACGTTTAATATTGCTGGCGAGAGGTTTCATCCTTGTCTTACTCCTTTGTTTATTTTGGCTTCTATTTTTCTTCCATTTTTCGTTTGCATTCATCTACATCTACATAATACCCCGCAAGCCGCCGCAAGGGCGTGTGGCGGGGGGTGTCAGGTTACCACCCAAAAAAAAGGAAAAAAGAAAAACCGCATTCAAAACTAACACATACATGTAAACCCAAATCCACAGATCCATTGTTGTAACCTGATTCTTGCAGAGGTTATGGATAATTATTGTGTCGTTGTAGTCCAATCCAAGTGCTTCAAGTATCTTGAACATCTTGTTCCATTCGACGGTTAGGGACTTCGCGAGGATGTGTATACATGTGTGTATGTATGTATGTATATATATGTATGTGTATATATGTGTATATATATATTTTTTTTTCTTACAGGTTCCCCCCCACTTTCCTCACCTAACCCCCAACCCGCCCAACCCTTACCCTTCCCTCATGGTGCTACACCCCCTGCCACACACCTTTTTGGTGGCTCGCAGGGTATTTATGTAGATGTAGACGTTGTCAAAGGCCTCCTCCAAGTCCACGTATGTCACATATTCGTATAATGGCTTATTTACGTGTCTCATTTTTTCAGCCAGAACTCTCATGCTGAGAATTGTCTCTCGCGCTCCTTGGTTTTTCCTGAATCCGAATTGTTTTTCTGAGAGGTTTTCTTCTATCCCTCCTTCTACGCTTCGGCTAATTATCCGAGTAAGGATTTTTGATATTTGAGTCACCAGATTCAACGTTCTGTATCCTTCGCACTTTTCTGTTTTCGGTTTCTTCAGTAATGCAGCCGTTATACTTTTCTCGAAGTCTTCTGGCATCTTTCCGCTGTCGTAGCTACCTACGATTATTCCTAAACTAATGATGTGGACTGATAAAATGAAAATAACATCATATACCTTGAACTTCATTAGAGTAATAATCAAGAATTGAAAATCTTGTCTCTAAGGGGAGATAAAGTTCCAAGCATTTAATTACCGGCCGGAATAAATTCCACTTGACTTACTTTATGAATAGTAAATGCGAGCAGAGGAGAAAATTAAGATTGATGAAGTTTAAAGAGAAATATTCAGTCTTGGAAAATATCTCCTTAAATGACCCGACAGACAAAGCCAGCGTGTTACGACAAAATATCAACTTCCAGAAAATTGTCGACAAACATGGAATATACATGCGTGAAAGGTACGCATTTATTGGTTTCCGATGAAATTAATAACTTTATGTAAGTGCAAGCTATTAACAAGGCACCCAGTCTCTATGAAAACTGTCATATTGTGACGCCTCAAGACGTTATGTACGAAACTAAGTGTCGTATCACGTAATAGCTAGGGATATGAGCACCACAGGAACCTTATTTTTTATCGTCTCCTATATTATCAGGAAATATTTTCAATTTATTAAGAGAAACATATTACATTGAATTGAAACCAGTTTGAAATGAGTAGTGAACTACTTACATCGACAAGAAGAATTTGTTGCATGAGTTATTGTTAGGTAATCTACTGGTTAAGGTAGTTTTTTGGATGGACACAACTATCAAATAAACATTTTGTAACTCCAAACAAAACCCAATCCAGCAATCTACTCTACATCAGGTCCCTCTTTATCTCTGTGTACTTCTTTCCTCCCTTCATCCCGTCCAACATACCTATCCTGTTCCTGCCCTTTCCTCGCTTGCCCAACATTCTCCCCTTTTTTACCTTCTTTAACATCCCAATGCCGCTCAATACGTCTTTCATCCATTTTTCCTACCTCCATAGGATTTCTCCCAACAAACCCCTCTCCTCAACCACCATCCCTTGTACTGCGTGAGAACGTAACCAAAAATTAACAACTTATGGACAATCAGGAAACGTATACATCTATCCTAGAGAGAATGTATAAAGTATACTATGAGTTACAAGGATGATTTGGTTATTTAAAACAATGTTTTTTTGATATTAAGTTTTTTTTTTACAATCAATATTTCAAAGAATTATTTCGAAACGCAAGTATTTTTTTAAGGTTTAAAATACACTCGCGTCATTTCTCAAACTAAAAGATCATACACAGCTATGCTCATTCACATTACACAGAACTCAAAGAGAATTTTATGCCTAAGAACCCAGTCGATCGAAATAAAAGAAATACCTTGGAAATCCAAGCAGTAGGAGTCGAGTGATTGTGACATCGTTCGAAATCTCTCACGGTGCATTCTAACGGCGTACGTGTAAACTGAAACTAGAACGAAGTGGGTGAAATAACCCGGTGACGTGAACTCACCGAAAAATAACCAAAGATATTTCTCCACGTCGCATTTTCAGTCCAAGAGAACACGCGCGCGAGATATGACTTCCGAAAATTATTATGTGCGTTTTTCCGCGCCGTCATGCTTCGTTCACGCCACCTTCGCACACGAAAAACGCAAGGGTGATGATTAAAATAATGCGAAGGCAGATACGCTTGCACGGCTCCAAACAACCCTTTCAACCCATACCTTTTACCCTTCTCTGCCGCGCAGAGACATGAGGGCGGCGGAAAAGAGAAAAAAAAGACATTCACGCATAAAAACCTAAGGAGAATATCCACGAACGCCCACGTTAAGCCCCCCCCCCCCGGGATACCTCAGCGAAACGCAAAGACGACTGCCTTGCGAAAGTGAGTGAGTGAGAATGAGAGAGAAAAAGAGATCGGTTACATTCACGAGACAAGGGGGGAGAAAAACATTGTTTATCTTCCATTCCCGAGTCCCCGTCATCTTTCACTTTCCGCGATTCGTTCATTCGGGATTTCGGATACCGTTTTCCTTTACCGTGGCTTCAGTGAAATTTCGGTGACTCTTACCATCGCGAATCTCATTCCGCTGAGGTTTTTTTTTTCAATTTCGTGGAGCAAAAGATGAAACGGACGTGGGAAAAAAATAATTTGGCTGTGGTAAGTATGGAAGGAGAAGGAAATAAAAAGAGATTTAACTGAATTTTTATGTATCTTTCGCCCTTTCCCTACTCTGTTACTCGTTTAAGATCCTGGGAAACAATTTTCTTTCCCATCAACTGTTCCCGCTCTCCTTTCTCCCGGTCCCCCATCCAGCTCTCCTCCACCCGAGCGAATCACTTCACAACCGCCACTCATCGTCAATTTTCCTTCCTATCCTGGACCGTATCCTTGGAGATTAATGAGTTGATATCTCCCCTCTCTATCTCCCTCGCCCCCATCCGAGGGGGCTTGATGATTTTTTCCCCCTTCCCGCAAACCCTTCGTTCATTACCTAAATCGGTTCGGTGGTGGTTGACTGAATCAACTCCCCGGTAAACGAGTAGGATGGATGTCTTGCGTTTCATTTCATTAAGAGGTTCCCGGGATGTATCTGGTTGTAGGGGACGAGGTCATTAAAATTTGAGTGTAAAATTCGTCGTAATTACTGTTTTTATTTCATCTTGAGGAGGCCCTTGTTTTATTTTTTCCATTTTTTCTCCAAAATAGAATGCCATTCCTCCAGATCCCTGGGGGAGGAAAGGGGGAGTAAACAATTTCCTCCACAGTATCCCATCTTTTGGTTAAAACATGGAGATTGCTTAAGAAAAACGCTAAACAAGTAAAATACCAGATTACTTCCGATTAATTGGACTTAATACCTTAGAAACTGGAATTTTGAGACATGAAAGAGTTCTTAATTCTTTGATTTCGATAGTGAAAAATAATTTTAGTTCGTTGGCTACGATGATCATTAATAAAAGCATTGTTTTACATGATATTCGAAATAGATTCAATAAAAAACATCAAGAAAACCACGTGAATTATTTTGCATTATACTATGGGATTTCTCAAAGTTGTATAAAAATGGGAGTTAATAAATCTTAGAATGCAGATCTTAATAAAACACACCTTGCGAAAATTAATTCAATTTGAGTTAGAGAATTACTGTTTGAAACTGTACACTGATAGCCGCTGGCGACCAAGGTTTCGATGGGCTCACATCACCATAAGGCAACATAAGCAACAAGCACAAACCCTTTTCATTTGGGCCATAATATGGAGTGAAGAAGACGGTTACGGCGGAGAAGAATGTGGGAAGAGGAGGTTATTGCGCAGAGGTAAAGGAGGGGTAGGCAGTCAACAACCATCCCTTAACAAGGAAGGCCCTAGTTTCTTGCAAATTTAATTAGTGTTGCCTGAAAGATGGAGGATATTCTTGTAATATTCTCTTTGATCTTCGTCATCAATCAGGCACTTGGGAAAATTACTTGCTTGATAATTTCTATGCATAAATGTGCTCCATATGCTCATTATTTTTTTGCTGAAAAAACATGCATGATTCTAAATTCTATACTAGGGATAAATATAATGGCCTAGAAAGGATAGACTCCGTTCACAGATGTAAGACCACGGCTTGCCTGAAGGCGTGTATGTGGTCAATAGGCGTAAATATGGTACTTGGAAATGAACGTAGACCGATGGCTAAAACGGAAATCGGCGGCTGTTGTGTTGAGTATCGTTCCCTTCACCTCAATTCACCCTGAAAGTTAAACAGAACGACAACCTGGACACTATGTTCCATGTTCGCCAGCGTGCAGTAACTGAAAAAGTATACACCCTTTATGGAAGTTGGCGGGCAGAAATGCATATGACGACGTGCATGGGAGTTGGTGGATTGAACAGTATGCTGACGAAGACGAGGTCCACGGGAGGGGTCAGTCGTGTTGCTGCACGTACCTCCGACGCTTGAGTGGCGAGGGGAATCGGTTGGGCACCGTCGCTAGACGCGGGGATGCGGAAGGGAAAGAGACCGTCTCTGGAAAGGTCATTACAGTGGAGACCCCTGCTGGATCTCATGGGAGCCCCCTCTGGGGAGGGCGGCGCGGGGGCGGTGGAACTAGACGTGAAAGGAGGGAAAGGGGGACGGAGACCCCCCCAGGAAAAAAAAATAGATGGGAAGAAGGAGAGAGAATGTGGCAATGGACGGGGGCTCAGATAGGGTCGGATGGCGGGCGAGAGATGGGAGAGGGGCCCAAGGAAGGGAATCAGTGTGGATTGTAGGAAATCCCTCAGGGATAAGTGTGGAAGGATGAGGGGTTTGGAGGACGGCGGGGAGAGGGCGGAGCGGGGATGGCGAGAGGGAGAACATGGGGAAGAAGCGGACGGGATAGGTATTCCCACGGGAGGTGTGTTATCACAGCAAGAGGATGGCACCATGGGGAAGTCATGAGTGAGAAAGAGGGTGAGAGGGTACGGGAGGGAAGGAAAGGGCCGACCAAAGATGTGAGTGGGAAGTGGAGAAAGGGAACATCTAAAAGGTAGACATAAGGAGTACATAAGGGGGGTTGAAGGAGTGGGAGCGGTGGATGGAAACTGGAGACTGGCAA
Source organism: Hetaerina titia (assembly GCA_037158775.1). Taxonomy (NCBI): domain Eukaryota; kingdom Metazoa; phylum Arthropoda; class Insecta; order Odonata; family Calopterygidae; genus Hetaerina; species Hetaerina titia. The sequence continues at coordinate 45,903,635 of CM073777.1, forward strand.
AGGACAGAGAGCTTGCAGATGAAGAGGAAGACGGTTGGAAGCATATGATCTGAATGCAGCAAAATTGAAACAGAGAATTTCATTCCGGCAGCTAACATTAATTCTCAGAATCATTCATCGGGAAAGAGGGAAGGCAACCGGAGAAATATAGGAAAAAAGACGATTTGAATAGATTGGCCGAAAATCTATTTATGCCACCTTAAACGCCTGCCAATTTTCCGTTAGTTATCACACAAGACGGCTGGAATCGAAGTAAAATTTATATTTTTACCCTAACCCTATCAAATCTTGATTTTTTAAATTGCAATCTATCATTGATTTTCTCTGTTTGTATGGCTGATTTTGTGGTCAATAAAGTTGAGTTATTTATGTTAACTGAACAAAGCAAAATGAAGTAGGAAGTAAAAAACACAAAGTTGATTAAAATGACGTGATTAAATCAATTAAGCCAAACTTCAAATACGTCCTAGATTTTTCCCGATTCGGAGGGTCGAGTCGAGGAGTTCGTAGGAGAGTCGAGTGGAAAAAAGAATGATGCCTGCGAATCGCAGAGAGAAGAAACCATTAACACAATGAATAATAACTTGACTATTATAAATGTTTATGAACAGCCAATTCCGACGAGAGTTTAAACTAATGACAATTACAATATGAGAGAGCTAAAATAAAAATAATGTAAGAAAGAAAGGAAATAATTAAAACGTTAAGGCATTCATCACAGATTTCTTAAGGATGAGGGGGAGGAAAAACCAATATTGCGTGCAGATCATACCGATGCCATCCTTTACGCATATTAGCAGACTAGCCTATTAACATTTATCCACGACTAATTAAAAACTAATCACAATGCAACAATTTCAGAGTGTAAAAATCATTCGCCTTGACCGGGATTCGAACCCGGATCCCTCGATATCCGGCCGAGTGCTTTAACCAATTGGTTAAAGTGTGCTTTAACCAAAAAAATTGGTTAAAGCACTCGGCCGGATATCGATGGATCCGGGTTCGAATCCCGGTCAAGGCGAATGATTTTTACTCCCTGAAATTGTTGCATTATAATGCACACATAGCGGGTGACTACTCCGTTAAAGTTACTGTTACAGTTTCTTGAAAAAACTAATCATTTCACCCGACTCAAGGAACACATATTACACTATACACCAACACAATTTTTGCTTCTATAATGTGCGTTAGTGTGATATCGAGGTAATCAGGTTAGAGGAAATTACTGATAAATAAATATACTGAAACAGAAGGAAAACAACGAAATGATTAATAATTTCAGCAATAACATTGGTCACGCAAGCACTTAATTTAGTCGACAAAAAGGAAACGGAGGAACGTGACTCATTAACTCAAAGAACTAATAAAGACGATGAAATAAGTTTATTAATGAGAAAAAGGATAGAACATGGTTCTATTCAAGTATTAATCCTGTGAAAGGTTGAAACTATTAAAAGATGGTTGGCGCAACTATTCAAATAGATGGTTAACGAGGGGAAAAAAGTAGAGGACGCAGTAGAAAAGCGAGAAACATGCCATGATGGAAGAAACATCGAAAATTCTTTTCTTTTCGATGAAATCTTACCAATATCCCACAGCACGCGGTCTCTGAGTATGCTTTATAAACGTATATGTGATTTTCAAACCAGCATCGGGCGGAGTGTGTGTGGACACCAGAGATCTCGAACGACGCACAACAAGAAAAGTCTTGGAAAGCCGGAGATAATCAGCGCCTGAATAAGAAGGCAAATATATACACAAAAAATATAAATAATACAAAATAAATATCATATAACTTATATATGGGTCACGGTAGTCCAGGGGGTAGAGTGTTGGACTTTGTTGGAGGGTCCCGGGTTCGATTCCCGGGTGAGGTACTCTGGGAACCTGTAGCTCCACCCAAGCTATGTGATTTTTCGGGTACCAGATCTTACTGGGAAACCATTACCGGCACAGGGAAACGAACTGCCCCCCCTGTCCTGATGTGTGAATTTCAAATGCCGTCGGGCTTAGTACTGGGTGAACTCTACCATCACCTATCTAACCGACCTTCGGGTTGAATACTGAGTTTATAGTTTAAGTTAACTAAGTTATATATATATATATATATATATATATATATATATATATATATATATATATATCAAAAACGACATTCCGCCAAATGGTGAAAAAATATTCATTCACAAGTAAATAGATATAAGGAAAAGGGATAGAAACATATATAAAGGACGAACGCAGGATAGGTGGGGAAGGAGGAATCAGGCAAATCACTACCGTAAAAAAATTTTCTTGACCGGGGCTGGAACACCTGATCTTTCCACTTGCCGGGCGGATGCTCTAACCGGTTGAGCTATCGAGGAAACGCAATTTTACACTGAGATTTGCTGGTATAATAGTAACCAAGTTCCCCGATTCTTGGCCAAGAGATGGCATTTCCTCGATGTCTCAAGTGCTTAGAGCATCGGCCCGGCAAGTCGAAAGATCCGGTGTTCAAGTCCCGGAACACAACGGTATGATTAATAATTTCAGCAATTAAGTTCGTCACGCAAGCACGGAATTCGTGAATTTATAGTTCGCCGTACGGCAGGATTTCGAGTTTGAATGTGTGTGTGTATGCATATAAATATATCTATATCACTTCTGACTCGTTCGATGGATCCTGAACGAAGTCCCCACGTAAAGTCTTGCTCCAATCACGGGGAGTGCATGCGGATTCCATCGGGTGGAGAGACGCTCGGGACGCGTGGCGGGAGCCATCAGATCGGGAGTGGCCAAGTGGGGAGTGCGAAAAATAAAAAAATAACTCCGTGCGTCAGAAGTGATCAAAAGCTTGCACCACAATGCAGGGATGAGAAGGAGGAGCGGTGTGGGTTGACGGATGAAACTCCTGGTTGTATTAAGGGGGCGGGAAGAGAAGTAGACCTTGAAAGGGGGGGGGGAAGGCCGTGGGTGAAGTGCTACGAGTTTCTCCACTTACGGCTGACTGAAGATGGGGAGGGGGGAGAAATTCTAGGTAAAAGTCTCAGTCCGGTGCTCGAGTTTCAAAGACGAGTATGAATCAACGTGATCACAGAGCCCTTCCACCTTTTTGATGCGTCGTAACTTTTTCTACCCGCGTCGACAAATATCAAAATTGCAAGCTTCCCATCGCCCCCACCCCCGCTTCCCCGTCGCCTTACCCCGGGGAATGAAAAGGCGGTGGGAAATTTGATTAACACCCTTCCACTGACCAATCGTCAGAGCTCTATTGAAGGCAGCAAGGGCCAGGGGCCCTACATATAATTTCAAGGCCTTTTCAAGTTCGCGGAGTGTCTCGAAGGCAGGCTATTCAGCGAATTGACCTCGTGTTGTTAAATACCACGCTGTAAGCAGAAAAAAAGGGATCCTCTGCGAGCCACTTGTCCAACCCTTCATCTTCCTCAACAGTTCCCTTTGCGAAAAAGCATCATAATTTACCCCTTTGAGTCATTCCTAGTTGTGGTTACGATGTTATTTCCAATTTTATCACTTCCTCATCCTTGATTTCGCGAAAACAGAAACACGTATCTAAAAGCTAAAAGTTAATTAGGAAGTCCTCAAGAAAGAATATTATAAATTCATTAGTTAATGTCTGCAAAACGAAAAAAAGTCTTGTGATATTTATTTTTACCTCGGTTACGTAAGTATCTATGCCTGAATAACAACGTAGACACGAATATTTTGTAGCTAAGAGAAACGGGACTCAGCTGATGGTACGAAAATACTTGTATTATATAGAGATCAACCTGTTCTAAGTTAAGTTCTAACATAATATTTTCTTGAAACATATTTCACGGAAACCGTTCTTTTAATGAAAAACGTAATACATTTGTGCAACGATAAGACACGTCCAGTCATTCTATGGTGATGATTTCGAAAATTAATGATTAAAATTCCATTTTGTCAGCACAATAATAAATTGTTCATTTAAAATATTCATCATAAACTGCTTAGATTTTGGTTAATAAAAATCTCTCTCTTGCATATCGAAGACCACACGTAACTTGGAACAAATATATCAACCCTATTAAAATACTACATTAAATACTTTGATAACATTAAACATAAAATTGTTCGATACAATGCGTTTTTTCACTTTGTAACACCTCTCCCATAATGTATAAATTAAGAAAAACTTTGACCGATTCCCTATTTATCAAATATATTTAACTGAAATCAGACATGCCAACTTTCAAAAATGAAAAATCGGGAGGACATGCCAACTTTCAAAAATGAAAAATCGGGAGATTTTTACAAGTGTATCACGAAGTAATCACTTTTAATTACCACAATATTTGCATGGCACCTTAATCCCTTTATGACACTTTGCCAATTTTTAATGAATGTCACACTTTATTAACATGTTAAGCTAAGTACACAATTTGAACAGTTCATCAAGAACGTAAGAAGGAAAAATCGGGAGTCTCCCGCTTAAATCGGGAGAGTTGGCATGTCTGTGAAATATACTCGTATTCGTTGGAATTGTGCATTAAACATTTCCACAGTTTCAATAAATGGCTGAGAAACGTTTATTTTTATTTCAGTCATCGTGTCTTCTCTTTTTGATTACGATTTACAATCGGTATTGAGCATTATATACTCCAAGTAATAGGATTTAAACAACATGAAAGGAGAAAAAAGTTGAAGATGAGCATCATAAAGAAAATAGTCATTTGGAACCTTTTCCTAACATTTTTTCTTGCATAAAAATGGATTTGAACAGAAATAAATAAGGCTATGATTATTAAATAACCACAAATTATCTATCCGAAAAGCATAATTAATTAAAAACTTAAACTTTTGGCTGAATGTATTAAATAAAGAGTAACTAAATTATTTTGATAATATATTAGTTGTTCAGGGTAGCTAATCATTGCCAATAAGCCGCAATCAAAATAAAAGTTTTATGTCAAATCAAAAGATTTACCTCGACCATCCGGCATCCGAAAGATAAATAACGGATAATTAGATGAACAGCCAATGTTAACAAGAAATACTTTCTTTTTTCAGAAAGGGTTTCCAGATTCATCAAAATAGAATTATTATTAAAAAATTACATTTGTTTCTTGTCAAGGAAAATGGCTGATATATTCGAGGGCCAACAACATAAAAGAGAAGTTTCAAATACTTTACAATTGCCAAAAACATTTATTAACTTAAAGAGAAAATCCCTTAATTAATTAGATTGATTTGGATGTTATTTCACTTTAATAGGGTTTCAAACAAAGATAAATTTTTCCATATTAAAGTCCGTCTCAATTGAGGTGCTTAAAAACAATAAGTACCATAAAAGGGCATAGGCAAATTACATGCACGTATGCATTTCCATCAAAATCAGTGGTAAATATCTCTTCAAAAATATTCCACAAGTGACGCAGCATCAGGCTTAGTAAAATGAGAAATATAATATAAATAGTATATACGAATAATGGTGAATTAATCTAACTTATACTGTAATACGACATTTAATAGATTATGGTCCATCTGAAACACATAAAAGTATACGCGGTATCCATTTCAGGCTCGCAGTTTAAGTTTATCCATGCGCTGCATGAAACATACGAGTAACTATATCGTATAGCCCGATATCGAAATTCACTCACAAATATCCTACTCACATATAGCTATGGATATGCTTCAAATTTGAAGCTATGGATAGCTTCAAATAAGAAGAGAAGCAACATAGAAGTTCTAATGGAAGTTAAAAGAGGAGCAGAATGTTTTTCAAGAGTTGGATGAAAGGGAAATTAATTTTTTTGGACATGTTCAAAGGCATAATAACCTTATAGAAAGTAAAATGGAAAGAGAGTCCTCAGACGAAAAGGCAGAAGAAGGCTAAGAAAGGAATACCTGGATGTCATTAAAAGCGTCATGGGTGTTACAATACATCGGAAATATAAAATAACAGCAAGATAGAGCCATATGACTGCAACGACAAGGATTTGCACTGTGATCTGATGATAACGACAAGCACACACGCACGAATAATTTTTAATTAGCTCGTAATTACCAAAAATTGAAAATTAAAATGGCTTCCCTACCAAAGGAGTTATAGAATCAAGACTGAGTAGCCTTATTTACAAATTCACCCTCGCCAGTAAATGTTCTACTGCAGGAAGAAGAAAGCCGATTAATTTTACTTTCAAGTCATAATTTAATTTTCAAAGTCGAACAGGTCTCGAGGAATGGAAACAGTTCATTCAAAAAGGATGCGTCCCTTTGTCATTTTCCGGAAATTCGACTTTCCAGCTTTTAATGGTACTTCCATCCATCTTTGCCTTGATCACATTAATCGGATCACCATTGCTTCAATTCTTAGACCGGAAGCCACATATTTTCGATAATGAAAGTGAGATATCAGACTTCTGGTATTTCAAATACATGAAACGTATATTCTTTACAGGAAGCCTAGTAAGAGCGCTTAACATTACTTCCTTCACCAGAATTAGACACCCCACAATGAAAATTTCTCAAGATTTTTTGATGATTGTGATCAGAACATATATTCATGCATAACTCATTCCGGAATATCTAAAAAATACCATTGATGAGGCGCAGTAATAAAGTGTGGGCATCATTATTCATACTCTCATCTACAATAGCCTGTCGTTAGATTAAAATTAGCTAGCAAATTTTCTTACATGAAAACAACAAAATCTTCCAGCCCTGTCTTTCTGATCACGTCATTCAAAACCACTCTCATTCAGTTCGCAGTAATTAAAAAAAATGAACCTCAGGTGATTAAGGTAAATATAAAATGAACGTGGCTACGGTCTTGAATCAATGAAAAAAAGATATCCAAGGTGGTAAAGTTTTTTTTAATTATCAACCCCAATGAAAAGTTATTCTATTTTCCTCCGGAGGTAATTTGAGATATTCTTCTAGTTATGTTGATACTAAAAATAACCAAGAACATAATCGTAGAACGATAACTTCAATTCAATGATTATAATAATTAAAGACAATAACAATTAATATTATGGTATCAAGTGGTTAGATATCTCAGAGACCTTTTTTCTAAACGCATGGTTGGAAAAGAATGGATGGGAGAATATTTTTGCTGGAGAATAATATCTAGGATAGGTTAGAAAAGTGATGCATCATGTAAAATTAACCATATGGTATCTCAACACCTATAAGATAATTGCAATATTAAACATTTGAATGCAATTTTGATGACTGTGAGCTATTATTGGTCGTCTACAATCGTATACCTTATCATAGTAACCAACATTATAAAAAGCTCGGGATACGAATTTTTTTATTTAAAAATTAGATAATAACAATTACTCGTAAATATTATTTTCTCGTCCATCCACTCATTTAGTTTTGTTACGAGCATTTTTAAAAATAAACTTTTAAAATAAAAATTAATAAACATGCTCCAAGGAATGGTAAATCGTAAACACTACAATTATACAAGTCACAAATTGTTAACACAACCGTACAGTATCATCATCCAACGGTATTAGAAGTTTGCTGCATTAGCGAAAAAAAGATTTAAAAAACAGAGGAAAGTGATAACAGGAGACTAATTATTTGCGTAAAGATCAGTTAAATCAGGTATCAAATAGGGCAAAATGAGAAACACTAACCTCGAAGAAAAAGGATGAGCACGCAGGTTGATAAATAGAGGGATTTTCATGAGATAAAATGGGATCATACAGATGAAAATAGAACATAAGCTGGAATGAAATAACAACAAACGGAGTTATAAACATCAAGAGGAGAAGGACAAAGGGGGAAAAGATACGAAGCAAGTGCAGGGAATTCAAAGAATCCATAAGATAGTGGATATGGGAGATGCCAAGAGATTTTGGAACTTTAAAGTCGGAGATAGTAAAGAACGCCATGAAAAACGAGGTAAATAGTAGCAGGGAAAATAGATTGTTGACTTTATCAAAGGGGACAGAAAATAGCTGAAATTTAAAAAGGTATGGTATGGGAAGAGAGACATGGTACACATTTATGCTTCATGAACAAAAGGCGAAGTGAAAGAGCTTTGAGGAATCTTTCAAAACTCATCTTTATAGGGTAAACTATCTGTAACTGAAGGTTAACTGTACTTATATCATTAAATATACCATAAATAATTCATATTAGTTTTGAAATAAAATTTCCATGTTACCGCATTATGAAGATAGTGTTTCTGCCAGAGATAGCGCTCAGGATACATTTGTATCCCATTAAAGCTTAGAGAGTAACACAGAGAGAGAGAGAGCGGAGGAATTTCTGGTGATTTCCTAGAAATCAAGGTGGAAGACTCGTTCCAGTTTTCCTGGTAGAGGATTTATCTCACAGAGGGTCAGGCCAGATCGCTTTCTTGCCGTAGATAAGTAAGAAGGGGATGATGATGGGAAGTTCGGGAGATGCGAAAACTCAACGCGGGTGGAAAGAATAGGGCCTGGGGAGGGGGCGGAAAATGAGAACGGGAGTTTGGGAGGTGAGAGACTGGGCAAAATGAGAAAGGTCGCAGCTCATTTTAGAACGGTCACAGCAATGCCCTCGTCAGACATCAGGGATTTTAATTCAATTCGTTTATTAATTGAAACATCCGGATCCTTACGATGATTAAAACCGTCTACCAATCAAGATTTTAATAAAAACGGATGAAACTTTATGAAAAAATATTTGATTTATGTGCACTCGGAAATAAATTCCGAGATGTGACTCTTGATTTTTGCAAGAACTGGCGTCTTATTTTCTGGGTCGTTTTGGAACAAAAAATATTAAATTTATTCATTTTTTTATAACAATTCCGTTTAGAATGAAGTTATTGCATTTTGACCACCAATGAAGCAAGCCCAACAAATATTATTCAAAATTAGGAGATGAAAATTAGGGCAGTTAACTCAAAATTGGCGAGTTTGATTAATTACAGCCAAGTGCATAGGGTTCCGTTGATATAAATTAAAATCTTCCTTTTTTCATAATTAACCTATACTGGTTCTCTCCAGCAGTTCAGTGGAGAACCGACTATGAAGCCGCGTGGTCAATCAATTAATAGTGACAGAGAAACGAGGTAAAAACGTTTGAATAATAAAAATCCGATTGAAATTAAAAAAGGTAGATATTAATGGAAAAGAATTAAATTGGGTTAATGCTAATTTCAGTTCTCTTAAATAATCCATGTTTACTAGGTACTTCCCAAGAAATCATATTGAGGATAAAATAAGTACTCTTTCAGTTAGGGTAGGCTTTAGAAGGTACTTGACACAACGCACTACCGTACTACTAGTCCTAACGTAACTCTATCATCTACAAATAATCCAAGGTTGCTGCTAACGTGGGAGCTTACGTCGTCCGTGTAAAACAAGAAGAGTAGGAACCCAACAGCACTTCCCTGCGGCACTCCTGAAGTTACCTCTCCCTCTAATGAACTCAACCTGTCGTTGACTAGTTTCTTTTAAGTTAAATAACGTGTTCCAAATCCACTTCGCAACTTTCTCGCTAATACCATCATATATTTGTTTGCGCATCAACATCTCGTGATGGAGCTTGTCGAAGGCTTTCTTAAAATCTAAAAATACAGCATCATCTTGATTATTCCCTTGCCTTAATTTCAGGACACCATGAATAAAAATCCCCAATTTTGTTTCGCATGATCTGCTTTTCCTCAACTCGTAGTTTCATAAAAGATTATTCGTAGTATCGAGAAAGGGCATTATATTACACAACATCTTAAAAATTCTTCTTTATATACCATCCGCCTTAAATGATCAGGAAGGATGTCATTGGAGCAAAGAATACTTCTTATACGACGAACATACACTCATTGGAATACATACATTGGAATTGTCTGCAGCAATCTGGCTGGATGCCTTTACATGACATATGAGTATATTTAGTCCATTGTGATTTCAATAATCTATACATGACTCAGTCGGATAAAGTTAATGAAAATCAATGAAAAAATTCCAAGTAATGCAAATGTTATAAATCGTTCCCGAAGTTGTTAAAAACATATGCGTTTAGAATAATGATTGCAATGATGTGAGTGATTTTAATAGCAAAGCCAAAACGTAATCTAAGATAAGAAATAATTTGAGCTAAATATTCTCTTCGATGCAATAGCGAATCAGTAGCTATCCTACTTAAGGAAAACGATTTTCGTATGCCATTTAATTAAAAAACAATGGAGATGTTAATCAAACTTATATTGTAAAACGAATGCACCACTTTGCACTGATTACTTATTAAAACGAAAGACAATTCTTAGTCAAAAAAAGTATAGGTGGAATAGATAGTAAGAATCATTTTCAAAATGAATATACGATCGTACTCAAAAGTTACCAATGGATTGCAATTGAACTCGAATCGATTATATTAGTCAGAAAAACATATTTACAGGGATGTATATATTCACCCAAGCTAAGGTTTGACAGAAGGGCAATTGAACGGTGAGAAGTGTTAAGAATAATTCACATTTTTTCATTTTGGTCTACCAAATTTTATGGCGATCGACCTTCCTTCCTTCCTCACGCGTTCACGCTTGTACACTTCCTTCTAAATTTCCTGATTCGAGAACTGTTTTTGCCACCGGTCTCTGCAAAAGGGAAGGATTATGGATTGGACGAGAGGTTGAGCAGGGGGTTTGGGACGGGAAGCGTAAGACGGCGGTGACAGGGGGACTTTGCTGGACTTGGAAGCGGTAAAAATAGTGGCAAAGAAGAAAGGGAAGCCGGGGCGGGTGGAGATAAGTATTTAAAAGGCAGAAATTCTAAAAAAGAGTATAGTATAGCGAGGGGATTTCAGTTTAGATGGTAAGATATTCCTGGAAGGAGTTATTTTCCAGGACGATGTCTTTGATGAGCGTTGAAGGGTAAAGCGAAAGGAGAGAAAATCGACAGAGAAATTTTGTGAGAAAGGTGAAGAAGGATGACGTAAAGGTGAGAGGTTACAGAAACCACACGAAGCCACATGAGAAAGATAAGTACTTAGCACATAACCAGCCAGTGATGGGCGAAAAGTAAGGAACATAGAAAGACTTGAATACATAAATTGTAATAGATTGAGACTTTTAAGCATCTAAAAATCTACCACCATGTACCACGTAGTTTGATGTAAAGAAGAATAGCAGTTTTGTTGTGATCGATATCAAAGATCATACTTGTGTGCCCTTAAAAAATATTTAAAAATAAGAGCATGGTAACTCCATCACGATGTACAGGTTACGGGTTTTTCTACAGCTTACTATTCATCCTGATTTTAACGTGAAATATGCAAAATATACATTTCACCTAAACTATAGGTAAATGCCAAATTCAACGAAAAATAAATAGAAATGAGTACCTAGGTGTTCAATTTCAGATCGTGTCATTTAAAATATAGTTTCATTGGAAAAAAATGCATACAACAAATTATTATAATACACAGAAAAATAGATATGACGGATAATGAAATAGACAGGAGAGGACCACTATTTAAAACTAATTTAACTGTGTGAAAATAAGACTACGTTTATTGCTCTTTTGCCTTGTCCCCTCCAAATTTAAATTAACAAATGCTTGATTGCGTCATTGATATACCTAAATTGCCTCATGCGTCATATCAACTTCGATTTGACTACCACATTTTAATAGATAATCACGGCACTGTTCAAGCATTGTTCTTAGGTTAAACGAGCATTAGGGGCACAGAGAACATATTTGGACCCTTTTCGAAAATAAATGAGACATTAATCTCATAATAAATAGACAGAATCTCTCTTTCGACTAGAAAGGGGATGTTGCAGCTGTTTTCCAGTAAATTTGCTGGTAAGAGGTCTCAGTTTTAGGTATTCAAATAGTTTCTACCATATTACATTGTGGTGCATAGAGTGGGACAGTTAAACCTTAAAACCAGTCCAAGGAAAAATACAAACTTCATTACATAAGATTCGAAAAATCGTCATTTGGCTGTCGAATTTATTGAGTTTTCAACCTAACTTGTCTTTTAATCTACCGACAAAAAAATATTTAAAGAAAAGAATAAAATAATGAGAATAATATTCATAGGAAGAAAGGATCAGCTGGCATTATTAAGTTGCTCATGATAAAAAAATGAAACATGCCTGTAGTTGTCGTATCATATGGACCATAGTTGTCTTTAGGAGGTACAGGGCTCACCTAGAGGCGAAACTAGAGACCCGAATCCACGCATTGCCTTTGGACATTTCAAGCTGAACAAAACCTGTGCCACTCCGTGGGCTTCTAACGTCAAGTCAAACAAACGCTACGCTAATAAAGGAACTATCCAGCTTAACGGCGTGTATTTCACTCAACGTTGGGCAACGTGAGGTTTAATTACAATCACCTAACACACTGAATATTTATTCAAAAACTAACATCATTTATGGCTTTGTATGTGTGCAGTAAAGATAAACTTCCTATAATAATCATTTCTCACAATGTCTACCAAGCTTTATCAATTAAACGTAATGATGAAAACAGCCTTTTGCGAACTCGGTGAAGCAGCATCGGCCGTAATCAATCTTTGAAAGTTTTTCATTTCCGTGAACACAGTTTTGGAAATATAGGGTCCGCGGAAATAACTCAGCAACCCGTAGAAGAGAAATAAACTCATTAATTAAGGGTGAGAAACTGAAAGAGCTTCACTCCCGACCACAGTGAAATAGTCCTGATATTGTCCCATACCAGCAATCCTTACTCAATGACAACGAAACCAAGCAGGAGCACGGTATTACATTTAATCAAAACATTTTCGAGGGAGAGGGAGGAAATGACACCGTGCGACGCGGGTGTACGTGTCTGGATATTACCAAGGAGTGGCTCCGAGGAGGCTTCCAGATGGAGTGTATGCATGAAAAACTTTTACAAGTTCCCAGAAGTGGCTATGGTGTCAATTTGTTGGATATCACGAAGATGGGGAGGACGGTTGACTTTCGTCTGTGATAGCACAACCTGATGGGCGCAGTGGGGGGTGGAAGAGAAATGAGAGTTGATGAGAGAAGCACAGTTAGGATTCCCTCACCTACATCCCGTCCCTAGTGGCGGGATAGAAGGAAAAGGGACGAGAACTGACGGAAAAATCACGCCGCAAAAGTTTTGTCAAAGTTAGTCAAAGAATAGGGAGAGTGGATGGAAGGACAGGAGGATCCAGATGGCATGAAAGTGGATTGGAGAAAGATGATGCAGGGCGGAGGGGAGCCAGATGTGTTACCAGCAAAGAGCGGGAAGAGACACGAGGGAGAGGAGAAAATAGACAAACGCATTTCAAAGACGTCCCGTCGAATCAAAAGCGACAAGGAAACTCAAAGTGACGACAAGAGTCTATCTTTAGGGAAACCCTCTTCCACATCGCATGCCATGATTTGCAAGGTAGTGTGCTGGAATAATGCTCTGGCACGGGCTCATTCGACGAACCGAAGAGAAAGTCGAAAAGTGACAGACAAGACCATCAAGCTGACATTACTAAGATCTTATGAAACGTGCATTTCTAAAACTATGAATTACATTCATTCTTTATTAGTTCATAATTTCAATACTGCTTACCTACAAAACATACTTAAAATGATTTTTCAATGCCAAACATCTAGTCTAGAGTCCACGACAACAATGGAAATCCACAAAGTCATCTTTATTCTCCAATTCTATGATTATTGTTTTACGACTGTCTGACATCATCAGATGTTGCCAAACTGTCCTGATGTGACATATTTGCCATCGAGACCTGATGATACCACACAACCCTTGTTAATTAAAGCGGTAAGTTACTATTCATTTACAGAATTACAGTATTATAATTATTCGTCTGGACGCTGTAAATATTCCACCAAGCTCAAACAGTTTCATATGCCCTAAATTAGTCAAACTTTTGGCTTTTTCGTCTATTTTAAAAAGTTGAGATAAAATAAAATTGACAAAAGGTACTAGAAAATGGTAGACATTATTAATACTTGCTTGAATTAACAAAGCGACGACAAAATTTTGTTTGTCAAATACTTCGACTACAAACATAACCTTAGTCTGAAGATTTTATATTTCACCAATCAGGAGTATGCACCTGTAAGTAAAGTCTCCTTTAAAAAATATTTTTAGGAAACAACATATAATTTACCTTCGAGATTTACTTTTGGAAAAGTCAAAACTTGTATGGTTGAACAGAACTATATCGCCGAATGATTCGTAAGTTCATTCCCAAATACGATAATATAGATCAGGAAATTGAATATTGTTATTACATACAGTTAAATAATTATTAGTCAGGACTTAGACGAATACTCACGTCATCAAAATGGAACTTGTTAACAAATTACCGCAGATTTACTTCCCTAAAGACTGCGAAACATGATACGGATCTCAAAAAGTTTTTATTCTCCTATAGAAGACAAAGTTTTTCCTGGAAAGTTTTACTAGTTCCGAAACTGACGCCAACGGTGAAGTTTGGTAACAAAATACCAATCCTAACCAACGCAACTCGAAGCGGCAGTGATTCCCCCATAGCATCGAAATACAAATAATGAAGCGTAGCGGCCCGTAAAAGACGCTTCCGCGAATACATACGAATGCGATAATATGAAAACAATTTCGTGACCCATAATGCGTTTCGAGTAACATTAGGTGCATTTAGTAATTTAAACAATTTTTGGAATATACGATTTTAAAAAAATTATTTTATTATTAGAAAAAATATTTAAAGGTTTACGCAATTCTGTATTAATTTAAGCAATTAAGCTAATTTTCTTTCGTATATTCCATTGTCAATTTATGTAACGTAATAAGAACGTAAATTTATTTACATACGAACATACGTTTTTCTTTTTAATCTGATCCTACCTTCTATATAATTAACTTTTAAAATGTATCTTTTACGTTCCATGGTCTTAAGGCGCATGTTTAAAAAAAAGTATTATTAGGGAGTAAAAATAATTTGTTGCTTCGGTTCCCAATGAAACGTGTAAGTAGCAATGAATGAAATCAGGACTAGATTACTATTAAATTTACTGTTTCATCCCAGTTTCAGTTAGCAAGAGTATATAAACGCCTCTTATGCGACATATCCTTTTAATGAGTCTATTAGGGTAATAGCCTATAGATCTCAGGAACCGATGAATTCGCTTATGTGTACCAAATCGGTAGTAGTAAATTTTTGAAAATGACCACTTGATGTTTCCATTGAGTATTTCATCAAGATTCTGCATGTTTTCAAATGGACCAATGAATTACAAATACTGCTACTGGAAGATGTAAATCCACCTCATTAATTATAATCAAACTTTTGAAATGATTCTATAAAATTCCTCATTATACCAACGAAGAATCGTTGGAATAGGGCAGTATTAACGAAAGCTATTACATTTTAGAGGAGAGAGAGAGATGTTATGATAGGAAGACTTTCTTACAGAGCTAACTGCGTGGAGTGCCCGATGGGGATAGTAGACAAAATGTATCAAAATAAAGATTGTTTTTATGAGCTATTATTATTATAAGGTAATCTACCGGTTAAGGTAGGTTTATGGATGGACACAACTACCAAATGAACATTTTGTGACTCCTAACAAAACACAATCCAGCAACCTACTCTACATCAGGTCCCTCTTCATATCTGTGTACTTCCTTCCTCCCTTCATCCCGTCCAACATCCCGATCCTGTTCCTGCCCTCACCTCGCTTGCCCAACATTCTCCCCTCTATTACCTTCTTCAACATTCCACTGCCGCTCAATACGCCTTTCATCCATTCTTCCTGCCTCCATAGGATTTATCTCAATAAACCCCTCTCCTCACCCACCATCTCCAGTACTTCCTCATTTGTTTTCCTTTCGGTCCATTTCACCTTCTCCATTCTTCTCCACACCCACATTTCAAAAGCCTTCAATCTACGTCTATCCTTCTGCTTCAGCGACCACGTTTCCGCGCCGCACATAGCTACGCCCCATATCAGAGTTTTTACGAGTGTTTTCTTAACCTCCCTTCTCAACGTCCCCGTCATCAACTCCCTCCTCCTTGTGAAAGCCCCCTTGCCTAGCGCAATTCTTCTCCTTACGTCCCTACTACTTAGACCGCGTTGGTCCAAAACACTTCAGAGATACGTAAACTGTTCTACCTGTTCTATTTTTTCCCCTCCTATTTTAATATTTATTTTAGCCTTCTTCTTCCTGGAAAATCGCATAACCTTTGTTTTATTAATATTGATTCACATCCCATATCTATCGCACTGAACCTCCAATTCACTCAGCAATGCTTGCAACCCCTTGGCTGACTGAGCAACTAATGCTTGGGCCAAGGTAATTTTTCTATCCGCAATTTAAAATCTGAAAGTCTACAATAACGTTAAAAATATGCAATTTCTGAAATGCAGAGCACGGTGCCAAGGTATTTAGACATTCGAAGAGAATAAACTCATAAGCCCAAGGGAATCCAATACCTTAAACTCATTGAAGTTAATTCTTGAGTATGTGATTAACATTCATAAGCCCATTAGTGTATAAAGAAGTCAGCTGGTCAAAAAGCGAATCGGGTTATTTCAGCTCAGCACATTTTTTCGTGGTCATGGTCGTTTATCTTGTCTCCTATAGAAATTAAACGCAGACATGAGGATGCATTAACAAAGAGTCTTAGGCATTAACAATTATAAACTCACTTTCTGAGATTCAGAAACTTAAAATAACGTTTTTCTACGACTCTTCCGTCGAAAAGATCATAATTTCAATGGAAGTATAATAGGGCCTTGATTTTAAAAAAATGGGGAACACGTAAGAGTTAGTCTCGAGCATTTCCAGGCTATGGGAGCGAAACCACTTAAGGAGACGGCCTCCACACAATAGACCACATTTTAGGTTAAGTTGCAACTCTTTTAAAACCTCTGAATAATTTCCCCTATATTCTACGCCATTACGCAAAAAAAGGAGAAACTCCATTAAAGGGATATGGAGAAGGTGTAACGTGCGATATGGAAACCATTCGGAATGAATTCGCAAGTATTAAAGATAAAATATCAAGTGTTTTGAACTTCATTAGCACGAGTCCTCGCCATATGATGGATTCAAAAAAAAATTGAAAATAAATGGAAATTTTATAAATTATTTGAAAAACTTCGCGAGTAGACACCACGAGTTACAACTGAAAGAAATTATTTAATGAATTATTTGGAATAAAAATACGTCTTGCGTGGAGACCAAGCGACGATGACTGAAGAAAATTAAACTGAAAAGCCTTAAGGCACACGAAGATATGACCGGTATTGAAAAGATTATCATAAGAGGATGAGCTCTGCATGGAGAAGGTATTACACAAATTACACTTTTTTTTTAATTCTCCGCCGGGCAAGGATTATATTTACACACAATAAAGTAATTGAGATAAGAGCTGGAGTAGTGATGGGGGAAGGGGTATGTACGGAAAAGAGAGGAGCAGACTAAAAGGATGACAGCTTCTCCTGAGAAGATTAATCAAATGTAATACACATTTATTTTTATGGCTAACCCAGCGTTAAAAAAATTTTTTCCCTTGAATCAGCGACAAGTAAAAATTTATTTCCTCCATTCCTACTCCAACGACATGGTCGTGCTTTTTTTATTGAGCAAGATATAAATTAAAAGGGCAAATGAAGCACACTAAAAAGAGTATCTCGTCGTGAGATTAAGGGATTGGACCAAGGCGGAATAAAACTATGGGATGCGGCTGCGGTTCCAGGATGACAGGGGTAGGGTTGGGATTGGGGGGGGGGTTTGAGGGGCGGCAAAGAGATTGGTCATCACGACACGCCCAAAATAGACCCGTTGCCGGGGTAAAGCTGAGGGATTACTGTACAGCGCGGGCCCACTCGTAATGCAAGTAGATCACTTGGGAGGGGGCTCCACGACAGAAAAAGGTAAAGTCGCAGTTTAGTCCTTTTATTCTCAATCCCTCCTCCCTCTTTAGATGTTCAAACATAAAACGCACGAGGATCAATTTTCTTAATTACCACAAAGGAAGTTCCGGTGAACAATGGCCTCTTGGAACACGGGCACTTGGTACTAATGCGGGATCCCCTATAACCATTAACATTTTCTTCAAATAACCACAAAACAGTAATGCTTTTAAGGGATGAGCATAAAATGATATAATTATTTTTGAAATATTTAAAATCCCTCCGGGGACGCTTAAAATAGACAAAACGACTACGAAATACACCGTAATACCTAGCCCTGCGAAACAGCCCAAGAATAGTATCTTGGCATTGCTGTTAACAAAAAGTTTTCAACGGAAATTTTCAGCTAAAGTAATGATAAGTTTGCAACACAATACGCTGAGAAAACAAAAGCATGCGTCTAAAACGAGGGACTTAAGAATATGAAATGACTCTATTATATGAAAATATTCCGCGATATTAATTATCCTTTCTTAAAGAAGCGAGAAAATGAATACATTTCAAAACTGGAGATGGAAATTATAATTTTTTTTATCCATCATTCTGCTCGGGAAACTTTAAAGGATAAATATAGAAAGGTAAGATAATCCCGGAAATATATTGACTGAAAACTCCTGGATAATTGCATGATACTTGCTGGAATTAAATATGACAAAACGCGTGAATGTGACAGCTCTAGCACGGACTAGATAGAAATTCGGTGCCACTCCCCACAAAGTCGTGTTTCCACAGCATATTTCGTTCCGATGGAAACTAGTCACGAACTGTGCTTTTGCACTTCACCACCAGAATTACTCGCGATAAAAACCTCACCATATTTATTTCTTCACAGTTAGTAAACCCAATTCTTTTCAATTAATTCCATTGCTCTACATTTTCTCCTTTCCACTGAAGCAAGAGCGCATTTCTCGAATATTTTAATTTACCCGACCGTATAAAAGAAAACAACATTTTCCGTTTGAAGGACAGGAGAGGGAAATAGACCAAGTAATTAACAAAAAGAAATTTGTCATATCCACTTCTTTCCGAATCCTTTTATTTACATTGTTCGAGTTGAATGATCAAAGTGGTCCAAGTTTTCTGCGCAGTTAAGGAAAAATGTGACTCGAAATATTACCACTGTTAGAAAATTCATAAAATATACGAAAATTCAATGAAAATTGATGTGAGCTTACATTAAAATATTGTCTTTCAATTTTAAAGGGGAAATAACATAATTTTAATTTGTCTGGAGTTAAACGTCAACACGGGCTTTTGAGGAATTTCGAAAACTTTTTTGTGGTTAACTTTACCGTTTCCTAATTGAGGTTTATGGTCAAAATGTTTCACAAAATGTTTGCATCTCCTACTAAAGCGAGTTTAAATTGATATTTTTACTCTTTTACTGAGATGCTTGGAAATTTTATCAATTATTCGAAAGTAAATGATTCCTAAAATGTTAAGAATTCGTAGATAGATGCATTTAATCTCCAATAAACATTCCCAAAATCACTTATTTTCTCCTCTCGGTTTGATTATTGTTTATTTTCTTGATATGGAAGATGAATTGGTGAATTCAAAAAAACAATATAAGCTAGAAATGTAGATGAAGTATTACTACAATCATTGCTGAGTGCATCAGGAAATCAGTATGATATGTATTAGATGAGAATAAATACAAACAAAGTTAAACGTTAAATTTGGATTGCATACACTCGAGCAGTTAAGGAAGTTTACCTATCTTGTAAGAGTTTTTGATCAAGGTGGAAAGAGTAGTCCAGACATCAGAAGGAAAGAAGCGTCCACAAGGAAGAGGGAAATGATGACAGGGTTGTCAGTAAGGAGGTTAAGTTAAGACTGATGAAAACTTTGGCAGAAAGCTTGGCTTTGTTCAGCTCGGAAACTTGACTGTTGAAGCAAGATGATATATGTACGAGTAGATTATATTTTAAGTTCTATATATGGAAAAGGATGGCAATATTAAAACGAATAAAAGAAAAACATACAAAACGGTTTTAGATATTGTGGGGGAGGAGGGAGGGCTGTTGGGAGAAATCGGATGGAGACAGGAAAGTTGGATTTAGAGAATTTAACTGGAAATGGAATGCTAAATACTGTAATAGAAAGTAAAGTCATGCTCAATGGAATGAAGAGAGGTTGAATGTGGGAAGAATTGAGAATCATTTTACCGTAGCATTGGATGTCAAGTTATGACTTGTTAAAGGGGGCTAAGACACTGCGATTTCATGTCTCAATATGTCATCGTGAGTTGTGTCCATCTAAAACATACCTAAAACATTAGTCTACCTAATAATAATAAATTAAATATATATATATATTTACACACACACACATATATATATATATATATATTTTTTTTTTAGGTAATCTACAGGTTAAGGTAGGTTTTTGGATGGACCCAACTATCAAATAAACATTTTGTGACTCCCCACCTAGCAAACTAATCTATATCAGGTCCCTCTTCATCTCGGTGTACTTCTTTCCTCCCTTCATCTCGTCCAACATCCCTATCCTGTTCCTACCCTTACCTCGCATGCCCAACATTCTTCCCTCTATTACCCTCTTCAACATTCCACTACCGCTCAATACGCCTTTCATCCATTTTTCCTGCCTCCATAGGATTTCTCTCAACAAACCCCTCTCCTCCCCCACCATTTCTAGTACTTCCTCATTTGTTTTCCTTTCGGTCCATTTCACCTTTTCCATTCTTCTCCACACCCACATTTCAAAAGCCTCCAATCTACGTCTATCCTCCTGCTTCAGCGACCACGTTTCCGCGCCGAACATAGCTACGCTCCATATCAGAGTTTTTACGAGTCTTGTCTTAACATCCCTACTCAACGTCCCCGTCATGAACTCCCTCCTCCTTGAGAAAGCCTCCTTGCCTAGCGCAATTCTTCTCCTTACGTCCCTACCACTTTGACCGTGTTGGTCCAAAACACTTCCGAGATATGTAAACTGTTCTACCTGCTCTATTTTTTCCCCGCCTATTTTAATATTTAGCTTAGCCTTTTTCTTTCTGGAAAATTGCATAACCTTTGTTTTATTAATATTTATTCTCATCCCATATTTATCGCACTGAACCTCCAATTCACTCAACAATGCTTGCAACCCCTTGGCTGACTGAGCAACTAATGCTTGGTCATCAGCAAACCTAACCGATTTTACGAATTCCCCTCCGACTTTCATTCCTACCTCCAGTTCTTCCCATGCCTCTTTAATCATTTCCTCTACATATACGTTGAACAGTACCGGTGACAATGGGCAACCCTGCCTTACACCTCTTCCTAACACTGCCCATCCGGACTCTCCGTTCCCCACTCGCACCTGAGCAGTCTGAGACATGTACAGGTTGCGGATCAGTCTCCTGTCCCTCCAATCCATTCCTATTTTCTGCAATACACGCATTAATTTTTCCCAATTCACTCTATCAAACGCTTTTTCGAAATCTACAAAACAGGCAAAAACGTCCCGATTGTATTCTATATTCCTCTCGACTAGTGATCTCATTACTGCAATGGCATCACGCGTACCTCTTCCTTTCCTGAACCCAAACTGATCATCCCCTAAGTAATCATTTGCCTTACTCTCTATTCTTTTGTTGATGATCCTGAGAATAACTTTAGCTGCTGGACTACAACCTTGTCGTGGTGGAAGGGCTTGTGTGTTCCGATGACCCCTAGAGCTGTGCTGGCGGGAGTAATAATAATTACTCCTGGAAGGGTCACCCATGCCAGATAGGTCGAAGGTTAGGAGCCAGACGAAAGGTAGTCCACGCAGCGTCTGTTCCTCAGTGAGGCGGCTGCAATGGCGTCTGACCCCAGTGGGGCGGCCATTAAGTCATGGTGTCACGTTAAAAACACTATTGAGGAAGGCAACGGGAAACCACCTCAATTATCATTCCCAAGAAAATATGATGATATATATATATATATATATATATATAATGCATATATTTATAAATATAATAAAAAATACATACGTGCACTAACCCCACTCATGTGAGCTAAATTTAATACATAATTGCATAATGACATTATCAAACTCAAACCAGTTAACTCCAAAAATAACGTATACCTCCGAAATATTGAAAATGATAAAAGTTAACAATTGTCGCTGAAGGACTAAAAAATAGTGTTAAGGACATTTATAGAAATTTCCAACCACTTTTTTGCACCAAGTTATCGAATGAAAAGAAAATGAAATTTATTTAGCCGATACTACTTATAAATTTGACACATACAGATACATAATATTTTAGCCCCTTTTCACGTCAAAATCAACTAACAGCTACTCAAAACTATTCAAGTGTAGTTACATTGCGTTACCTTCGTTTACACATTAATTAAACTAATTGAAGCGATTTTTCTGATCAAATTTCAGCTGAACACTCGATAAGAGGGCCACATAAAATGGACAGAAATAAAAATCACAATGCTCTCATTTCTAGAAATTAATGATGGAACTTACTCGTCTCCACCGTAAGGCTATGGGGTGACTTAATTAGGGTATATAAGACAGAGCAATCGAATAAGTACGCGAGATTTAGACACATACAATTGGGGATGATAGAGAGAAAAAGAAAGCTCCTTGGTTAAACGTCCATTGCCGTCAAATCAAATCTTTGTGACCGGAGGAGAGCAGGTGCGGGGGTGGGACGGCGGGAAGTGTACAGTCGGGGGAAACGGAATAGGTGTGCCCGAAGGAGTGTGGGACATCTTGGCGTCAGGCAAGGAGGCAGGTGGGGAGAAGATTGGCAAAGAAGGCCATGGGTCCATGGAGACAAGGCGGTGCGATGATTAGGGATCAGATTCTCCTTTGGGGACGGCGGTCGATCGAATGAGAGACAGCGTATTGGCCATTCTCCCTTGGCAAAGGAGAGAACGGTGAGGGGGAAGAGAGAAAATTGAGAGAGAGAGAGAAGTGAGAGAGAGACGGAGATAAGAGGGAGGAGGATTCATCAAGAAAGTACTTCTCAAGGGTCAGTAAAGAACTGGAAGACTAGCCGTAACTCAATTAGAGGAGAATGGCCTTAATGGTTCTTTTATTTCTGATGAAGTCGTCTAAACACTCGTATATTGCCCCCTTGCTCAATTCAGAATGATGCAGGAACTCAAGAACTACAGACGTCTCATGATAAGCGGGAAGAGGCTGGAGACGAGGTAGCATGTTAAGATATCGCGAAAGTTATGACGTTAGAAACTATGACGCTAAAAGCAATGACTTTAGAAGCTATGCCAAAAGGAATTTGTTGGCATAGTTTAATTGGAGAACGGAATGATAACAGTGGTAATATTTGCAGAAAATTAAGGGCAGCTTAACATTATTTTGCTAAAATACCAGGACTTCAAAGAAGTAAACTAATCACATTTTGTATTTTTTGTGCCACTTCGTACTTTCCCGAAAATTTTCTATAGACACCACACCTCTTATTACCAAATAATTCACATTATAAAATCAAAAAATACTTTCCCATAATCGTACATAATTATCTCGACGTGAAACATACTGGTCTTTGAAGTACATTAAGCAGGACAAGTACGTAGTTTCAATTACTGGATTGAACATTGGGTGTGCATTTCAACGAAGGTAAATAACTCCGGGGATGTTTCTCTATTCATCATCTGAACACAGGCTCCGAGCTCAATCGCAAGCAAGGGCCCTTATAAGCCCCCTGCAAGACGGAATCAAAGACGGGCAAGGAAGGGCACTGGATAGAATGGAGACTCGGGGTTACGGAGAAGGCCGGTCGGAGAGATGAGGGAACCTTCCCGGGCACAACACTCCCCTGAACGTCACAATCCATTCATTCGAAAGGCAGAGAGTGCCTCACGCCCAAAGGATTCAATGGGTTCCGGAAATTGAAAGGTGTACGGAGAGGCGGGAGGGAGGTTTTTGGAGACGAGAACTGTGGCGGGAGTGAGGAGGAGTAAGACGGAGGTGGTTGAGGGTGAGACACCAGGGAACGGAATGGGAAAGGGAAATTGGAAAAAAAACTCACTCTCCTTCTCACAAGTGTCAGACTGCGAACCGTCGTTAGTGTCCCCACTGTCCCCCTCTCCCCGAGAAACCCTTCACAGAACGCATCAAAATATGGAATCCCACTGCTTCCCCAAAATGACCGTTGCGTCGGGATGAATAGTTATAAATACGTAATGCGAAGTGATTGTCCGGATTGATATACGACTGAATCTTTTTTTTTTACCACGAGCTTTTCCCTTTCCAGTCGCATGACATGTTAGGATAGATATCAAGTTGCCACTCATATTCAACGCGTCTGGGACGATTGAAATGCTTTTCACGTAATCCTCATGAATTTCATTCAATGGAACGGGATATACAAGAGACCATCACCCCAGTACACAAATTTAATGTGCTTCACACAAAACTAAGGTGTTAGACAGCAGACATCGACTGTCTGATCGATGAGTGTGCTTTTGAAAGATGAATTTAACCAGAAATAATCCAGAAAATGTCGGTCTGAAATATTTTCTTGGTGTTTATGGAATACCGTACGGCCAGTCGAACTATTTGTATTGATGACGACTGTATTTCAGGTCATGCATAAAAAGAATGCAGCTCATTTATATATCGTAGTACTATCAAATTGTAACCATCATAGCTTGAAAAATAGTTTCCCAGGAGTAGCCGGAAAAAGTATATTATCATGGAAAGCAGTGACAGATATTCTCCTTACAATTACGCACCTCCGTGGTTGCATACATCAAGAGTCATAACATATTGGGTCCAAAAAGAGCAATCGAAGAAATAAGTTACCCTTTGCACATTGGATAAAAGAACGAATTATATACCCGTTCAAATTTTGATAAGCAGTATGAAGTTAACAAAAGTTCAATAACCTTTGATACTATATTTAAAATAGATCGCTTATTCCGAATATTTATTGCGATTTCCCATATCACACAACGCTCATAGTCTTGAAAATTGAAATTACATGAAGTGGAGAGGTACAGTATGAAAAAGTAAAAATATAACTTTGTCGTGTTTAAAAAGCATTATATTGTAAATTGTTTAAGAAACTCACTGATAATATCATTATCACAATATAACTCATTTCAATATTAAAGGACAGGTTACAGTTATATTTTTTAAGCAATTGTTTATTCCTGCTTAATGTTGTCCTCGGAGCTTAGAGATAATAAATCAAGTTCGACGATCGATAAGATGTATAAAAACCATGACGGGTGGAAGGTGCAAGAAATGGAAGGAAGGCGAATGGGTAGGGGAAATTATCGAAAATAATCTCACAATCCGACTCCATATCAAGGTGAAGAGTCGTCATTTTTAGCAGCGGGTCGATACGCGGATAATGAAGAGGGAGGCATCGGGACTCACAGACTGGAATGAAAAGGGGACGATTTCGATCAGGTGGGGTGGAGAAGAGTGAAATGGAAGGGGAGACAATCAGGATGGAACGAGAATCGGGGGGAGGTGGGGGGCGGGTGTAGAGGAGGTGGCACCGGGGAAGAAGACCCTAAAGAACCATCCCTTCGAATAAGGAGAGAGAAAATAAGGGGGCAGACTGCAAAGCCCCTGGCACACACCGACACATACACACACGCACACTCTTCCAAGAAAGATTATTCTTTCGGAACTTTTGAGCCTTTGTGTCACTTTTGGCTGAATCGAATCTGACGTTCCATCCACCACCTCCTCCTCCCCTACCCACCCCGATTCTCCTTCTAACATTTTACCTTCTCCCTAACACTCTCTTCCTTTAACACCACCCCATTCCCACTATCAACCGCGCCATTTCACGGGGGAGGAGGATGCCTTCGAAAAATTTCCCTCGAATCCTCCCGACATTGGTTCCTAAAATGTCCCCATAGCCGTGTGATCGAAGTTTCGCAGCGCCTCGAGCGATCCTCCGCCCCATGATAAGGGACGCTCCCCGCGCCGGAATGGATGAAACTCTTGCCTTCTGAGTGTAACAATGATGGCAAAATTCGTATTGACTCGCACATTTTTTTTTTGAAAGGCGAGAATTACTTGCCAAGTCCCTTTTGAATCAGAACTTCGTCTCAGCTCTGTTCCTTAACGCGTCAAAAGAGTTCGTGTAACACTCAACTAAGCATGTCACTTGCTTAAATCCCTTCCACTATAAATCACCCAAGACTGGAACGATCGGTTCAAATGGGTGTTTCTGTGACTCCGAAGGATTAAATACAGAAGTTTTGGAACTGGAATGACGGTCTCCTATTTCAATTTCCACGCTTAAGATGACGAAGACAAAGCGCATCAGGGAAAAGAAAATGAATGAGAAGATTCCTCAACCTATGATCCAAGACATTAACGGAACGATCGTAGTACCCACGTTATTAACTGGGTTCGGAGTGGAACGTCCGTTTGGCATCTTTCCATGGCACCATTAGAAAGAATGGTCCAGTTTATAGATCAGCCCATCAACTTCGGTTGTTAGCTAGGTTACACATAATTTGTTGCTGAAAAACTCGTGAAAATCAATGAGAAGAGTGTCTCTCATTTTCCCAATCGTTCAAACCCATGTGACTTTCATTTGTACCCCAATGCATTTTTCATAATTGGAATGTGAAATGAAAACCTTTCAACTTGCAACGTCTGTCGCTGATCCAATACTGTAGCCAAGTTCATGAATCATTTAATTTTAAATACTACAATCAGTATCTCAGTTTTGATATTTAAAACTGAATAGAATCAGAATCCGCTACATACGCGTTTACATTAAACTAACAATGCAACATGAATTTAAATTTTTTCAAAATAATTTATGCGAAGATAGAATTTACGATCATTTCTCATTGAACAGTTTTCATACATTCAAACTGCCTAAAATCCTATTCACAGCTGAATCGGTGAAGATGACTATGTACACCTTCTAATATCAAGCTATCATAAAAATATCATTAGATCCCAACGGAGTTAAACTGATATATAAACAATATAACGACTAAGGATCGTATTGAAATACCTTATTTACTAAGATACTCAGCGGAGGGTTGACGGAGATATTAATAAACAAAGGCCACACAATGCGGTGTTTGATTGATAGAGAAAGTATCTACTCACAGTGTTGATTCTACCAAAGAAAGAGAAGGTTTGATGACTTAAGATGATGGCCTGATTTTTTTAAAGAATAATAGAGCAAAACAGATGGGAATGTACAATTACGTCACATACTGAGAGAATTAGGTGAAATGGATAGAAAAAATTCGAAGACGGTAGAGAAGAAGCAAATGACACATTAATTTTGCAGTTTGTCCTAGGCTCTTTTCCTTCAACTTGTCCAATTGAATCACTGTCATCTTGGACTTCAATCAGGGTAAAATCGGTGGAATTTATCTATTTTGGCTAGGCATTGAGACCAAATTTTCAATAGATTTTTGTTGGCCGTTCATGACACTTTCTTTTAAACATAGTTAGCACACGCATTGAAAAATTCCGCTCCGCGAGACGTATCGTCAAGTAAACAATATCAGCAGTAATAAATGAATAACGAGTGACATCATGAGGAAAAATATACGGCAAAAGACTATTCATTTTAACGCTAACAACCTTAATAATAGGAAAAGTATCCACATGTAAAATCATTACTGCGAGAGATCTGGAAATAGTCTTAACATGTATGAAAATGTAATTAAACCAGTTTCAGAAGCAGTCGAGCATTCTTAATAAACGAGATTAAAGATGCTAAAAAGGCTAATATGCAAAGGTCAGCCTGAAATATGATGTCTTTGAATGAATGAAAAGCCATTGACAAGAAAGACAGGTTTCTTTTTTTCATCATCCAATTGAAGATTCAATTTAATTAAACCAGGAAAAAAATGATTTCCAGGGTTTCTCATTTTAGGCAAGGCCAACAGATAATCCAATTATGGCAACAGAGAACAGAAAAATTAATAAAGTCTCATCTTTTGTGTTCGTATCAAATAGAAGTAGTCCCAGACATGAAGGTAGTTAAACTGCTAAGATCCCCGTAAATATACATATTATTTATTTTCCGAGTCCGATATCTTTCTCTATAGTATATCCACTCGTGCCCCAATCAAACAGTTTTTCACTCATGGGTAAAAACAATAAAGCGATATGCAGATGGACGGTTATGGAGTTCACTGGAAAATACTGTGTATCAGTACCAGCGTTGATCTGTGGGGGCTAGAAACCTCATGCTTTCGTGAACTTACGATTGCTCATTTAAAGGTTTCAGTGATGCGCGAAGTTTCTCCGGGATAGTGACACCATTTAAGCCCGCTTTGAAAAATTGATTCAATTTGATCGTAATTAGTACTGCTTCGTCAATAATGGATCCCTAGGTATTTGTGGAAAAAGCCAATGGCGCACTTTTTTTCTCAGTTACTGCAACGACTACTGTTATAGTGCTCTTTACAGTTACTGGGAGAAAAATTCATTTGTGTAGCAGTTTAATAACGTAAAATGAAAGACTATCATTACAGTTCGATGCATTGTTTGCAAATGACAATATAAAAATTTAATTTAAGCGAATGGACGAGGATATTTGAATCGAACAATCCCCTCACTTCAAGATAACTTAATAACAAGTTTGAGGCAATGTACTGAAATGTTAATTTATTATTCATACTAAATAGATCGACATATGACACACAATTCATTTGCGTCATCAACTTTAGGGAGATTCAAATTGAAAGAGAGATGTTTTAACATTCATATATTTTTTCCAGCGAAATATTAAACATCACTAGAGCGTAAATTTTCAATTATTTTTTTAAAAACTAATCTATTTTGCAGAGATTTCCACAGGAAGATGATATTCATGCGATCAGCTATCCTGAGCGAACGGGTTTCATTATTTTTTAATCGCCCCAGGTTCGACGACAAAGTAAGCGCCTAGCCCTCACTCACAAAGAGAGACAAAACACGCACGTCCACGGAGAATTCAAGCCCCGGGGCACTCGTCACACACCGAGTGAGCCCGACTATTGGCATTACATACTTGGAGTCATTGACGATGAACGAAAATAAAAAAGAGGAATAGCGTGCTGGAGGTCACTCGAACGACACTTTTAATACTACCGCTGGCATGCAATGGCACAATGCCTGAACAATCTTCTGCCCGCCTCACCCCACGACAAACCAAATCGCTTCCCTCCCCTAATATTTCGCTCACGGAATTCCGTCTTCCGCCAAACCCGAGCTCCATTTATTGATTCGCTATTCGCCTCGTAATAATGAAAACGAAAAAAAAATACTCCCATGCCAAATATCTCACTCTATCCCTTCCCGTGCATCCTACACTCCGGTGCTTTCGCAAAAATTTTCCGCGCGGACGTGCAATAACCAGCCGCTCTGTCGAACACGAGGCATGGGCCGGGGGAGAGAGGAGAGTGGGCTTGAAGCTGCGACTGTTGGCCGGGGCGGGATGAGGGCGGGAGGGGGGTCTAGGGGTGGAAGGGATGCAGGTGGGGTGGGGCACTTGTGGAGCGCGCGCGCCGACCCCACCGGCCGGAGTTCATCAATTCAGACCCCCCATGCGAAGGGGGCAAATGGAGGCAGGAAAGCGATTTCGGGACCGTGGTGTGACCACGCGCGGGCCTCTAGTAGAGGCGAGAGGAGGGAGCGATAGGAGGAGTGGGAGGAATGAAATCTAATCGTCGGCCTCCACAACAGAGAGAGAGAGAGAAAGAGAAAAAGAGGGAGATGGGGGAGGAGTGACGCGGGCGTTTAAATGTTTTGGGTACGACCCCCATTAAAAATAACGGCGGGAGTGTGGGGAGGGACGGAGGAGAGTGAGGGAACCTAACGGAATGAGAGAGCGGGTCCAAATGACGGTACAAAAGGCCAAATCAAAGGTTTAATAAAGCCTTGACGATGGCGTAGAGAATTTAAGAAGTCCGTCAAAACACACGCAATCAAAAAGAAAGAGTTGATTGGAGGGTGGGCGAAATATAACATTTTCAGCAATTGGGAAGTGGAAGAAAAGTTTTCGTCAGTCGCAGCCAATTCCTAACTGTTGCGGATGATGGAGTGTTTTACGCCCGTAATTGTTCCTGCGGTCATCATGGGGGCGCTCTCTTCTATTTTAACCTTTGCTCTGTTTAATAAGAGGTCCAGAAACGGGAAACGGCTGCTTAATTCTGTTTACTAAGCAATTTTAATGGTCGGAAACGGGCTGTAGAGGTTTCAAACAAATATTGAATGCGAAACTAACTCGTGTGTTCGTATGAAACAAATGATGTTCACAGTTTGCACAAACCAATGGAAAATAAATGAATTTTTCTTGTAGGCGTTTACAAATTTTATTATAAATACGTTCACTAAGAAATTGTGCGAGGGAATGAATGCTATTGCAGTGCCATTTTTTTGTTTCTTTAACAAATTATGAGAGAAACTTAAAAAAAAAGACCTTCAGAATCCTCAGCCACTGACAACATACTCGTAAGTGTTGAAAATGACATATTCCGGTTCATTACAACCTTGCTCCACCCCTTCAGAGCGCAAAAAAGGGTCGGCATTCACTAATTCGCTCCTGCACTGGTCGTGCTTTTATTGAAATAACCCCCTTTTCCCATTTACCACTAAACTCTATTATGTGCTGAAATGACTTTAACCATCCCGCTTTCATTTATTCAGTTTATGCACAAAAAATACCCAAGTATGGCTCCGGCCGGTGCGTTTACACTGTTTTAAGTTTTAGGAAGTGATCGCTAATGTTAGAGAGTTGCTTATCCGTAAACCTTAAACGATGAAATGGTTAACGGGGAAGCCGCATGAATGTTGGTGTAAGCGTGCGCTTCTTCCATTGTGTGCTTGGGTTCCTCGCCGTTGGCCACTGGCGTTTGGCTGAAACTCCTCGCAAAACCACTCCGAGGATATTTAGCGTGAGTGTAGTAAGTTATTCCCTGGCGTGGGATTGGTTTAGCCACAAACCACTTCGGCTGTTTGCAACCTGGCAGTACATTCCTAAACAGGGGCTCTCCAGAACACTCCTGTTAGGAATGGCTAAATAGTAACGTGATTAGGGCTTGTGGTTCCCCCTGGCATGAAACTGTTATGCCCGTAAATAATGGTCATTGGAGTTACAATTCATATGTGCTTGTTATTTTTACAAATATATTTTAATAAAATAATCCGTTCATAAGGAAGTAAAATAGTAGAATAACACAAAATATATATGTCATTCAAATTAAAATAACATATCAGAAGATGGTGGGTCGCGGTAGTCCAAGGGGTAGAGCGTTGGACTACTGACCGGAGGGTATCGGGCAAGGCACTCTGGGCACCTGCAGCTCCACCCAAGCTAAGTAATTTTTCGGGTACCAGATCTTACTGGGAAACCATAACCGGCACAGGGAAAGGAACTGGCCCCCCTACCGTGATGTGTGAATATTTACACGCCGTCGGGCTTAGTACTGGGTGAACTCTACCATCACCTACCCAACCGACCTTTGGGTTGAATACTGTGTTTATCAGAAGATGATGAAATAAAAAAAAAACTAATCCTAAATACCAAAAGATGTAAGTAAAAATGTACGTTGTATTTTAAATAATTTAAATCGAGATTCCTAGTGACTTTAATCAATTAAGAAGCCACAATTGTCATTAAAAATGGCATGTAGTGGATAGCCCAACATTTCTTCATGCTGAAATGACGCAATATAACTCCAATATATGCCCAACCAACATCTCAGTGGTCGGATTTCGCTTCGTGTTTCCAACCAAAATTTATTTCACCATCTAAAGACTACCAGTTCAAACAATATATTACGGAAATAATTTCATTAATTGTTTTTTTTTAATTCACCATACAAAGGTTTCCTCTTGGTTAACTCACAAAGTAGGCTTAATTCAGCAAAATTATATGAAAATTAAAATATAAAGAGCATGTCCATATTTTGAGCTAACATGAAAGACTGCGCAAGGTAATTGCCATCGGTTCGAAGCAAACATAAAAACGAGATAAAAGGAATAATCATGTCATGCATACTTTTTTCTGGAATGTAATTGTAATTAAAGTGTCAGCCTGAAAGGAAAAAAATAAAACGTATGTCTTTGATAAATATTAAATTAGAAAAGCTTCAATGAACTATGATTACAATACTGCCTCTATTTGGCTACACGACTAAGAGAGTCTTCACCATAAAGTGTCCTGAGATACAAACTTAGGTTCCTTGATTTCAAAATTTTCCTGTAAAAAAATAGGATCGTTATAGTGCATCATGAAAAAGTTTACTCATTTAAAAATTAATGCTGAAACCTAGAACTCAACAAGAAGCAAAGGTATATGTAGACATCGAATTATTTGTCATAACAACATTGCTTAGTTAACATTTGATGACGTACGAATTCAATAACAACAAAAAAATCGTAGGATATTTTAAAGATGTCTTTTGGGAGAATTTAAATTAGGGATTTTTGCCTCATTAATAAAATACCCACACTAATCCAACAGAGTAGGGCAGACTTAAATATTTATTTTCAGAGATAAATTTGACAACATTCTTAACGTTCTGTGCTTTAAGTCGCAACAACTTCAATATAATGCAACAATTTCAGAGAGTAAAAATCATCCGCCTTGACCGGGATTCGAACCCGGATTCCTCGATATCCGGTCGAGTGCTTCAGCCTAATCATCCGCCTTGACCGGGATTCGAGCTCGGATCCCTCGATATCGAGGGATCCGGGTTCGAATCCCGGTCAAGGCGGATGGTTTTTACTCTCCGAAATTGTTGCATTGTAATACGCACATAGCGGATGACTCCGTTAAAAGTTACTGTTGCGGCATCTCCCGCAGTTTCTTGGAACTTCAATATATTTCATCTCAGAGAGATTTTTTATTAATCTTAATCATAGTATATCATTCATTAACGAGGCAACTCGAATCCAGCTATACCTATATCATTGTTTTGCGAGCCAAATCTTCATGGCAATACGAAATGGAACAAATGTAGTGATCACGAAACTGTCAGGATGATTCAAATGTTACCAATCACATTTTTTAAAATAACTAGTCACCGAGGTAGGTAGTTCATTCAAGGCTATTCAATTTACATGCCATTTTCCGCAGAATGCCTTTTGAGAAAAGTTGGGTAGCAATTTTAACAATTTACAAATTGGGTAACTTCAGGCGTGATGTGGTAGAAGTCGAAAATAATGAATAATTGATCGTAACACTTTTCCACTTGATAGAATTTTTTTCGATCGGGTTTCGATGCATTACCTGATGATGATTGTATTATTATTAGGAAATCTACCGGTTGAGAGGTAGGTTTTTAAGGTGCACACAACAATCAAATAAATATTTTTGTAATTCCCAAGCAAAACCCAATCCAGTAACCTAATCTACATCAGGTCCCTCTTCATCTCGGTGTACTTCTTTCCTCCCTTCATCCCGTCCAACATCCCTATCCTGTTCCTGCCCTTTCCTCGTTTGCCCAACGTTCTCCCGTCTATTATCTCTTTCAACATTCCGCTACCGCTCAATACGCCTTTCGTCCATTTCTCCTGCCTCCATAAGATTTCTCTCAACAAACCCCTCTCCTCATCCACCATGTCCAGTACTTCCTCAATTGTTTTGATGATGATGTAATAGGTCGTAAAATAAACTCTGTCAAGTATAAAAGTGCTAAGATCAATTATTCACTTTAACAAATTTAAAAACAAATATTGTATGTAGACGCAGTCTGGCCAACAGTGAGCAGGGAGCCCTTAATAATTGAAACCGAAGAGCGATCTTCTAAAGGGTGAAGTTTATTGGAGCAACTGCGGAAATAACGGAACGTACCATTTGAAAAAATCTTTATGCGAGAATATAAGAAATCTTGACAAATCAGGAAACACGACAGAAATCACGCACTGACTGCTTCAATGAAGCGCAGGTCCGTTGTCCGTCGGGCGGGCCTGATCGAGTGGATGGTTTGGCCTTAGAAAGCGAGACATGGAGAGATGTTTGAGAGAAACTACGCGAGTGTGTATGAGAGAGAGAAAAATACTTTGAAGAGGACAGCGACGGCACGGTGGTAAAAGAGTTTTTGAAGAGAGGGAGGTACGTGGCAAAGAGAGCGAGGGGAATTGCGAATGCGAGTGGGAGCGGGAGAGACAATACGGCCGTACGAGATGTGAGAAAGGGGAGAATTTAGAAGAAGGGGAGGGATGAGTGGGGGGGGGAGAGAGAGAATGTGCGGTCTCGATTCCAATCTCCTCACTCTCTACAGCTAATCGGTGATGGTCGGCGGATGAGCGACGATTGCGGGGATGTGGAGGTATTTCGGCAGCTCTCAGGCTCGAGGGAGGGGAGAAGGACACCCTCTAAACTCTCCTCCCCTCCCCATCGGAACATCCCCTTACGCTCGAAAGTTTGATTACTCGTGGAGAAATGACTCCGGATGAAGAGGGAGAAAATCCGTGTTCTTGCCACGCATTCCTTCAGAGACTTACATAATCAACCTCTCCGACGTTTCAGTCATGAAAATACAGGCGTGCTCACTGGAATAGCAATTGTGTGCTGGAGGACCCGTTAAGTATTTAGCTATCACTCACAATTTGGCTCTGACATCGAGAAGAAAATGTTACAGAGTTCGTAATAGTACCAATTCAATTTTCATCCCTCAAAAACAAGGAATGTGCAAAGGTATATTTGGGAAATACGCAAAACATTATATCAATTGGGTTAAATATAGGTAAACATCTTTCAGCTTTGGTCCATAGAGAAAAATATTTGTTTGAAATTCCGGAATGCTAAGATCTTAAATATTGAAGGCAACTTGTTAGATTAAATGTATTGAAAATATGTCAGTCATTTCACTTTTCTTCCGGCATTACTTGGGCAAATATCACATCGCATTGGAAAAAATGCATAGGGATAGATTCCCTTTGCCTTTTGTCAATAGCGATGCTAGAATTTGGACACTTCATCAGCAATGATAATTAAATGATTGAGTATGCCAACCGCTTAAATTTTTCTATGATAATGACTATAAATTTTCACAAATAGAATCGGAAGAAATATTCTATATATATATATATATATATATATTATTATTAGGTAATCTACCAGTTAAGTTAGGTTTTTGGATGGACACAACTATCAAATACATATTTTGTAACTCCAAACAAAACCCAATCTAGCAACCGAAACTACATCAGGTCCCTCTTCATCTCTGTGTACTTCTTTCCTCCATTCATCCCATCCAACATCCCTATCCTGTTCCTACCCTTTCCTCGCCTGCCCAACATTCTCCCTTCTATTACCCTCTTCAACATTCCACTACCGCTCAAAGTGCCTTACATCCATTTTTCCTGCCTCCATAGGATTTCTCTCAACAAACCCCTCTCCTCACCCACCATCTCCAGTACTTCCTCATTTGTTTTCCTTTCGGTCCATTTCACCTTCTCCATTCTTCTCCACACCCACATTTCAAAAGCCTCCAATCTACGTCTATCCTCCTGCTTCAGCGACCACGTTTCCGCGCCGTACATAGCTACGCTCCATATCAGAGTTTTTACGACTCTTGTCTTAACATCCCTACTCAACGTCCCCGTCATCAACTCCCTCCTCCTTGAGAAAGCCTCCTTGCCTAGCGCAATTCTTCTCCTTACGTCCCTACCACTTTGACCATATTGGTCCAAAACAGTTCCGAGATATGTAAACTGTTCTACCTGCTCTATTTTTTCCCCGCCTATTTTAATATTTAGCTTAGCCTTTTTCTTCCTGGAAAATTGCATAACCTTTGTTTTATTAATATTGATTCTCATCCCATATTTATCGCACTGAACCTCCAATTCACTCAGCAATGCTTGCAACCCCTTGGATGAATGAGCAACCAATGCTTGGTCATCAGCAAACCTAACCGATTTTACAAATTCCCCTCCGACTTTCATTCCTACCTCCAGTTCTTCCTATGCCTCTTTAATCATTTCCTCTACATATACGTTGAACAGTACCGGTGACAATGGGCAACCCTGCCTTACACCTCTTCCTAACACTGCCCATCCGGACTCTCCGTTCCCCACTCGCACCTGAGCAGTCTGAGACATGTACAGGTTGCGGAACAGTCTCCTGTCCCTCCAATCCATTCCTATTTTCTGCAATACACGCATTAATTTTTCCCAATTCACTCTATCAAACGCTTTTTCGAACTATATATATATATATATATATATATATATATATATATATATATATATATATATATATATATATATATATATATATATATATATATATATATATATATATATATATATATACGAGGCGTATTCTTAAAGTAAGTATATACACGCAGCGAGCGGCAGCATAATTTGCTGATTTGAATTGAACGCTAATATCGCGAGCTGGGAGTCACGAACCAAAGAAGAATGTAAAACGACTTGCCATGACATAGTAGCCTCTCCAATCAGCGCGCTCCTAGAGACAACGGAGACACTGCCTTGAGCCCCTTTGTGTTATTCACGTTAGAATCAAGTCATTTTCATCCGACATCCTATCTGCTTCGATCGCACAAGACGTCCAAGGAGCTAAGCTCCCATTGAACTGGAAAAAGCCTTTGATGGCGCCAGCCGCAGAAGCCTTGTTCGTGCACGTTACGAGGATTAGGTAAGTAAAATGGTGGGCCATGTTCGGCTAAGGTAACGGTTAATGTTGGGAATGGAAGTAATAGCTTTGAATACGATAGATTCGGGAAAATTATACATTCTTGTCCCAGAAATACGTCATTAGTGGGAAAAAGTGCAAATCCCCAGAGCCCCATTAAGAGTTAAAATCAACACAAAAACTCGTCTCGACTAACCTTCTGAGGAACACAAAAATGCAGGACGAAGACGAATAACAATTATGGATTGGTACTAATATCACTTGTATACAGAAAACACAGAAATATCAAATAAGATTTCTTCGAAATACAGAAATGTCGCTTCTAAAGTAGTAATATTAGCATCAATAGGATCTTCAAATCATTCCTCATTTTTATTCAAGTCATTATTGTTAATAATGGATTTTCTAAGGTTTATATCGTGAAAGCATAAATGACATACATATTTGAAAAAAAATACGCTACATATACGGACGTAAGACACGTGTTGAATAAAATGCGTAACATAACATTTAATAAATAGTGAATTATCAATTTTATTCTTTAGCTGCCTCAATGAACCAATTCATAGCACAGAGAAAACTCCACTAAAACTAGCTATGTGGTGCAACCTTTTCAGAGAGTAAAAATCATTCGCCTTGACCGGGATTCGAACCCGGTTCCCTCGAAATCC
This sequence comes from Hetaerina titia, assembly GCA_037158775.1. Classification (NCBI taxonomy): domain Eukaryota; kingdom Metazoa; phylum Arthropoda; class Insecta; order Odonata; family Calopterygidae; genus Hetaerina; species Hetaerina titia. Next base: position 45,940,743 of record CM073777.1, read on the forward strand.
GGCCGATTGGCTTTAACCAATAAAGCTACCGAGACGTCCTCTTACACTCTGAAATTTTGGGGGCTTTAAAGGAACAACTCGGCCGGATATCGAGGGATCCGGGTTCGAATCCCGGTCAAGGCGAATGATTTTTACTCTCTGAAATGGTTGCATTATAATGCACACATAGCGGGTGACTCCGTTAAAGTTACTGTTACAGTTTCTTGAAATTAGTTATGTGGTTATGTGATATCCTTATCGGTGGTGGGACGCACATAAATGAAACCTTTTTTCACTATTCAAAAAAGGCGATAGTTATATTTTTTGCATAAATTCATGAAACCTATAAAGATTTTATTCGTACCGTGATTTTTATAGGTACTTAGATTGAATCATGGAATCGTTGCGACAAAGTGTCTAAAAATGGTTTCAACTAATATATGTATATATATATATATATATATATATATATATATATATATATATACAGTATTAATATACATACAAAATACATATATATTTATACATTATATATATAAATAAATAAATAAACAAATATATATATATATATATATATATATATATATATATATATATATATATATATATATACCTGAGCATAAAAATAAAACTCTAGGATATTGTGAAAATTGTCATTGCATTGTAACAGAATTTTGACATTCGATTACAGACATATGATCAAAAATTATACGTAAATAATTGAACTTCTGAAAAAGATGGTCTCCAAATCGAGGAAATTGATCAATAAAGTCAGCATCCCTTGAACAGTCAACAAATCGTTGACAATGACAAGATTATTATGAAAATTTTATCAAATAACGGAATATGATTTCATTTGTCACTTCACTGCCTAGAGGGAATCGTAAATTGGCAAATATGCACTAGATTCTGACGACTTTTTGATAATGTCGAATCGATCCTGATCGACTCCGATCGCTACAAAATCGCCACCTCCTCGCTTAGAGAAGTAAGTAAAGGAAATTAAACGCTCTCCCTACCGTGGCTGTGCAAATCGCATATCCCCATCTGGGGTGAGAATAAAAAGCAGTTGGGAGCAAAAAAAAGGTAACCAATGAAGTTGCTGCGGCAACTCACGTCCGGTCACCGACATCTCCTTGGACATGGCAGCCCAAAACGAACGGCGACGTAAGAGAGTTGATCGAGGCGGAATAAGTGAGATGGCAAGATAGATAGAGAGAGAAGAGGCAAAAGAAGAACCTGAGAAAAAAAGGAATATTTTTCTGGAATGGAAAAAGGAAAAAAAATCGACCACTCCAAAGGCGACAAAACGGAAGTCATTACGATGCTCCCGACGAGCACATAATGCGAATTATACCGAGTTCGCCCCAGAAAAATTAAATGGACACCCTAACCCACAGCAAAACGACCCGCTCTCTTCAATCACATCTCCAACTCTTCACCTTCTCTCCCCACACAGCCTCTTCACGAACCCAGTCCCACCCCCTTTTTTTTTCTATTTTATTCCATTCTGCTCTCCGAAAGGGGATAAAATCCCCCCGCTCAAGCCAAGGGAGGTGGGAGAAAGATTGCTTGCCGGTACGAGGGATGGGAAAAAAAAAGAAATTACGGTTCCAGGAGTGAGGCGTAAAAGCTCCACATGCACGCTCACACGTACACGGTGCACCGTGAATAGCCCGTCGGAGAGGAAAGCCCGGCACATCACATGCAACGACCCACACATACGTGGACTTACACACATGCGGCCAGATATTCGTCTACCCTCTCTCTCCCTCCTTCCCCGCCGGTGCTGCAAATCCCACAGGGGAACTTCGGAACGGAGTTTGGCCCTACCTACATCGTTTGACAGATGGGAGCGCTTATGTCCCTTCAAGTCTTCCTCTTTCTCCCCCCCCCACCAAGCTCACCCCATCCCTCCTACCACTTTCTTCACCCATCCTCCGCACACACCACGTACCCCCCAGGACCACCTCCGCCTCGTTCGCATCCCAACTCCGTCATTCCCTTCTTCCGGGCGATGTGAGAGGGGAAGGCGGGGGGAAGAGAGCCGTGTGGGGGAGGGCAAAAGGGTTCGCTTTGGAAACGGAGGTTCGGGGGATTTGAAGGATCGGGAACAATCCATTGCAGCAGGGGATAAAGCCCTGCGGGTGGGGGAATCGGGGTTTGTAAGGGGGCACTGAAGGAGGCAGGTGACACCCGCTTTGGGGAGAGGTGGGGAGGGCAAAAGGATGGTGTGGGAGGCTGAGGTGAGCTCCGGAAATGAAAGAAATCAACCACGGACGAGAGGCAAGAACGCGGGAGGATGCATGGACAGTAGGAAAAACGTAGGATGTTGGTTATTAAATGGCATCGAAGTAAAAAATATACAACATTCCAGCGTAATTATCGCAAGCGCAAACATTCTCAGTACAGGAATCGATACTTCGTTTTCCAAGGGATTGAAAATTTCATTTCCCCTCGGAAGTGATAACGATGCATAAAATTTTGAAACTGGATGATTTAAATCAAAAATCAATACAAATTTTAAAATGACAGTCGTGTTATCTTTCAATTTAAAACGTTAACATGACATCAATTTCATTTCAAATGAAGCTGCTTTGTGTACACAAAATCGATGCTATAGAAACATTACCCCTCTAACTCATTAATATTAATTTTTCACGATCGAATTTCAAAAGTTGCACCAAAAATTCTTGGGAAGGAATTCATTCTTTTGTTTTTGCCAGAATTTTTGATTGGTTACGCTTTAACGAATTTACTGAATAAATATTGAAATATGAAATTTCAACTGTCAGAAACTGCAATCAGTTCAATTTTAGAAAATGTCCATAAACATTTCCAATCGCAACAGATAAAACTAGACAATTGATTTTAAATAGTTAGATTTTAAATAACTTTATTTTTTTTTCGAAGAAGGAGAACATAAACAGTTTTGTAAGGAGAATTTTGAGGAGTGGAGTGAATTTTAACTCGACGCATTTTTAAGTGAATGGACATGAAATCAAATCACCAGAGTTAATTTTTATTCTATACGCTTCCATGAGAACATAAGATATAGGATATACTAAATAAATAAATGCTAATACGTTACTTTAATTTAGCTAAAAATTTAATCGAATGATAGGGCAATTGGATTCAGAGTGTGCTTGAAAAGTTTCATCCTGAACACACCATCTTCACAAATTGTTGCCCTTGAACGCTACTGAATTCCTTATATCTTTACGATTTTTAAGGAGTCGTTTTAATGTTACATACTTAAAAAATTATTCCATCTGTCACGGAATTCTTTATCAAAACAAAATAAATTGCCAACTAGTTTTGCTTAAAACTATCGACTATCAACAGTTTTTATCAATTTTTTTTATCCTACGCACACCTAAAAGAAAATCGGTCTGTTTGCAGTGACTATTACAATTATTTATTAAGCCATAATTCGCAAGGAAACGAATGCCAATGCCGATAGACTCTTTTAAAGGGAAAACAATACTTTCGAGGGGGACAAATATAGAATCAGTTATTGCGTAGTGAGATTATTATTAGGTAATCTACCGGTTAAGATAGGTTTTTGGATAGACAAAACTATCAAATAAACATTTTGTAACTTCATTGTAATTCTTCATTGTGTACTTCTTTCCTCCCTTCATCCCGTCCAACATCCCTATCCTGTTCCTGACCTTTCCTCGCTTGCCCAACATTCTCCCCTCTATTACCTTCTTCAACATTCCACTACCGCTCAATACGCCTTTCATCCATTTTTCCTGCCTCCATAGGATTTCTCTCAACAATCCCCTCTCCTCACCCACCATCTCCAGTACTTCCTCATTTGTTTTCCTTTCGGTCCATTTCACCTTCTCCATTCTTATCCACACCCACATTTCAAAAGCCTCCAATCTACGTCTATCCTGCTTCAACGACCACGTTTCCGCGCCGTACATAGCTACGCTCCATATCAGAGTTTTTACGAGTCTTGTCTTAACCTCCCTACTCAACGTCCCAATCATCAACTCCCTCCTCCTTACGAAATCCTTCTTGCCTAGTGCAATTATTCTCCTTAAGTCCCTACCACTTTGACTGTATTGGTTCAAATCACTTCCGAGATACGCAAACTGTTCTACCTGCTCTATTTTTTCCCCTACTATTTTAATATTTGCGTACTGAGTTATGGAAACGAAATACGGAAAAAGTGAACACCTCCATACGGTCTTACTATTAGCACAGAATACTAAATTAACGCTTGCTAACGAACACCGATTTAGATCGCTTGTAAATTTTCATATTTAGTGAGAGGGGCTTTTAAAAACATCCTATGGTATAGGCAATCTTTTCATTGATTACGCTTATTTGGATACCTACATTCACGGGGCGCAAGAAATTACTTCATGCGGGAAGAGAGGCATCGGACTAACGTTTGAATTAATGGGATACTAGTTTGCTACATGTTGCGATATGTAAATAGTAGTTGGAGTGATTTTTAGGAATAAAAAAGTTCGTATGTTCGCGTCTAGAGAGTAAGGAAGGCTTTCAGCAAAAGGAAACCATGTTAAAAAATAAACTAATCCTCTTAACAACGACCCCAAGCGGAGAACAATGGTTGAAAACGACTCATACTTCGTTAACGGTCAAAAAAAGTGGAATTAAATATCTGAATATGGGTTTTAAACTGATAAGTGGGTCAATCAGGCTTTTTAAATTATTACTGACCAATTATGGATTTAAAATATCTAGGTTGCAAAAAAGGTCATGGCGAATCAACAAAATCTACTCTACAAAGTGGCCAATTATTTGTATTACAACCATGCCCGCGTATACATAAGAGAGCCTTCTAATACTATACAAAAATGTATTTTCCCCTCAATTTTCCGTTATTTGCTGTATGAATTGAGAGGTGCATGAAAACTCGCCAGGGGAAACCTTTCATAATTTCATATATTTTTACGGCACACACAAATTGGATGGCTGCGATACTTCTAATTACATGACGACACAATATATTGACGAAATAACAATAAGTTTTAATGATATAAGGAGTATATATTAGTGTTATTCATGTGTATTTTTCTTAGTCTCTTTTCCGATTTATTTTTTTCATGTTTTGCTCAAGGACTGGGACAGGCAGGAGTGTCTTTATACCGCCCAAATCTCACTCCCTCGCCAGAGAGAAATGACAGGCGATTAATCATTCTTATATACGATCTGCTTGGGGAGAGGGATACTAGAATACGTCAGCGCATAAATAAATGTCGATCGGTAATATTTGCGCTAATGTTAGAGTTATAACACGCTATCTCAAATGGGAAGCGTAGAAGACCTTCTTGAACTTTGAGGTGTTTCAAAAAACCTATTTCTGCAGCATGCTTTAGTTATGAAATATACAGTACCTGGTCAGCAATTGACTTTTCTATGAGCAGTTGAAAGGAAATGCTTTGCCTAAGTTATCATAGGTACTCAAGGCATGTGTAAATCTAACAGATTACAATGCTGTATTCTGAAGGTGATTTTTTTTTTGAAAAAACAACTGTCTTTTGTCATATATTTCATGCATACATTAACAGCATTTCTATAGAATTAATTGACGTATTGAGGGCACTAGAATATCATTTCTGCGAGTAAAATTGCAAGGGAAGAAAATAACGATTGCAATAAGTTAAATAGTCACAAAGTTCGAACTATAAAAAAAGTACTTGGCCACGACTAATACGTTTCCACCACGACGTAGAAAGATGGACGGATGAAAACGGAAACGCAATGGAGAAGTGGAGGAGCGTTGAACAAAGACCGAAGAAAAAGAATTGATGAAAATTAAAAAAAAAATTAAAAAAGAAACGGACATGTGCGAAGTGGTAAAGTGGGGAAGGGAACCGTGGATAAAAATGAGAGAGAGAGAAAAGAGGAATGGAGATAAGGAGAACAAATGAGGGCGAGGGGGGAGAGGAAGTCGGAGAGGATGGGCAGGAGAACGACGGTCGTTTGTCAGGGAGGGGTCGACGTCGGGGTAAGAGTCCGAGCTATACTCCCAGCTGCCTCCTCAGGATTGCACCGAATGACGGGCGGAACGGGGGTGAAGGAAGGAGAGAGGAAAAAAATTGGCGACCGCCGTAGAGGGGGCGCGTGATAAAAGGAGCGAGAAAGAGGTTGTGGCATGGAAGGGATGATGAAAGAAGACGGAGGGGTAGGTGACTGAGGAACGAAGATGAAAAGCCTCGCGAGCGTGGAGTGAAATAAGGAGGAGGGCAGGCCAAGTGTAAGCTCTTTTGCGCTGCGGGTGGCCAATTGGCATGCAAATTTCTCATACCCACCCCTCCATCCGTCTGCCTTCCCGTCCTCGTGGTCCACAACCAATCCGGGCCCCAGACTTTGAGAGATGCCTGCCTCCCGCATTCTCTTTTATTTGAGTTGGGACCGGAGCCTCGTTACCATCCCCCGAGTCGACCTCTGGCACCGTGGACGAAGAAGTCCAGGAAACCCCTGCACACCCCTTGCGCTCTCACGAGCTCCCCCCCCCGCATTTCCCCGCCCCTGACAACACGGACCCATCCCCCACAAATTGTTCCCTCACTCCCAGCCCCCTACCCGCCATCCGCGCCCTCCCCTCCATTAAGCAGCGCCGTGGCCTCAGATGAGACGACTCCATTACACGCTCTCGGGAAGGATGAGGACGCCGGGGGAGATGCGGGCAAGGGGGGGGTGGTTCGGGGGATGGAGGAGGAGGAGGATTCTTTATCAGCTGAAATCCCGGGTCCCGACGACGGGACGGTCGAAGTCGTGTTCATCCATCTCCCAAATCACGAAACGTCTGACCCTGGGAGCGGGCGCATTTCGCTGCTCATTTGTTTTTTATTTGGCTGGTCTTTCACGGGCAAAGGCGGTGATTTCACCGATGATCGAGGTAAGCGTATATCCGAATAGGCGTGTTTAGGGAACATATATGAGAGTGATCAAGAGTTAGAAAGACAAAGGTACGAATGCCAGTGTGAACTGCCACCGAAGACAAGACATTAATAAATCATTGCGCAAATCTAACCCGAGTACTGGCAACAACGCAAGTCGTTATCTAACAATAATTTACATCTTGAACATGGTAACGTACGCTCCAGTTTTTTGTAACAGTAATCATGTAACGATATTTACTGGCGACGACGATGTAGATGGCATCATTGTAGCCTAAAAACCTGCGCAATTTCAGATAAACCACTTTAGGAACTTAAAATCAGCAAAATATGATTTATGTCTTACCAAGCTACCACGCATTGGATGATTTACTAAAACTAAGGAAGATAAAAACTCGTAATTTTAGCCTTAAATGGAAAATCTGTTTAGGCTAATAAAAAGTTTCTAAAAATATTAAATCCTTTCAAAATTTAAACTGGAAACAAAGTATACGTACATTTATGAACGGGAATTTCTCATTTCATGGTAAATTTAAATCGTATGAAATTGTGTAACTGTGAAATTAAAGACAAAATATTACACAAAGTTACTATTTAAGTAAAGACGACAAAATGATACATGCAGTAGAATCTCAACTTAGATAATATATTAGATAGGTATAGGAATAGATAATATTATAATAAAATAGAATAATATCATTCAACGAGAAACCTACACGTTCAGATTAACCCAAATCACCCTCAACACAGATAATACAGGGTCGGGTCCAAAAATAAGCAGAATACATCCGGAAAACAAATTATCTTTCGAAGGCAATAGTAATACATATTTCAAGATTATCTCTGTAAAATTTATTCCATGATATTATATGGCCTAGTTTAATTATTAAGTTTTCCTATTAATATAGCCCCCAACATAATTTTAATTTGTATTCCGTGTATGGTGAGGTCAGAGAAATTGAATAAATTTCACGTTTCAATGAATGAATCACTAATGTAGGCCTAATTAAAACTTGGCGTTATTTCTGAAAGTTGCGAAAAATCAAACCATGATTTTTTAGCTACTGATGCGTCATATGCTTGACTTTATGATCATTATATTCACCCTTAGAGAGCACTAAAACATTCAGACAATAAATAATGTTATATGTTTTATAAACATATTATTTATAATAAAGTATGTACCATAAACAGATGAAATGCTAATACGAATTACTGATATCTCTTTATGAAAGCTGGATTCTCTAAAAACTTCAAGAATTAAAAATATATGTATTACTATTTTCAAATCCAACGTGTTGTCTCTTTAATTACTGTCAATCACAAACGCAATCGAAATAAAAGTGTCTGGAATAGTTTCCAGACATCCAAAGATTAAACATATTTTTATGAAAGTACCGCAGGACATGAACGGCACACTGTAAAGGATGAATAAAGTTGATGGATTAGGCGGAAGGGGATTAGTGGATCAGAATAGAAGAAGTGAGTAAAACACTGCTTTGAGAACATGGGGAGAATTTCCACCGATCGACCTTACAACCTAAGGCTCCACCTCGTGGTGGAACACCAGTACCGCGCATAAGGAAGGAGTCAGTAGGCGGTGAAGACGGCCCTAGTACTGTCCTTCCAGGGACAAACGATACGACATCGCAGTTATGTACACATCCGGCAAGACGCCCGTGCGCTTCTGGGGCCGTACATGGCACGCATCCTCGCTCCGCGACTACTCCTGCGTACCGCATCGCCCATTGCCGTGGAATTACCACCGTGTTCTGGTCTTGACTCCCATTGGATCGCAAGGCTATGCACGCGGCTCTCTGTCACACAGACGGAGTGAGCAGAGGGACAAATACTATGGTGAAACTACGTGGAGCGATATCACTGAATAGTCCCTCGCTTTGTCCTCCTTGGCGAGGATTTGCGAGACAAAGGATTTTTTCCGGCCTTATTTTTAAGGTGAACAGATGTGCGTTTGCACCATGGTCTCCAAAATGACCACGTTCACTATTAAGAGTTTTTTCGATATTTAAATATTTAAAAAAAATCTTAATTTAAAAAAGGGATTTTTTTTGTTAAGGGGTGATCAATCACCCGTGAAAATGAATTACCATGGTGGAATTTTAATTTCATGCTCGATAAACTGACCACCACGCTAAGAGCTTCACAGGCTACGCCTTAATTAATTTTGTTTCGAAGCATAAAGCCAGCCCAATTCTGTGAAGCAAAGGATAAAGGTGTGCAATAACACTGGCACAAAAGGGAAAAATCAAATTGCAATGCAATTTACGCATCAAAGTTTTTACGAAATTTAAAATTCGGTTTCCGTCTACCTGATCGGAAACAGCAGCTTGGTGAAATACAACAGAAATTCAACCACTGGGTGGATTTACGTTGCTTATACACTTGCAGTCTTGTAGCGGCATTTACATCTTTCGATTTTAGTCGTGAAAAGTGGTTTTTCGGCATATTTAAATGGATATATATATATATATATATATATATATATATCCATTATATATATATATATATATATATATATATATATATATATATTCAAACTTGAAAATCCCGCCATACGGCGCACAAATATTCATTCAAACAGAAATAGGTATAAGGAAAGGGGATAGGAAAACACATAAAATGTGTCCTGTGTTCGCCTTTTATGTGTTTTCCTATCCCCTTTCCTTTTACGTATTTCTGTTTGAATGAATATATATATATATATATATATATATTTTTTTTTTTCACTTTCCCGGAAAAGCCACAAACGTGCACAATGAAACTCACTACATAGTCACAGCAAACACAGAAACCAAAACACACAAAAGAGGGACTCACTAGTTCTCGAATTTTCGGTGGTGCAACCACCTTTCTCAAGAGGAATTAGGAACAGAACTCAGTTCTGTTCCTGTTCAAGTTCTGTTCCTAATTCCTCTTGAGAAAGGTGGTTGCACCACCGAAAATTCGAGAACTAGTGAGTCCCTCTTTTGTGTGTTTTGGTTTCTGTGTTTGCTGTGACTATTTAGTGAGTTATATATACATACATATATATATATATATATATATATATATATATATATATATATAAACCTTGATGACAAACTGTGGTAATTACATGAACGGACATTTAAAATTCATGGAAATAGTTCACAAAAATATCAGAAATATATCATGAAAACTGATGAACTAAAAAGATTTCGGTGTTTTAAGGTTCATTTTCGAAATTCGAGTTTGATTCCTCTAAAATAATCGAAATGCGGCAAACGATTTATCTTCGCAAAGTTATGAAAATGAAAAATGTACTGTCCATCATCATTTACACATTGGTCACACACGGAATAAAAATTTTCACAAACACAATGGGTGCGTGTGAGCCTGCGTATTTTCGCCATCTTTTCTCCTGTATTGTGAATTGAACGCTCATTATAGGAATTATTTCATCAATATATATAACCGGATTGGTAACCAAGTGAATATTGTGAGTTATTTGCATAGAGAAATGTAGCAGGCCATTTTAATTATTCCTGACTGAATAACCCTGGCCAAAATAAAATTAACTAAAAATATCCGCACTTGTTCATCTGGAAAATAAGAAAAACCAATGATCAAGACCCACGAGAGACTTGTATTTTTCGGCTACCCCTGATATTTAGTCCCACGCTAAAGGTTGAAAGTGTCGTATGAAGAACTCAGCACAAGGATATCATTTTTTAAGAACATTAACCCTGTAAAACGTGTCTCTAATAAAAAATATATATAGCAACAGTATAGTAACCCATAATTTTAATTATACTGCAAGGTTTCTTCAAAGTAATATGACGGTATTTGTAAAATATCATAATAAATTAAAACATTTAAATAAATGAACTGGCGTGCATTGATTTTAGACGTGAAACCATTTAAAGGGAAATCATAAAATCGAAATCTAGAGATACATAGACTTTTTTGTTGTCAACACTCACCAACCTCAGCAAATGTGAATTCCATATGGCTCAAATGAACTTACCTGGAAATAAATAAAGAAAATTAGTGAGGTCATACGTTTATTCACTGGACTGGACGAAATTTATTTTCTAGTAAAAACAATGACCGATCATATTATTTTTTTCATTTCGGAGAAAAGTTGAGAAAAAGGTAGCTTTGAAGCTGAATAATGGAATATTTTTATGCTTTAATTGGCACTCAAAGTCTGCGTTATATTTTGTCAAAAACACTTTTTACATCAATTAGAGCTGAAATATATGATTAAATTAGTTGCAAATATAAAAAATTATAGATTATCTATTTTAATTATTAGGATTATATATATACATACTGGGGATGGTGGGTGTAGAGAAGGGCTTGTTGGGAGAAATCCTATGAAGGCAGGAAAAAAGGATGAAAGGCGTATTTAGCGGTAGTGGAATGTTGAAGAAGGTAATAGAGGGGAGAATGCTGGGCAAGCGAGGAAAGGGCAGGAACAGGATAGGGATGATGGACGGGATGAAGGGAAGAAAGAAGTACACAGGGATGAAGAGGGACCTGATGTAGAGTAGGTTGCTGGATTGGGTTTTGTTTGAAGTTATAAAATGTTTATTTGATAGTTGTGTCCAAACAAAAACCTACCTTAACCGGTAGATAACCGAATAATAATAATAATACATACGTAAATGTATCTTCATCATATATTATTTTTATTTATGTATTACACATTCTATATATATAATTGTCTATAAAATATATATTTATGTTGATACTATGACAACTAATTCCAGGGTCACTGGTTTAAGTAACACTTATCATGAGTGTGATCTTATTAAGATTTTGGATCAATGCATTGAATTAATTACAGCTGGATTTATCATTAGGCAAACATCCTGAAAATCGGTGAATTTAGCTGATATTAGTGCTAATTGAACACTGGTTACAAGATCACGGCAGCAATAATCATAACACCGACAACGGAAGACAGATCAATCCTAAAGAATGTTTAATGGAAGCTATTTTACCGGATACCAACCAAAGCATCCAAACTTTCCTCATAATCGTAGCATTCCAAATCAAAATAAAGATTCGGGCACGTAACTCTTGATTCTTGAGCACCATCTAACTTGTCAACCGAACGGAGTTTATACGTACTAGCAACAGGAGGAAGACTGGGGAAAACTGAAATGTCATATAGCTCCGAATATTCATCAGAAGTTAGAGAATCAGCTTTCCACGTGAACTCTTGAAGAGATTCCCTCAGAATGTAATACATTCAAGTCAGTAAGCCGGGTATCGGAAATATGTTAAACTTAAGAGCCTTTCCTTTTCTAAAAAAGGAAAGACGATTTTACCGTTTTTTACAATGTTCTCAGATATAACAATTTGAGACATTGAAACCCTCTAGAGTAAAAAAGAATTTCACCATAACAAATTGTCGTAGAACATTAAAAGTGTGTGAAAGTGTAAAGTTTCTCTTATTCTTTACCCTCATCATGAAGGAATTCCACAAGGTAAGCCTGAAACTGTTAACGTTCACCATTAACAAAGTTTACGAGAATAAACCGAAAGAAAACATTATTTGGAAATACCACGTTAATAATTAAAATAAAAAAGCTATGTGTTAAGATTCAGGATAATAATAAATTCGTTCTGAAGAATTTTGTTACGATTAATAGATACAACTATGGCTCCCCAGTTGCTCCTGTCAAAACAATGACTGAATATCGTCAAAAATTAGCAACAGTCAAAGGAATTTCTATTCCTCATGTGATTCATTCCTCTGCAACTGATTTTCTGAATAAAAAATGACTGGAATTAGTATCTTTTCATAATTATACATTTAATTTTCACCTTCTAATTAATAGTTCATGATGCAAAAACATTGTAGAGGAAAGGAAAATCAGAGTATGTAAAACTTAAGAAAAAGGGATACCCATCCTGCTGTCCAATTCATTGAAACTAATTCTGCTTAAAATTCTTTTACGTGAGTCCATTTTACGCAATTTTATGTCCCATCTGTTTCATTTTGTTATTTCTGTGTGATTGACGGGTCCCTGGCATTGGAGGAATCCTTGTAAACCCTGAACGAGTGAGTACTTGTGAATCGTAAAGACCCTTGATTTCAAACACACCTGAGTGATTGAGTGAATGAGCGAGTGCGGGCTATCCGTGTCATAATTTTGCATTTATCAGTGTGATTGACGAGTCACTGGCATAAGAGGAATCCTTGTAAACCCTGTAATTGCGTGTGTGAATGCGATTCACGAGAGTGAACGTTATTCCTTAACACACCCTAGTTTTCGAGTGGTTGTAAGTTTGTTTTAATTCTTTCATTATTAATTTTGCCATTTGTGTATGATTGAGGTATCCCTGGGTCACTGTTTCCCAAATACACCCAGGTGACCTAGTGTGTGTTCCCTATTTTTCCCTAACTTGTGACATCGTTTTAAATTTTTCCCGGCCCCTTTATAACCTAGCTCCAATCAAGTTTACGGTCTCGGCTATCTCGTTTTCATTGCCTCACGACCGTAGGTACGTTCATTTTATATTTAAATTGTACATATTTTGTTGATAGACAGAATAAGGAGGAGGAGAAAGGGTCTTGCTGAAGAACGAAGAGTCGTTATTTGAGGAAAAAAATATCATCATAGACCAGGGGCTAGGACGCTTTTTGGCAGATAGACCAAGCGAGGGAAAGAACCTTACCATCCGGGAAAAACCTAATGTGGGAAGAATGGACGCAGCGGGGCCTATAAAACTGTTTTTTGCAGGAAGGACAAGAAAATTTTGTGACAGCTGTGAAGAGCGCAGTGAAGTTCTCGGTTGCCCACTTCCAACACGAGTATTTTTTTCTGATCTTTATGAAATTTCTGATCTATATAAATCAGAATATAAAAGAATGCCCACATTTTCTAAACACTTCAACTGCTCCCCCAAAATCAACGTTTTCTTCACTAGTATAGAAATATCTCAACAAATTCTCTATAAAGCCATTTTTTGTTGATTTATGTACATTATTGAGTAGGATATGTTTGAGTCTATTAAAAATAACATATATTTTCTGAAGTTTGACGTAATCATGTGACTTTTCCTGACGTGCAGGTCCAAAACGTGAACAATCCATGGAAACTTTTGAACAAGCAAATGATTATTCAGTTTGCGTAGCCAATTCAAGTCCTAATAGATAAATTGACGGTGCTCATTTACCTTTACACATAAATAGTCGTGATTAGCACAAAAAAAAGCTCACTTCTTCCCTTCTTTCATTCCGTCTTATCCTGAGAAAATGAATGCGGGGAAGTTGGAAGCGAGAACGCCTAAAAAAATGAGAGAGTCCATTTTGACCGAGTTCGCTCGACCGTTGGAATCAAAAACACCGGAACTCCTGACTTCCACTCGCTAATGGATTCCCATTCGATATGAATACCTACCCTCCCCACAACCCTCAACGTCCTTTCCCATTTTCTTTCCTAAATTCCTTTTTGCCCCATACTCCTTCAAACCTCTCCCCGCCGACACAGTCGTCTCCACTCAACTCTCGCTCCATTACCTACAGGAAGTCTGCGGACTCGGACCTCGACCCCCTCCTAAACCTCACACCTGTTCGGGATGACAACGCTAGGGAAATAGATTTGGGCGAAAAAACGAACAAATCGAACGCATCCGCGAAAATAATATATATGAAAATAAAATATTTCCGTCGTACCGCGGTTCCTGGTGCTCTTCCGGACGAAAAAAACAACGGGCAATAAAGGAGAGATATGAAAGGAGAATAAAACACGTCAAGGCCAGGTGACTTGCTTTTCTTCACCCCCTTTCCAAGCATCACCCCTTGACGGAAGGGTGCGTTAAGAGAAAGGCGATGTTGCTCAGAGAAGCGCAAGAGATAGAGTCCAATGCAGAGGAAGGAGGGAACAAAAAAATCCAATGAGACCTGAAAACCAATCTTCTTAAACCATCAAAGGGTGGAGAGGGGGGTTGAAGAAGGGGGTGAAAGGTGCGGAAATGCCTCCCTCCTCCCCTACTAAAATAGGGGAGGGGCGGATGCATTTTATACCGTTGGCCGCAACGCGGCGCTACTCTCCCTCTTCTCAACCCCCCCCCCCCCCCCAAAGTTCTCATTCTATTCCGCACCTCCCCTCTCACACATACATGCACGCCAACTCACATACGGTCTATGGAGCTCAAATGACCCGTGAAAAGGGCGTTTATGAATGGGGTGCAAATAGTTTGCCACGGATCCTAACGGACAATTAACGCCACTATGGACGGGTGGATGGCTTGGTGGAGGGAGACGGGGGAGCGTAATAGCTTTGGCATCAGACGGGCCCCGAAAGTTTAGCGGGAATTTACGTTGACGATTCCGTTGGATGAAAACAGCGCGCGGGAGGGTGAGAGAGGGAAAAGGAGATCATTTGGCTGGTTCGCTTTTGCGTAAGAAATGAATGAGGACGCCAGCATGGCAGTCTGATTCCGTTTTGTTTTGGCTGATGCATCTACAAAGAGTAGTAATGCCCTGCCGGGGAAATTTGAGGAGTGGTAACGTTTTCCATAAGAGGGAAATTAGATCTAAAGGTCCATTACTTACACAGAGAAGACCATTTCTCGAGACTATAAAGGTCTTTCCAGAGATTATTGAAATCCGATAACATGCACCAACATATATGCCTGGTAACATCAGTATTCGAAATTTTCATCAGCATATATTCGTGATATTACCGAAAAGTAAGAGATGTTTTCAAAAAGTATAAATTAAGGAAGTTGCATTGAATATATATGCTCCTGGTGCATCAATTATGGAATATACTTTGAACATGCTCCTGAGAATAAGACCAATAAGGTTGATGAATCAGCACTTATGATGGAATTTCAATGGAGAAAAATTTGGTTTCAGCGAGGTATTTTTGCATTATTTCGCGTCATACTTTCGGCAGAAAGGTACATAGGATTTTATCCAGTTGATGTAATGAAAATAATTAACCATGGCGTAGTTCCTTGAGCTATAATATTATATATTCCAATATAACAAAAAGGATAGGAAAAGCACATCATTATACATGTATGGAGACCACTAAAATTCTCATTATAAATACAAAATACATATTAAAATTAAAAAAAATGAACAAGTTCTAAGAAATCTAAAATTTGACAAAGCATGAAAACGTTTCACAGAAATAGACGATACCCACAATTGTATTCCGTTCTCAATTAAGTAATAATGAAAATTTCATAATTCAATCAATGCTGGATGCAAAACTAATTGAGTCGACAAAAATATTACGGGGTTTTAAACACAAAACTTTACATTCCAATTATGAAAATAAACAAAAAGGTTTTAATAAAAGAAATATTTATATGAGAGTACAGAATGAGAATAATGAGTCATTCGGATGGATATAATGGATGTATATAACGAGTCTATTCTAATGAAGAATTTCGATTAATTCAAGGATTGGAATGAGTCATGGGAAACGGGGTCATTAGTCCGGAAATATCAGATTACTCAAGGGACTAAGTCTAGCATAACTAATCCATATTCCTGCGTCTAGCATTACTAACTCAATATCCTGTGTAGGTACGTCAGAATCTTCCGCCCTTCGACGGCCTGCCTCAACTATACAAAATCCTCCGAAAGATTTACCCTACTTACCCCTCAGCGTTCCCATTCCTCTGTCCCCGCCATTATCCTGGGTAAAATTGCCTTGAGTAGGGACCAAATAGCCCCTTATTTAAATATATCTTCCTCGGGTAGGCCCGGCCAATTTTCCTTTCCCCTCCTTAAACTTGGGGATCACAAATTGGCGGTGAACTGCAATATTACACACTGAAAGAGCACGTCCTTAATCATTCAGTTTGATGGTTACGGATATTATATTTCCACTCTCATTTGTTGAGCAGGGATTTCTTTTTGAGGAAACAAGATTACGAAAGGAAAAATAACGGATCGATTCTCAATTTTAGAATACTAACTTCGTCGCTCTGAAAATTTAATACAATTTCTCGGATATTTATGCAATCCATTTATCCTCATTAAAAACTTTTAAGGTTTTTTTTTTTGAATTTTCGATTTTTAAAATTAATATTAATTGGCATTTCTTCACTAATCCAACTTCATACGGCTATTTCATCCACGGTTTAAGGTGTTTTAACGTTGAATTGTCAAGAAAAATGTTTGAATTTGTAGGATTTTGTCCATAGCTTCAGAACAGAATAAAAAATCTCCGAAATATTATGCAGAGAAATAAGGAACCAACAATCTATGACCAGAAATAAAATGATTAAACTAAACATTGACCAAATTTTCAAAAAAGATTCAAAAAACACAATTCATAAACAATAATTTTGTGACAAATGTCAGTTCACAACGCAGTTGAAGTCAACAAATAACACATTCTGTGCAATGATATAGGACACGCAGAATTCAAGAGGTATATCTTGGGTGGAATCCAGTGGAACAATGAGCAAACACATGACTGCTACTCATCCAACATTTCATCTCGAGATCCTGTAGCACACGAATGTACCGAATGTGGAAACGCTGAGTCAGCACCGTCCATCTTATCGAACCATACAATATTCATCTCGAATAATGAAACAACTACGTGCAAATGCACAGAATTCTAGAACACCTAAATAAATACACATACATAACAAATAAAATATTTACGACGTACCAAAAGTATGGTCATTTAGAATCTAGGAGACTTCTATGAGTAACATACGTACACTTATGTAATTGAAATGCAATTGGTCACGTGTAAATTTAATGTAAGTATACGTAATTATCAATAATTTCAAGATAATCAATCTGTATTATCCCTACGGGTGAAATAGGTACCCCACTAGCCCACCCTTAAGACTATTTAGCTTAAATAAATTGGTGTAAAATTGAATAGTGATCGATCATGGATATTTGATTATTTTAACTTTCACCACACCTTTAAATTCTAATTTCTAAATTCACTGAAAGTGTGACATCTGATATTTGTGTTTTAAATTCACCTGACATTAAAATTTCAAATCAATGAAGTAGCGCGACAAAGCTACACAGATTAACCGTATTAACGCAAGATTAAAGGATCCGATGAAAAGCCTTTATAATTCATACGTATTTCGTTTGAAAATAATGACTCAACGGAGTGTAAACTGGCACATCATTAATTTAATACCGCCAAGTTTTAAATTTTTTTTACTTCATAGTCGAATTACGCTAATTAAACGCATATATAATGAACGGTACTTATCATACTAAGAAATGTTGACAATAAAATGCTCGTAATGGAGATATTATTTCATTAAAATTTCCGAATCGATGTTGAATAAAAATTAAAATGAGGTCGAAACCATGGACATGTTTTCGTTCTCCTTCGGTTGTATTAATATTTTAGTTAAATTAAACCAAATCACTTTGAAAACAAAATTATATATTCACGCTTGAAATATAGAATAGAGTAAGAAGCGGATAAATTCATTAACATTTATTTTACAAAAAAATACGGATGAATTCGGAATAAAACGTGATTAAAAACAGGATTTGCGTTCCGGTGACAAGAAATATAAGGTCACATCATTTTCCCTGCAAGAAAAATACAGTTGGAAGTCACCGCCTCCTCGCAGTCTGTCAATGCTTTCCCCGCCGTCGGGAAACACGTGTAGGGTTTACAAAATGGAGGCACAGATGCACACCGATATATATTGGCATCTCCCCGATGTCCTTAACAAGAGAGAGGGTGCTATCAGTCATCGAATCCAGACACCGCCGCAAGGACCAATGGGAGGGCTCGAAGCACACGCGTGCCATCTATCAAGGCAACGGGGCGGCACAGCCCTCTGAATGTGTCACCGCCAGTACAGCCGCTCAAAGTGCAAGCAGGTGTGGTCGGTACCTACTGGTGGAGCAATAGAGTTGGGGATGACGCAGCGGGTTTGTAAAGGCGATCTATCTGAATCTACGAGAGGACAATGCCTCCAATTTGTCATAACGAAGGTATTTTATTACTTAGAATTCATTTTTTATGACTTGACTACCAATCTTTTGTGAAAAATGAATTTCAAAATTTCTCGGAAACTTTTATTGCGCTAAAAGACTAATCTAGAATCTGTGAATATAATCTATCACAGTATAGTTACTTATTTAGTAAAATCATAGAAATAGAGATAGTAAGGAAACATCATAGATGTTAACTTAATCCAAGTTGCCGCACTGGAGCCGCGATAAAATTACGTTATTTTCGCCCTAATATGGCGTATGTTTAAAACGCTCAAACCAATGAAAAACTTTATACTTAAAATAATCGATGGTCCAAAACCCACGTCCTGTCCTTGAGTTATATTTTTATGTTTCACTCTTTCTTACAGAAATATGAATGAATAGTCACGAAACTGATATTAAAGAAACTTGACTTCTTATCCAATGATCATCAGTCGTAAAAATGCTAAATCGCTTTACTTCCCGAGTCTGGAAAGATTTTCCGATTTCCATTCCACCAATTAATGTCCAAGTTCAATATCTTCGAAAAATCGAGCATTAAAGCTTTCACCTTAAACTATACTATATAAGTTCAGCAAGGACTAGGAAATTTACCATGCACGACTAAACTTCACTACGCATGACTAAAATTTACTTAGCGCGACATTATTTACATTTAGCAAGGGTCAAATAAAAACCACGAAGTGAAAAGAAAAATGATTTTTCACTTCATTGCTCGATAAAACTTGGCGCCTTAACATTTATACGTAGTTTTCTCTCAAAAAAACAACACCATTATTAAAATAACACAAAAGATTCCTTTAGAACCCACACAGAAATAGTTACATGGCATAACGAGCCTTATAAAAGACCGATGCGATCTGATTAACATTGATCGGAAAAAATTCGCCCCAGGTTCCAGTCATTAGACAACGTAAATTTGCAGGGCGAGGGAATAATTCCAGTGCAACAGATCCATTCCACGTCCACTACCATTGAATAGACCTTACGATTGTCAAAGGGATGAATCCGCCGCAAGGATATAGGTATAATGCAGTGCGGAGGTTTATTGGGGTGAGGGTTGGAGGGGTATTCAGTAGAATGTTTAAGCGCTCGCATATTGTCGATGTGACAGGTTGCCCGTGAGATTATAGCCGTAGCCTTTGAGTACAAGGGATTGGGGGCGAATAGACAGTGAGATGTAGGACGAAGGGAGGGGGCGGGAGTATTCCTAATGGGTCGAAAGGGCGTGGGGCTGACCTGAGGCGACGCTAGCGTGGCGTCAGACGGGGCTTCTAGGCGCACTATCGGCGGATGGAGACGACTGTGGAGAGCTTTGTGGGTGGGGTAAGCACAGCAGGACGAACGGGGAAGTGGTGGGGAGGACGTGGTTGGACAAGGAGAACGGGGAGGGGGTTATGACCGCCGCAGCGCCACCACGGTGATAGACGGTTGGAAGCGGAACTATGGGCGAGAAGAAAGGAGGAATTTACAGTCCGAAGACTTGACGTAAAAGATGATATAAAATAGAAGCGGAACGGAACTGCCTGAGCGCTGGTGGGGGAGGCGATCAGGGGAGATGGACGTATTCGAATATCGTACAGGGTGAAGGGATGGGGTTTAGGCGGGAACGGTGGAAGGAGGGAGGAATTGTGCACTGGTGTACCCTTCGTACGTGTGTGCAGACCTTCTCAGGGGACCGTCACATCCGACTCTAAAATCTGCGTTGGAGGGTATGGCGAGGGAGGGTGGAGTGAGGGGGTACGAGAGAGACGACGCCGCGGATAGAAGGGGAACTGGAACGAGAACACCATCGCGGGCATCATGGGAAGGGAGTCGAAACGGCGACATACTTTTGCGTTTGCGACGCGGATGAGTGGGAACGCCGCTGCCGAGTACCGATCGGCAAAAGAGAAGGGAAGAGGGATTGAGAAGGAGGAACGGGAGCTCTAGGTTAAGGACGGGGAATAAATCCAGGGAATCCTCGTGTTTTCGGCAAGGTGAGATAGGGGCGTTAAACTTTTAAGCCCGGAGTAAAAAAAAAAGAGAATCACTTTGGAATGACGCCGAGGGTTTCGTACTACCGTAGTAAAATGCAGTCGTGAGGATGCACAGGTGGCGGACGAATATAAATGGAGCCGTGGGATGGTGGAATGGAAGATATCAGAAACTAATCCCCCCATTTGACTTGGGGACTAAAAGGAAACAGAGGTTAAGTGGAAACAAAGCATTAAAACGGAGTAAAGGTAAGTACATTGCATTCGAGTTTTGACCTTGACAGGGCAATTATTTAGCGATAAAACAGTTTTTTCGCCGTTAAGAAACCATTTGAAATATGTAATAAAACTGAAATAACGAAATGTATGAGGTCTTACGATTTTTTTCGCGTCACGGAGCCCTTTCACGAAATGTGGAACTATTGATGGGAACTTTAATTAATACGTAAAAGGTATTCCATGGAATGGCATCAATACAAAAATAAGATCTTAATATTTCCAACTTTGCAGTTGATTCATTAAAAAATCGTCACGAAAATAATCAAGAACACCAATCCGAAGAGAATCATTTAAAAAATAAAGTATCGACATAGTTTCTTGAGATATCGTTTTTAATTCAAGTATACACTATATGTATGGGAAATGAATAGGAAATTAAAATTAGCGTTGATTTTGCATGCTCAGAAATCACTAAACTGAAGTTAATGACCGTAATATGAGTTCTATGTCAGTTTTAGAGTCTATGTTAATCTTCTAAATTTCTGATTGAAAAACAGAAACTATTGAAGTAGACTCGACTCATACATGATCTGTGAGTGTATACGTCTTTTGAATACTTTAACTCAGAAAATTGTTTTAATACTTTTATTGGCAATTTGATATCAGAACAAAAAAAAATTGCAAAAAAATTTTTCAATTCATTATTTGCCCCCCGTTTCATTGACAATAGCGGGAACGATATTTCCTACCGATCTGGAACAAAAAAATTACAAAGCGCAAAACTTGAGAGAATGGTAATCTAAGAAAAATATTCGTTCACCCGTATTTTTCTCAAATTTCCACAGAAGATAAAACCTCACACACACAAGGGCAAAAAAACATTTAATACCGTCTGTGCATTTATCGTATTCGATAGGAACTTCAATGGATTTTACATTAAGGGTTCATGAGAATCCGTGCATTTAAAACCAAAGGGAAATATTTCAAAAATTAAATGGCAGCACAAAAGGGGAAACCAACAATTTTTATTACAAAGCACTCCAAAATTTTTGTTGAATAGAAATCCGGAGGGAAGACGTTTAAGAGACGAGATGGTATTTAAAGGTAAAGGGGAGCGGGAAAAGAAAAGAGCGATTCGAACCGTGTCAGCATTTTCGAAGAGTTTCAAAGCGAAGGAGAAAGTCGGGACGCCATCACGAAAAAAATTATGAAGGGGGACAGGTATCAAGAGCGAAATGAGTCTTAGTTCACCCCCTCTGCCCCACCCACCCCCAGACTGACCTCTCCCTGGTTACCAACCTCCCTCCCACCTACCCACCGCTCCCCTCATTATTTGCCAGGAGTAAGGGTGATGGGGAAGCAAAAATAGCCGAGGATAAGGGATTATAAAGAGGTAAGAGAGGAGAGAATCGAGGCCTTAAAGATTTATAAAAGAGTCAACTAAGGAAGGTTTTGAATATTTGAGCACATTTTAAAATTTGATCCAGAGAGCAAAGTAAAACAGAAACGGGCAGAAGCGCGCTGCACATTGGTTGCTCCGATGTAATTACGAATGTAAAGACTTGAGTAAGCTAAGGGATTTGTGTCACTGCCGCATGTTTTGCAGAACCACCCGATCAACATAAAACCCGAGGAATTGAGGCTGCATGCGTTTTCATTTGAATGCAGCCATCAATTATAAGAATATGTCGAGTGGAACAGCTTGAACCCAGGTTCGAATTCCGCAGGCGGCAGTTACATTTTTCAGTGGTATCCCGATCCCTAATTGAGGTGCTTTGTGGAGAGCACTTTGAGCGAGAACGCCGTCCGTCGGATGGGACGTTAAGCTGCGGACTTCTAGGCGCCTTTCGTTAAGAGTAGGCTAAATGCCGACGCTGGGTTTCTCTCCACCCTTCATTCTTGCCCATCCATCCTTAATGGCGCAAATGGCCTGAGTTGTCGGTAGCCTCCCCTAAAACTACTACTAACAGTTTGAATTTTTGGAGTGTTCCGCAGATATAACTTGAATAGTAATAAGGGAAACAGGAGATTAACTGCGGTAGAAAGCGAGACGGAGAGTAGGTCAACATGTATATATTATTATTAGGTAATCTACCGGTTAAGGTAGGTGTTTGGATGGACACAACTATCAATCCGGAAACCTACTCTACATCAGGTCCCTCTTCATCTCTGTGTACTTCTTTCCTCCCTTCACCCCATCCAACATCCCTATCCTGTTCCTGCCCTTTCCTCCTTTGCCTAATATTCTCCCCTCTATTATCTTCTTCAACATTCCACTACCGCTCAATACGCCTTTCATCCATTTTTTCTCCCTCCATAGGATTTCTCTCAACAAACCCCTCTCCTCACCCACCATCACCAGTACTTCCTCATTACATGTATATATATATATATGTATATATATATATATATATATATATGTATATATATATATGTATCTATATATATTATTTATTATTAGGTAATTTACCGTTTAAGGTAGGTTTTTGGATGGACACAACTATCAAATAAAAATTTTGTGACTCCCCACCTATCAAACTAATCTATATCAGGTCCCTCTTCATCTCGGTGTACTTCTTTCCTCCCTTCACCCCGTCCAACATCCCTATCCTGTTCCTGCCCTTTCCTCCTTTGCCTAATATTCTCCCCTCTATTACCTTCTTCAACATTCCACTACCGCTCAATACGCCTCTCATCCATTTTTCCTGCCTCCATAGGATTTCTCTCAACAATCCCCTCTCCTCCCCCACCATCTCTAGTACTTCCTCATTTGTTTTCCTTTCGGTCCATTTCACCTCTCTCCATTCTTCTCCACACCCAAATTTCAAAAGCCTCCAATTTACGCCTATCCTCCTAATTCATATTTATATATATATATATATAATTATAAATATATCATCAATTAAAAATTATATATATATATATATATATACATTGGTAATTATCGAATACTAATTTCGTAATTCCCTCTAAAACCTGGTCTTTAAAGAAGATGGAAGTCGATTGTTGGATTTTGAGAGGCCGAAAAGAAGGATGATTAAAAAAGGAAGGAAAGGATCAAAAGAAAATACAAATTTTACGGACGAGATGTATAACAGGTAAAGGATATAAAAATATCATTATCACTTGTACTGACTGTGCCTAATAACAGAGATATAAACAGTCTCAAAGCTACTCCTTAAGGCATATGAGGCTGGATATTTTCCTTTCAACTACATTTAATATTTATTAAGAAGCAAGAGCAAACCCTTCGGAGTAAAAAATGATTTTCATCAACACTACGCCTTTGCATAAGTTTTCAAACAAATAGCGGTGACGAACATTTCAATACCACTTAATTAAGTTTCTCAGAGAATATTTTTCTATGAACGTAACTGATATTAAGTTATATGTTTTCACGTTTTCCATTCCACCAAACGATAAAGTATGTAAAGTAGCAAATTGCGTTCTTCAAACTGAGTCCACGAAGTTTCACGTAAGTAAAAAAAAGGCCTCAATGACCATATTTAGAATCTTAAATACCAAGGAACCTAAATTTCCTGGCCTTTACGAATATCGTCCGTATAATCATTTCTCCTCATTTTACGTGATATCTCACTTGAAAGCTGGCTGTATAACCTCTTTTTTAAATTTTTTCCTTCCTTTATTTATTTAAATACAGCAAAGAAACCTAATCTTTAAAAATTTTACTCTCTTTCACAAATGAAATACTCAATAATCTGCGTAGACCAAGCCAATTAAAAATATTAAGAGCTATTTTTTTAGTTAAATCTAATCTGTGAAAGGTGGTATGAATGTTCAATTAATTAGTGAAAATTTAAAGGAGGTCGCATGGACGATAGTTCACATGAATGACTGTATCTGTGATAATTTAGCATGTCCGTCATAAGTCGCCATAATATATCTGATATATCATATATATATTATTATTATTAGGTAATCTACCGGTTAAAGTAGGTTTTTGGATGGACACAACTATCAAATAAAAACTTTGTGACTCCCCACCTATCAAACTAATCTATATCAGGTCCCTCTTCATCTCGGTGTACTTCTTTCCTCCCTTCACCCCGTCCAACATCCCTATCCTGTTCCTGCCCTTTCCTCCTTTGCCTAATATTCTCCCCTCTATTACCTTCTTCAACATTCCACTACCGCTCAATACGCCTCTCATCCATTTTTCCTGCCTCCATAGGATTTCTCTCAACAATCCCCTCTCCTCCCCCACCATTTCTAGTACTTCCTCATTTGTTTTCCTTTCGGTCCATTTCACCTTCTCCATTCTTCTCCACACCCACATTTCAAAAGCCTCCAATCTACGTCTATCCTCCTGCTTCAGCGACCACGTTTCCGCGCCGTACATAGCTACGCTCCATATCAGAGTTTTTACGAGTCATATATATATAATATAATATATCATAAATATCATAAGATCGCCTGACCATCGACTAAGATATGTTACTTTTATAGGAATAAAGTGTGGTGGGAGGGCGATAACGCATATCATGTGTGGGTTTTATTACCGATGAGAATGATTATTTCTTCCACCTAGGGTGATCAAAGCACAGAATGTCTTGGAGAGACTAGTAGAAACCCAAGGTAAGCACGTGCAAGATGTCCATGAGGAGAAAAATACTGTGTAGAGTAGTAGTTCATTAATACTAATGAGACACTGGCGGTAACGGAGAAGGGTGGGCAAGAAAGCATCGGGGACTTAATGGGACGGGAATGAGGGGTGGGATAGAACGTGGCGGTTTCAGGGTTCCGCAGTTCAGCACCGCGACGGGAGAAAGAAACCAAAAAAGAAATCGCTAGTAGGGGGAGGGCACTGGGGAGGGCGCTGGGGAAGGTTGGTATGGGGTCGGACAAAAAGGGGAGAAAGAAATCCTTAAGGCCAAGGAGGGAGCAGGGGGGGGGAGACTGGCGTGGGCTCCTTACATTTGAAGACCCCCTTCTGGCATCCCCCGGCGTCTCAGCTTGCTTAGATAATGAGAGCGGGGAAGAGATAGGCATGGTAAGGTTTCTGTCACTATTTATGACCGACGTAATGTCTCGCGTCTCCTTCTTCTCTTTCTCTAATTCTTTCTGCCCCATGCGCACCCTTACCTACCTCCCGCCCTCGTCCTTTTCAACTTCCGTCTTCCTCAAAAAATTTCTTCCTCCCAGGTCAACCTTCTCATTTTCCATACCCTAATTTTGCTGAGTCTCTTCTTTACCCTTGCCACTTTCTTCGTCTTGTTTCCGTACGATCGTCTTTCAGGGACGCAAATTTCTTGCCGTTGTTGCAAGAATATTTGATACCTTTAATGGTTGACGTCCCAATTTTTTTTAAACAGACGCGAGGAATAATTTAGAAAATCCTGTAAAGGGACAATTTCCAGCGAAGTCTGAAGTCATTTTGGATGCTAGAAAACTTGGGATTTTTCCAATGAGAGAAGGAAACTCCTAAAATGAAGATAATGTATGTTAGAATGAAAATAGGAAGAGTGAATGATAGATTTTAAATATATTAATTAATACTGATCGATTGAAATTATTAAAAACATTTCTTTTCACACCAAACATTATTCTTCACACAAACATTATTCTGAAATACTAGGAAAATTGGGAGAAAGGTATACTCGTGTTATACCTTGGGGTCACCAATATATTTGGTTATTATAAAACGAAGAATATCATCAGTTGGAGAGTCATACCACGTATTTAGGAGGGATTCAATATTGCACCATACGAGTATTTTGATGAAATATAATATTTTGCCCGAAGTGTTATTATGAGTCATCGTAGACTCCGGAAACCAGCGTACTAAGTACTAATGGAGCATATCAATTTAAAGTGAACGAATCGATATATACAAATGAAATAGAATATTTTAAATTCATAAATAGCTGTGACCAAAAACGAAGAGTTTAAGTTCTGAATACGACGTTTGTGACATGAGTTAAAAACACGATCCATCCGGATGTATTTTAAACTATTTAAACAAACTAGCCAAAGTGGAAGCAAAGCGCTCGAGTCATTTATTAAAAACATTTCCCCATATTAGTCACGTCTTAATCCAGTATCATACGCCTACAACGAAAGCTGTAAAATAAAAAGAAATATAACCACGGTTAAAAAAACAGTACACAAATATCTCCAGGTCGTTGGCGAAGAGTAAATTTAGGAATTTCAAATTAACACTGGACTGCCAGGAACATTTTAATTGTCAAAAGAGACAGATCTAAAGGTCCCTAAGGCCGTGAAGAGTGACGCTATCTTCCCCCACTTCACCTCTCTCCATCCGCGAGCCTCACATCTCATACATGGTGAATGTACGGAGTCTCAAGAGGACCCAAGGAGCGGCGGCGTTAGGCATTTGAGAGGGAATCCCACCGCTTGCCACATGAGCCTCAAATTAAGACACTCCTACGAAAGACTGACGACCTGGAGGGAACTCGGAGGCTGAGGAAAGAACGGGGGGAGGGTGAGGGGAGATGTGCTCTCTCCTGGTTCACTTAAACGATCCACGGAAGAGAGGGTGGTTTGATCTCCCGTGAGGACTGTAATCATCAGCGAAGGAATGCGGAGAGAGCATGCCGTGGACTGCTTCGGGGTTGATGTGAAGCGCCTCAAACCCGAGTTTGGCGTGGGAATGATGCGGGGTCGAAAATATAGGAGAAGGGAGAAGAGGGAATGCTGGTAGAACGACAGATTTTAGAGGGATGGGAGAGGAGTGGGTTGAGTTACAGCCACTTCGTTGGAGGAGAGGAGCGAGAAAACAAGGGTGGTGATGCTCAGCCTCCTTGGAATCCTCTTCTCTCACCTCCGCGTAAAATGTTCGTCGTCTTCGCGAGGGTGGGGCTTGCGACGGCGCCAAGCCCCGGAGGGATTGTTTGTCCCAAACCCTCCTGGGTAGAGGAATGAAGAGCGGCGGTCTGTGCGAAATGTAAAATTCCCTTGTGAGCGCGGGGTTTTCCGCAATTGAGCGACACTGGAAATGTGCTCCCTAATGGCGCCGGAGGCGTGCAACATACGACCCCTAGACCCAGAGCGTACCCTATATGAATCCCTGAATTGCAAACGGAAACCACTCAAAGATAGATTTGCGGGATATTTTCGGCAGTAACCTCATTTTATCTACACCTGAATAATGAGTAGAAAACACACACAACATCTATGATATCCATGCAATGCGCGTCCATTATCTATGATGCTTACACGGCCGTTCCGAAAGTAATGCAATTATATATATTTTTAAAAAAATTATTGAACGTATTTGCACAAACACTTATAATTCTTCAAAGTACTGTCCTTGGGCATCTACAGATTTTTCCAGTGACTCTGCCATGACCGGTTTGCGTCCGGGAAGGCGTCTTCTGGGATCACTAGCAAGGTCTTCGTCACGGCTGCTTTACGGTCGGAGGGATCACGAATGTAAGATTAGAGAGATAGACTGCAAGACTGACAGGTTTAAAATGTCATTTTTTCCTAGAACGATAAGAGACCAGAATGCTTGTAGTCGAAATCCCCCAGGAGTCAGCTCATTACAATAAGTGTTAACGTACAGGTTAGGGACTGCGCATGGATATATATATGAATTTTTTTTCTTACAGGTTCCCCCCATCCCCTACCTTTTTGAATAAACCCCAACCCTCTCATCCCTTACTCTTTCCTCCTGATGTTACACCCCCTGCCACACACCTTTTTTGGTGGCTCGCAGGGTACTTATGTAGATGTAGATGCATGGTCGAAAAACGGGTTCCATTCAGGGCCGCCTTAATCAGAGGAAACAAAATGAAATCTACTGGGGCGACGCCAGGACTATAGGAGGCGTGGGGCAGCGTTGGCACCGGGTGTTTGGCCAGGACCTCGCGGACTCGCAGCGCGTTGTCGTGATGGAGTAGCCAGGTAGCGGAGATGTCTTTTCTCGTCTTGATGGCCTTTCCGGAGTCTTTCCAGCACATCCACGTAATAGTCAGCGTTAACTGCCTGTCCTTGAGGAACAAAACTACTTATGGACCACTCCTTACAGTCGAAAAAGATAATGACCATTGTTTTAATTTTTGTTTTCCTCACTCAGAGCTTTGGCATTTTGTTTCTGGGTCGCATTCTAAAACCCAGGTTTCAACACCAGTGATGACGTCCAAAAAATGAGGTTCATTTTCAATACGTTGAAAAAGTTCACTTGAAATGTCCACTCGGTTCGTCTTTTGGTCGTCTGACCACACCTTGGGCAAGAGCTTGGCGCACACTTTCCTCATCACTAAATCTTCAGTAATAATGAGAAACGCAACAGTAGACGACAAGTTCAGTTCATTGGCAACCATTTTGATACTCAATCGACGGTCAGAGTCCAACAAATGCCGAACACGAGCCACATTGTTGTCGGATTTGCTGGTTGACCGCCGCCCAGAGCGTTGTTCGTCGTGAACCTCTTCCCGGCCCTCCTTAAAGGCCTTTAACCACGTCAAAGTTGTGAGTAGGATAGAATAGAGTCCTCGTAAGCCTCACGAATCATTTATTTAGTCTCCTCAAGAGATTTTTTCAGTTTAGCACAATATTTAGTAAACACGTAACGTTGCTCGATCGTCGATTCCATAATTTCGTGACACGGTCGGCGCGCAGAGGTTTACAATAACTGATGTCCTGCCGCTTCCGCAGCTTGGAGAGCACAGAGACAAGTCAGGAAAAGTTGATTAAAAATGAGAGTTAAAAGTAATGAATCGGAAATGGATAGTTTTATCTGGATTGATTATCAGGTACGAATGATCCTAACGATGTCAGGAGATAAAATACTGTGAATCCTCTAAGATACATGGAGCGTCTTAAATGCCGGATCGTGGTGAGGACACAGAATTTAATTTTGCGAGGTCAAGCAAATCAATATATCAACTGAGTTACGTATGCAGTTAATTTCACTGGTATAACTAAACCATCTTACTGTAATGATTAACTTGTAATAACGATACGCATCTCATGAAAATAACGATGTCAGATAATAAAGTAAATGATTACTCATTTATATAAACACACTGAAATATACATAACGTTTAGTTTCAAAAGTGTGTAAGGTACCAGAAAAGTTTGTTTACAGTTTAACTCGATACTTACGTTATAATTTGTAAGTTAATGCGAACTTTTCGATTTCGGCTTATTAACGTGATGATTTAAAAGGTTTTTTTCGCGAAACATTATTGGAATTTTCCTTAATGCTTCGACTATAATAGTTCCTCCATTTCCGTACATTTCAGCATATCATTATTAACTATGCATGAGCGTCTAACACTCCACTCGATGCGCTAAGTGAAAAGAGGAAACCATTCCGCATCAAATACATTAAATATTCATCCGGGATACAAAATGGAAGAACATGGGAGGGTCAGATATTTCCGCACTTTTCCCACTCGGAAACACGTACATGGTGAAGAATAATCTTTCCAAAAAGAAAACGTCATCTTGAGAGAAAAAAATAAGCAGTGGAGTTGAAACAGTGAATGTGCACCCTTGATGATAATAAACAGATCCCAGATTTTATAAATGACGCATTAATAATCGTAATCTTGATATTATTATTATTAGGTAATCTACCGGTAAAGGTAGGTTTTTGGATGGACACAACTATCAAATAAACATTTTGCAACTCCAAACAAAACCCAATCCAGCAACCTAATCTACATCAGGTCCCTCTTCATCTCCGTGTACTTCTTTCCTCCCTTCATCCCGTCCAGCATCCCTATCCTGTTCCTGCCCTTTCCTCGCTTGCCCAACATTCTCCCCTCTATTACCTTCTTCAACATTCCACTACCGCTCAATACGACTTTCATCCATTTTTCCTGCCTCCATAGGATTTCTCTCAACAAACCCCTCTCCTCACCCACCATCTCCAGTACTTCCTCATTTGTTTTCAATCTTAATGTGAAAACAAAAATAGTGGAACGAAAAAGGTGAACATGCCCGCTTGATAATAACAAACAGATACTGGAGTTTATATAAGTGACACCCTACTAATCAGAGAAGGAATGGAAATGCACTGGCAGAGAGCACTTAGCGTCAGCGGTAGAAAATGAGTTGATTCCGTACTGCGGTTAATGAGATGTTTAAAGATGAGTTCCCACAGGAACCGCCATTAAGGTGCAAGGCTTTTATGGAGTGCGTTTTAGTTACGGGAAAGATGATGGAAGCTTTTGAGTACGGCCCAGCGAAGGAGACGTACTGCTGATGGCTCACATGAGCGAGCTCAAGAATGACTGTTTCTTAATATGGGGGCGTTCCAGGGTAAAATAAGTGATGGGCTCATGCATACCTTCGTCTTCCTCCTTTAAGGATGCCATAGGGTTTACTCAAGAGGATATCTCTTGATCAAGGATACACTTCCTTCGTAACAGGCAGCGGGACAAAGACGCAAGGAAAGGGAGCATCAGCAGGGCAGATGATTAAGACGAAATGAACTGAAGACTTAGGATTCATTCCTCTGGGACGACGTTCGATGGAGGGCCTCTAAGGAGGTTTGCTTTACTGCTCCGAAGGTTAAAACGAGCATTCTCTTCAGCCGCGAGCATCAGCAGCGGCAGTGAAGGGACATGATATTTGAGGAACAAGACTCATAAACGGGCAACGGGAATATTCGTGTAGCAGTAAAATTTCGTGAATCCGTAGTGAAACATTTCGCGTGTTTATGTTTTGATAACGATGGTCGGCGGAAAGCGTAACTGGTAATTAGCGCGATAGTAACTTGTCACCAGTCAATATATAGTTTATACGAGAGTAAAGAATAAACTTGCAAAACACGTAAATTGCCTAAATAATGAGAATGAATCCAGATAATTGTCGAACGCAATATCGACAGAATTCAACAATTTAGACATATATTTCCTAACATGGATCGCTTTTACCTAATTAAAGATGTAAACAGGCGGAGTTACACATTAAAATTTTACGATGAAACGATTAATCAGTAAAAGTAAGTGGTGATGTATCCGCAGTCGAAACAAAAATTCACCCTGAACGGGACGCGATTTTGAACGTTATATGGAATTGAAGAGTACGCGATTATGGACGGAGTGTGGCGAAGGACAGTGCGTAGTATGCTCTCGAATGGTGTAAACCTAGCCCATGGGTGATGATAAATGGATGGTACGTATTATGTAGATGTCATGAGTGACAGCTAACCTGACTTGACCCTTGCCACCAGGACAATTGTCTAATTGCAACGAATATCATCAAATAAATAAATAAATATATTTAATGGATTTACACTAAAAGACGAGTAGTGTACTTCCTCTGTGGTAAGATATTACTAAGAAATATTGAAAAGGTAAGAAATATTGAACAAAGGAAATAATGATGAGGTCTCAGGCGTGATGTGGTGGAAGCGTAACATATTAAAACCACAGGTATTGCAATTTTCCACTAGATATTTTATTTCGACACTACCGGTTTCGATGTTTTCACATCATCATCATCACACACCTGATGATGATGTGAAAACATCGAAACCGGTAGTGTCGAAATAAAATATCTAGTGGAAAATTGCAATGCCTGTGGTTTTAATAATTAAAAGGAAATAATCGTTACGCGTGAAAACCAAGACTAATATTTAGAAGAGTAGGTCGAAATTAATAACATCAAATTAAAACAAACACTAAAATTAAGACTACATCCTCAAGCAAATGGATGCAGGATCATTATGGTTTGATGACCTCATGGCTTAATATTTTTAAGTCTATGGGAATTTTCCTAAGAATTTCAGAGAGTGTTCACATAAAAACTACTCGTGGGTAAAACATCGTGCTAAATAAATTATGGGCCTATAACCGGCTGATTTGAATAGCTATTGAAACCAACGAATCTTGTTCGCCGGGACAAAAGTCCTGAGCAGAAACTACAAACGCCTACAATTAAAGCCATTCATATTAAAATTTCACACCAATGAGCATCATTATAATTTTTATGGAAAACCTAGAGCATTGCCTGACTTTGTACCTCCCGCATGATCCACTCGTGCGAAAATTCATCCAAATCACAGGTGAGATCAGTTATCATACATATCAGGGCGGTAAAGAAACACCTTTAAACGCCGAGACCCTAACTCCATTCATGACTCGTCGGTAAATTACTCCTCTAGGTTAAACTGGGACATAAAATTCCGCTTTCACACCAATGGGGCCGAAATTTGAATTCCACCGCCCTAACCTCTCTCTCTCTCACACACACGCACACTAAGCTTTCTTTACCCGTTCTTTTCCCCCCCCACGTAGAGGGGGTTGAAAGTGGGGGGGATTCAGGGAGATATATGCCCTTAGGAATGCCACCCTCGCATGCTCATGTCTCCAGATGCTATTTCCGTCTCTATTTCCCCCATCCTTCCCCAACCGGAGTGCTTCAAATAAAGCCATCTCGACTCCAACCTCAATTACCGCCTCTGAAGGAATCGACCCTTTGTCCCCCCATGTCCTTCTCCCAAAACCCTCCTTCCTCACTTCATTACATCCAACTTATTACGCACGTCTTCTTCAACCCTTTGCCAAAACGCCCTCCTCTCCATCCCCAAATCCACTTCCCTCCCAAGCCGTCGCGTCAACATTATTTATCCTAATCTCACACGAGCTCACATCTTTCGAAGGGTACGACGCTTCTTATTTTGGAAAATTCCTAACAAGCATACGTAAATGTAAGAAATTAACCCTCCCCTCTCACGCCTACTCCCCTTCGTTTAAAATGTTACCTGAGCCGGGGATAATGACCAGGAAGTATGTAAGGAGTTTTGAGATCCAGTAATGGTGTGGGATGAGTGGAAGATAGAGTGTGTAAAAAGGTGAGTTTTAATGGGCCAATTAAGAGGGGGACAAATGGAGGGAGTTACTCGGAGAGAAGTAGGCGACGGTTGATTAAGAGCGAGTTTTGAGACGAAGAAAAGAAAATATATGACAACCCTTTGCTGTGCTATTTCCCCTGGTGATAAAATTCAGAGTAATTATGAGATATGCAACAAGATAAACCTTTATAGCAATCTCCACTCATGTTTTGCTAAGCAAATATAAGATTGTTCATTCAATACCCGTTCATGGTAGAAGATAATTGTCCAGGTTTATTGGGATCTTTCCTGTTGCACTTTTAAAATTTTTAAAAAGTTCACTTAACACCTATTCTCTTGGAACAAATTATAATTTGACTTTGAATAATCAAACCACTTTACTTTTCCACATAAAGTTTATGTGGAAACAGAGCAGAGACTGAGCATTTTCCTTAGGTATGTACACGTTGCCAATACAGCAAAAGCGTTGGTAATACAGCAGAGGTAATGTTTTTATAGGAATAAAATAAGAACAATTCGTAAATATATTCAATCATTATAATAACTACCATCTAATTTGAGCATATTCATGGCGTAATTTGCAATTTACTATCTTAGAAACGTGAAACTCATATGGCACCAGTATGGAACACCCAACAGTATCACCAGGGAAATTGAAATTCACATGCACATACGCTCAATAACTGTGGCTGCGTATAACAGTATATGTATAAAACAACTGAATAAGGTGACATGCCATGCAAGAGAATGTACGTAATGTTGAAGAAAGTTCATTGTCCTCCGTGAATTCCAAAAATGTTGCACTTTTTTTAGTGAATACGGTAAATATTGTGAAAAATTGACTATCTACGCCTAGAAATTTGAAACACTGGTAACTATAGACACGTTTGGACGATCTGAGTTAGGTAATACTAATTATCAAAAATTATTAGACTTTGAATACAATCGAGTTCCATAAAAAAATTGCAAAAATGATAACACACGTTTTAATTGCATGTAGCAAAGTAAAAATGAAGTAGACTATCGTTTCAAGAAACTGTAACAGTAACTTTTACCGGAGTCATCCGCTATGTGTACATTATAATGCAACCATTTCAGAGAGTAAAAATCATTCGCCTTCGGTCAAGGTGAATGATTTTTACTCTCTGAAATGGTTGCATTATAGACTATCGTTATTTAACCAAATAAATAGTAGGAGAAATATTATACGGCATAAACATGAACAATTTTAATATGATGTGATAACAAAACTCAAAACTATTCAATCTCGAACTGTCAAAATAAGTCAAATTCCGAAAAAATATACATGACGGATTAGATGAATCTAAAGGTATTGATAACCCATTAGATTTGATAATACTATTAGTTTCTAACCAAAGAAATTTATTCAAGCTTGCTCAATCTTAGCAACCTGATCATAGAGCGGTAGTGACTGACCCCTGAAACTAAATATGGAATTGTTGACTCATAAAACTGTTCAGGAGTAACAAGTGTTTTAATATCAAAACTGATAGTGAAAATTAATCGAAACGCAGTTTTATTCACTTCATTTGCATTATTCTCAAAGCGGTTTTTAACGCTGATAGTTTATTAAAAATAGATCATCAACTACGAAACGATCATCCGCTAATGTCAATGAAACAGTTTATTATGGATATTAAAAGTCTTCATAAAATAGGAATTAATGCTACGATGTCCAATGTACTAAATACCACTTTATCCGTTTCACACGAAGCAAAAAGGTACATGCTAAATTCATTTACTGATGTTACTTAAATCATTAAATGAGTTGATATATTTTAAAAAAATGCTACTTTCAAATATGAATTTATTCTTATCATTTCTCGATATAATTTTGGTATTCCGATCACTCATTAATAATACCACATATTTAATATAATATTGTATAGATATCGTAACGGGCCAAAACTTCATGTTCAAGATTTATCTACAAAAACGTTTCAAATTACGAAAAAAAGAAAAAGAGCATTAATTGAATGTCACTCACTCTCCCATGACGTTTCCTCATTTCAAGTTCACTAACAGTTAGATTTCAATAAGTCATTCTCTAATCACATGTAAATGGTAAATAGCAGTATCAACCACATATAATGTGTGTAAGGAAAATTGAAGAAAAATAGTACGAAATAGTATCCCAATATGGAAAACTTTTCTATGATGGGTAATTTCGTCTATATGCAATTTAAAATGGGGAAAATATATCTTACAGTATAACATAGCACAGGAAAACTATGTGTATAAATAAAGGCTAAAATTTAAAAAAAAGGGAAAAAGTTATACGGCGCAACCGCATTAATTAAAATCTTACCGCATTTCATCAATTCATTTATTTCAGGCGTTAAACCGCTAAAAGCAATAGGTCTTTATAATTGACACATGTTTTGCGATTTTAGGGAAAACCGTTTTTGTTTTTAACATTCTATAAATATTATCACCCAATATATTCACCCAATAAATATTATCTTCAAAATGCGAATGTCCAAAAACTTATGCGTGCCTGCTTTGCTAATTTCACGAAGTCGTTAAAATTAACGCGATTTAGCATATGTACCAATTACGAGTACCCTCATTGACTACGTTAAATTCCGCCATATTTTTAGGCATGAACATGTACATTCTTCACTGAAGTCCATGCATATCCATCTTTTTATAATTAATGCAAATTTTAAAAACTATATCTACACTCAATTTAAGTAAAAGGTTCAAAATTTAACATAATATTTTTTGTACCGATATCTCTACCAGTTTATCAGGGTTACTAGACGCAGGGAAAAAAAACAACACACAAAAATCCTGAAAACAATGTCAATATCTGACGATATTTTACTTAAAATTGGGTCATCATGATGATAACTTCACAGGAAGGATGGAAGCTGCATTGAGATAGGAAATTAAAATAAAATTCTATAAATAATTTCGTGATCCCATGGATAACATTGATGAATACTTATGTCCACAATTATCTCACTTTTTTGCAATGAGATACGCTTATGAACTTTTCCGTCCATGAGATTTTTCGCACCTTAGGTTTGAGAGCAACCACAAACGCTTTGAGTTTAAGTTAAAAAGTGTAGCCTGATAAAGTACCCAGGCATGAAAAAACGTTGTTGTGAGATATAATACATTCTCTTTGATACTTTTAGTCGGGCACGTCAAAGCTAGTTGCAAGAAATTCCCTAAATCACAAACCTCCGCATAGTTAAGAAAAATATCTACATGTTAAGGTAATATGAGAAGTGAACATATTTTGTCTATACTATAGTATAACGAAAGACAAATTCGTTCCAAATTTACCAGCAATAACTCAACTTTTATTGGCGTATTATATCGATTCGTAAACCAGACAAACAATTATACGAGGTGTGTTAAAAAATTAACGGGAATATTTTCATTTTGCAGGCTTGGAGAGTCCGATTGTCAAACTTTTATTTATTGTGTTGCTATACATGCCCCTGAAATATGATAACACTTTCAGTTGTTTTCATTGTGGACTCTGTCTGTGACAGCCAGTAAGGTTAGGCGTGTTTTATGAGCTCGGGGATTTTCGTTTGTTAAAAGAAATGGATCAAATAATTTGTATCAAATTTTGCGTAAAAAATGAAATAAAATTTAACAAAGCGTGTGAAATGTTAACAAAGGCCTATGGTGAGTCTGCTATGAGTAAATCAAGAGTTTACGAGTGGTATAAGCGTTTCCAAGAAGGACCTGAAGACTTTGAAGATGACGAACGCCCTGGACGCCCCAGCACATCAACAATCGATGAAAACGTGGAAAAATATAAGTAAATGGCTATGAACGATCGCCGAATCACAATTAGAGAGGTCGCTGATGATTTTGGCAAATCGATTGGATCATGTCATGACATTTTTTCTAATTTTTTTGGTATGAAACGCGTGGCAGCAAAATTCGTTCCAAAATGGCTTTTGCACCACGATAATGCACCAGCTCACACTTAATTGCTTTTTCGTGAATTTTTGGCCAAAAACAATACTGTAACGATGCACCAACACACATATTCACCAGATATGGCTCCCTGGGACTTTTTCTTATTTACAAAAATTAAGAGAACCTTGAAGGGCCGTCGTTTTACAGCCTTAAAGGACATTAAAAGCGCATCGCTGAAAGAGCTAAAGGCTAAATCAAAGATCGAGTTTGAGAAGTGTTTCGGGGAATTGTAAGAAGCGCTGGCACAGGTGAATAATCTCCAATGGGGACTACTTTGAAGGTGACAACATCAATGTATAAGAATAAATAAATATTATTTTCCGAAAAATTAAAATTCCCGTTAATGTTTGAACAAACCTCCTATATGAAAAACTGAGAGAATAACGTAAAGTGATGCAATGTGAAGATCGAGTGAATTCTATATTCAACAAAATCAATAGCAATAAGTTGAGGTAGAAGAGGATCACAAAAGGGTTATGCTCTATTCTTAATTTATTTAGCAATTTAGTTCGGAAATAGTGCAGACTGGGCATCCGTCGAACTCAGCTGGTGCAAAAGTTTAATAAGATTCGGCGAGAAGAATGAGGGAAACTGCGTGGAGAGATGCCAAAGGGAGAGAACCAGCCTGCAATTAGACTTGGGCAAGCTCCGCTAATGATAGCACATCCCTCGGAAAATTAAGAAGGCAGGAGCAATGAAGGGGTCCAGGTGGTAGTGAGGAAGGATTATTGGAGGGGATGAGGACATTCAGGGCCCCGCCCAGAGGCAGAGGTTTAGCCGTCAATTCTGAGTGAATGACTTGTGAGGCATCCCTTCGCATTATTAGGGAAGAGAATAGAATCATCGATTTTTACATTAATCCACTACTTGCGAGGAATTGAGGTGGAAAGGGAGGCAAATCTATGCGCCTTTGGCATTCTTTCTCTTTTGGATTATTCCGAGAGTCCTTATTTTGCCAATCAATGTCATACTTCATTCTTCGACGGAGGATCAAGTTACCAGCATCCTTTCCATTTTCCCATGCTGGGTAGCAACAAATATTTTTTATAATAGGGAACTTGTCAATGTAGCAAATATATATATAAATATATATATATATAATTAGACGATTTCGTCGAAGTAACACGGAATTGTTGAATAAAAAACTATGACAGCAACAAACAATACGAGAGCATATAAAAAGAACACTCACACGTTGTTTCTTGCTAATTCCGTCAGAATTGAAATAGAGCTCAATTTCGCCGAAATTATCACGAAATTACATGTGGTTGTTCTTTTTATATGCTCTTACATTGTTCATACATACATAATATATATATATATACATATATATATATATATATATATATATATATATATAGATAATGCGGAAGTACTCACAAGAGCAATATAACTTTTGGACGGCACAATAGAACACAGAATAAAACAGATAACACGGCACAGATAACAGTCTGACCTGAAGAAGGCCTCGGAGTAGGCCGAAAGCTTAAATCATCTACAGTGTGAGTGTCCTTTTACGTGTTATCTGTTTTATTCTGTGTTCTACTGTGCCGTCCAAAAGTTATATATATATATATATATATATATATATATATATATATATATATATAAATATATAATAATAATTAGGTAATCTACCGGTTAAGGTAGGTTTTTGGATGGACACAACTATCAAGTAACCATTTTGTGACTCCCCACCTAGCAAACTAATCTATACCAGGTCCCTCTTCATCTCGGTGTACTTCTTTCCTCCCTTCATCCCGTCCAACATCCCTATCCTGTTCCTACCCTTACCTCGCTTGCCCAACATTCTCCCCTCTATTACCTTCTTCAACATTCCACTACCGCTCAATACGCCTTTCATCCATTTTTCCTGCCTCCATAGGATTTCTCTCAACAAACCCCTCTCCTCCCCCACCATTTCTAGTACTTCCTCATTTGTTTTCCTTTCGGTCCATTTCACCTTCTCCATTCTTCTCCACACCCACATTTCAAAAGCCTCCAATCTACGTCTATCGTCCTGCTTCAGCGACCAGGTTTCCGCGCCGTACATAGCTACGCTCCATATCAGAGTTTTTACGAGTCTTGTCTTAACATCCCTACTCAACGTCCCCGTCATCAACTCCCTCCTCCTTGAGAAAGCCTCCTTGCCTAGCGCAATTCTTCTCCTTACGTCCCTACCACTCTGACCGTGTTGGTCCAAAACACTTCCGAGATATGTAAACTGTTCTACCTGCTCTATTTTTTCCCCGCCTATTTTAATATTTAGCTTAGCCTTTTTCTTTCTGGAAAATCGCATAACCTTTGTTTTATTAATATTGATTCTCATCCCATATTTATCGCACTGAACCTCCAATTCACTCAACAATGCTTGCAACCCCTTGGCTGACTGAGCAACTAATGCTTGGTCATCAGCAAACCTAACCGATTTTACGAATTCCCCTCCGACTTTCATTCCTACCTCCAGTTCTTCCCATGCCTCTTTAATCATTTCCTCTACATATACGTTGAACAGTACCGGTGACAATGGGCAACCCTGCCTTACACCTCTTCCTAACACTGCCCATCCGGACTCTCCGTTCCCCACTCGCACCTGAGCAGTCTGAGACATTTACAGGTTGCGGATCAGTCTCCTGTCCCTCCAATCCATTCCTATTTTCTGCAATACACGCATTAATTTTTCCCAATTCACTCTATCAAACGCTTTTTCGAAGTCTACAAAACAGGCAAAAACGTCCTGATTGTATTCTATATTCCTCTCGACTAGTGATCTCATTACTGCAATGGCATCACGCGTACCTCTTCCTTTCCTGAACCCAAACTGATCATCCCCTAAGTAATCATTTGCCTTACTCTCTATCCTTTTGTTGATGATCCTGAGAATAACTTTAGCTGCGTGGGATATCAAACTTATTGTTCTGTAATCCTCACATGACGAAGCCTTTGCCTTTTTTGGTATAGGAACTAACACCGATCTCACAAAATCTTC
Organism: Hetaerina titia; assembly: GCA_037158775.1. Lineage (NCBI taxonomy): Eukaryota > Metazoa > Arthropoda > Insecta > Odonata > Calopterygidae > Hetaerina > Hetaerina titia. Next base: position 45,981,508 of record CM073777.1, read on the forward strand.
CGGCCAGATTCCTTCCTCATAGATACTACGAATCAGTCCATATATGGCCTTCTTCCCACCTTTCCCTAACCATTTCAACATTTCTACAGGAATATTGTCCACCCCCACAGCCTTATTTGCTTTCATCTCCTTTAATGCCCTTTCTATTTCATCGTCGAGTATGCCTGGACCTAAGCTATCTTCTTCTACCTCATGTTCCTTTTCTATGTCTAACCTTGTCGGCCTAAGTTCTTTACCATACAGTGTTTCTATATATTCCTTCCATCTCTCTTGGATTTTTCCTGGTTCAACTATTATCTTACCCCATTTATCTTTAACTGTTAGCACAGATCTTGCCTTCTTACTTCCCGATAATAACTTTACCTTGCTGTATAGAGCACCAATTTCACCCTTCTTCTGTAAACTTTCCATATCCTCGCATTGCGTTTTCCACCATTCTTCTTTTGCTTTATTTGTGGCTCTTCTCAATTTATTGTTTAACTCTTTGTACTTCATTTTACCTAACTCTGTGTTTACATTTTTCCATCTTCTTCTCTCATCCATCTTTGCAATCATCTCATCCGTTACCCATGGTTTCCTTATCCTTTTCCCGTTAACGGTTCCTATAGTGTCTTTAGCGGCTTCCAATATTCCTTTCTTGATACATTCCCATTTTTCTTCGATTGTACTCAGTTCTTTACCGTCATCCATCATTTTCTCTACAGCCTGCTGATACTCCTTTCTCGTTAATCCATTTACTGCTTCTAAATTCCATTTCCTAACCCGCCTCCCTTGCCTTATCTTCTTGAAACGAACATTACATTTCATAACAACTAAATTGTGGTCAGAGTCCGCATCCGCTCCTGGGAAACTGTGCGAATTTATCACACTGTTCCTAAACCTGTGCCTAACCATAATATAATCTAACTGATACCTTTCTGAGTCACCTGGCATTTTCCATGTATACCTACGCCTTTTGTGGTGTCGAAACCATGTGTTAGTGATGACTAACCCCTGTCTCCTGCAGAATTCAATTGCTTTCTTCCCGCGTTCATTCCTCGTGCCTAACCCATAGTCCCCCACCTCACCACCATCTCTTCCTTCGCCTACCGTCGCATTCCAATCTCCCATCACTATCAAATGTTTCCCTACAGGAACACTCGCGATGATATCCTCTAACTCATCATACATCCTATCGACTTCTTCCTCCTTGTGGTTGCTCGGTGGCATGTATACCTGAACAATGACCAAGTTCGTCGGCTCTGCTTTAATCTCTACGAGTAAAATTCTATCTGTCGCTTGCTCTATGTTGACTACGCTTCTTCCTACCCCTTTATTTAAAATTACGGCAACCCCTCGGTGGCTCTCGTCCCCACCGCTGTATATCACTCTATAATTGTCACTCCAGTAATCCCCGCTATCCTTCCATCTCACCTCGCAGAGACCTAAAACATCTATATTACCTCTTTCCATCTCTCGCTTAATATTTTCTAATTTGCCTCTCCTCAACATTGTCCTGACGTTCCAGGTTCCTATTCTAACTACTTTCGTCTTCTTCTGCGTCTTCTGTCCTGCTGCTGCTCTTTTTTCCCCGCAAGGGTTTCGTGGGATGACGACCGCGGAAGCCTTGCCTCTCCCGCTGCCGGGCACGACACACGGCCTCTTGGGCCGTGTCCCGTAGTTGCCAGGACTCATATTATCTATAGTGCCCATCATAATATTCTTGGGAATCATAATTGAGGTGGTTTCCCGTTGCCTTCCTCAATAGTGTTTTTAACGTGACACCATCACTTATATATATATATATATATATATATATATATATATATATATATATACATGTGTGTGTGTGTGTGTGTGTGTGTGTGTGTGTGCGTGCATATTCTACGTACATACCAGCCTAGCAAAAACACAATTTGGATATATTTACGTAAGTCGCTTTCAAATATACTACATTAGTCGGTAACTATACATGCGGACAGACTGAAAACCTAACCGAGCTTGGTTCTTTTAAAAACTCCTAAAAATTAATTTCCAAGGGCTTGGAAAATTCACGCTGTGATACCCTTTACGTGTCTGATACTCAGAGATGGAAATAGTTTTCCTTTTTACTTTAGCTCTATACGTAATCTCGAAAGAAATTTTGAAGTGTATAAAATATAAAAGAATGTGGAAAGTACAAAGGATCCGCCACGAAGCCCCCAGCTTCAAGCTAAGATTAATTAAGATTCGTGTTCGAGGATGAAATTAAATTATGGATGTAAACTTTTTAAAACGTTTTTCAATTCTAAGTTCATCAACGGAAAAAATCTGCCGACACCAGAGTGTTCAGGCATGAGATCCGCTCTCATTTATTATGCAAGTAGGGAAGAATAGTAAATACATGGGCATTTATGGATATTCTTCTCATATAAAACTCCATTTCAACTGCATCAAGATCGATTTGTAAACCACGTCAATCAAGGAATGACAATTTGAACCGAATTTCATTAATACACAGGAAAACACGGATTTTGTTGTACTTAGCAAAAATATGAAACGTTTCAAAGATATTTGAACAAAAGGGACGCGGTAAACTACGCTCTCACAATGAATTATTCAGAAATGATGACACTTCGTAAATATTTTATAATCCGGAAAATGTTTGACTGAAGACTTACGAAGATTTGCATTGGAACGGAAAAAAATACGAAAAATTATTTTCGTGATCCAGAACTTAATGTTACGGTAAAGGAAAAGGTATGACTGCTGGTAAAGGTCCATTGTGTTTATCCCTTGGGGAGAAATAACGGAGGCGAAAAGCCGTCACATTTTTGTGGACTGTTCTGAAGAATACGTTTCACAAAAGTCTTTTAACTTTTGTCCAAGTCAAAGGAAACCGTACACACAGGGTAGTTTAGTATTCCAGGTCAATAAACAACTAAGATAAAGAATTAGGAAGCTTCAGGAAAAAATTTCCATCATCCCTCAGGAATATTTGATTTGGGCAAATAGTAACAAAAAAAGGTGTATTGCAAGAAAAACGCCTTACGGTATTTGGGGTTTTAAATATCCAGTAAATAGGAAAATACTTTGCGATAATCTAAAGCGCAGAGCTATATGTAAGAGGTCAACTGGATAATTTAGTAAAAATGTGCACTGAAAACGAATCAAAATATGCTCATTACTTAAATCCATCGTAGCTACAAAACATGACTCTAGACTTGGAGTTGTCATACTGTAAATGTATAATCATTTGCACTAACTTTTAGCCACTGTTATTGATCCATAACTATAGGATAATGCAAATAGTTGAATACCACATAAAATTCCTCTAAGGTGGCTAAATTTTGTGTGCAAATAAAAACGAGGCATTATTTTTACTTATAAACTCTCAACTCAAAAAGTATTTCTCTTACCCATTTGATGAATATCCATGAAGCACTGGATTTTTGTCCCCAATTTAAGTGTTTGGTATTCCAATTATTACCCATTATACTTAAAGAAATATTAGTGATTTTGGTCTAATTAGTATAACAGTTTATGTTTTTCACAAATTTTTTTCGTATCGTACGATAACGTTTTTATTATTATTATTCCCAGCGGAAGCCTTTATTTACCTTGTATATTTATACGAGATGGTTTTACTTAATAACAATTTATTATAAAAATTGCAGGGCATCATATATCTATGATAATATTGCTGTGGAATATGTAATAAAAGATAAAGCGTAGAAGCTTTTGAGCTTAACCGAATGTCATATTTAGATACTGGATGATAATGTGACGAGGCTTGAGAAAAAGGTAAACGTTCAATAAAAACATTTGCACGAACTTTGTAATTTCATCACTATTTATTTTATAACTCAAAAAGGCTCATTCGAGTTTATTTAAAAATAAATGTTAAGGCCTACCACGCTGCAAGAGAAATGATAAATAAATTGTCAGTAAACGTTCCTAAATTACACCCACGAGGATATCGACCACATCAAAGGCAAAGAGAGTCCACTTAAAGCTTTGACAAGTACATATTATTTCGTACCTAGAGGAAACGCTCCGGAACCTCCAACCATATGATATAACTTTGGAACATAAAGCATCGTAAGTTACCTATACCATCCAGCTAAAAATACATGCATGTGGGCTCTTGGTAACGAACCGCCATGAAAACATTCTCCCTTTCAAGCACTCTCACGTGCTTATCATATTGAAACGAAAAAAAAATTAGGAAGCCTCTCCCTTTTCCAGGAAAAAAATAGCGTAGATCAAACGCACCCACAGTTAGCCAAGGAGCACGGCGAGGTAAAACAAAAGCAGGGAAAAAAAACAGAGATGAGGGAAAACACAAAGGCATACGTGGAACGAGACGGATTTCACAACGAAATGGCTAGTATCAGGGTGCCGCGCCAAACGGAATTGGACTTAGGGAACCGGATCGGAGAGAGAGAGAGCGGAGAAAGAGTGAGGAGCACAGAAATTACCATTTCCCATCTAATAAATACGACCTGTGGAGAAAAAAACAGAAAATGAAAAGATAAAAAATTAACGTACCACGGCGAGAGAAAAAGGGAGATTTCTCACCATTTCCACCCCGCTCTCAATCTCTCTCCATCCCGACCCGTTTTATTATTATTATTTTATTTTTGAAAAATACAAAGCAGGGACTAATGACCGTTGGAAATGTTGAAAAAGGAGAAAATATGTAAATATAATGAAGGGCAGCGGAGTGGCGGTATGAGAAGGGAGGGAGAGAGAGAGAGAGGGCGGGAGAGGGGGATGGAGGTGGAGGAGGAAGAAGAAATTAATGCCTCGGGAGTGGAATGAGATAGAAGCTACGGCGGGACCCTTAAAGAGCCAGGAGGTGTGTCTGAGGGGAAGAGACCGGTTGGAAGGGCGGGTTGAGCGTGGGGTTTATGGGAGGACGAGAACGGTGCTGAGACGGAGAAGAATGGCCCTGGATCTTCTTTTGGGGGGGAAGATGAAGGAGCGAAGGGACCCCGGTTGCTAATTGCTCTCAAGTCTCCCTCCCACGAGCCCACTCTCTCCTGAACCCACCGCGCCGCGAAGGGGGACGTCTCACGACGAAATCCTTCACGACCCCTACCCCGTTGACTCCACCACACCCCGCAGCATCCCCTCTCCTCCACCCACATCATCACTCATCCGCTCCACCGTCGGGCGCATCGTGCTCCCTTGACCGGGCCCTTGAGGACCTCCACCACCCATCCATCCATCCCCACCGACTAACCCTCTCCGTCCCCCTTTGAAATCCTCCGCCTCTTCTTTCCTCTCAAACCACCCACCCGGCCAACCCCTGCCGAACACTCCCCCTCCCGATTCTGTCTTTCATGCATGGCATCTCCGTGTGTGAGCGCTCGTGAATACATAGGTTTATGTGCGTATCAATACATAAAGGGGGGAAAGCCCATTTGTTTGAGACTCATCCATCCGTTGTTTTCGTGCGCTCGGCCTCGTTCCGGAGCGCGTTCCCCTGGTGCTCTGACCTCCCCGGCGACGTCAAGTGGACGGACGAACGAAAGACTGTCACTCGAAAATTTCCCCCCTCCTCTTCCTCCACAACAACACCGTCTTCCACCTCCCGCATATAACTATGCACCCACCTACCTCACTCTTTTTTTATTACATGCCCGAAGGCATTAGGTCGTCCCCCCCTCTTATGCTTTTTCCACCTCGAAGAGAGGGGTACGACAGAGGTGGGCGCAGGACGACGAAAAGAGCATGTGAACTCCCTTCCCGCCCCTGTCCGCCTTCCTTTCTTCATCTTTTTTTTTCCTTTAACTTAGCATTTTTTTTCAACTTCGGCCCTTTCTTCCGCAGGTTGCGTTCCGCCGCTCTTTTGAGCGACAAAGGTGACATTATTAGACCTCAAATAAAACATGGCTTTTTGGACCGCCTTCGGCAGACGGAGGATGGGCATGGGAGGAGTTACCCAATGGAGTTCTGTTATCAGTTTGTCTCCTTTTATAAGTCTGTAAATGATAAAAAAATGACTGGAGGAGAGAAAATCCACGGAAAACTCGTTATTTCTTGAGTGACGTAGCCACTTGAGACTGAAATTTCCAGTTCACGCCTCCAGTGGGTGAAAATAATTTGTTCTGCCCTGCACAAACTAAGGTATGAAATATTATGGGGTCATTTTTCAGAGATTACTCATAAAATTATACCGTAACAAAGAGTAAAAGCGCAACGTACATGATCAATTTGACATTTCTCAATTTTGTTGTTGCTCATATCCATACGGAAAGATTTGTACGAGATGAAAATATATCTCAATAAAGGAAAATTGTTGAAGCTGATTCGAATGTTTCACATTTAAATGCGTGTGCACAAGTCTAATCTTATGCTTGCATTTCCCGCGAAATCACGATAATTAAGAGTACTTTTGTGGCACTACCGTTATCTTAACAGGTATAACCCAAGAAAAGGCAAAGGATTCTCTTGACTGTAAGCAACACCAAATACTTTAACCTTCGCATCACAGGGGGATGATTGATCAAAGGGAAATCGAACAAAGATTGCCACTAATTATGTACTATAGGTGAATATCATATATGTTCATCGCATTTTTTTTAAGCAGGTACCATGAGGATACTATTCATTAAATAGAAATTCCACAAAATCACCAATCCATTGCAGGCGACGTATTCCCCTAATGGTCCGACAATTGTGCATCATTCTGAACAGTAAGAACAAAAAACTCAATAGGAAAATTAATATTTTTCAGAAATATTATATAGTCAGCAGTGTACTTCATTTCAAGGGAAAATGATTAGTCATTAAAATAATTCACTGAAAAAAAATTGCACACATTTTACATGCGGAGGAAGCAGATATATAATTACAGAGTAATCAATAGGTACTATAATTAATGACTGGATTTTGAACTAAAAATGGAAAATAATTTTTTTTAAACTAAGAAATAGGATAATGGGTATAGAAGACTGAAACAACGAAGGGTGCATTTTGTAGAAAATAATTACGTGACACGAAAAAGAGCGGAATCTAATTATCAAAATATACAAAACATTTGGGTTCCAATTATTCGTTACCCCAGCGTTACAAACGTTCCAAGATATTCTAAAAAAAATCATTAAATTAGGGAAACATTTTTAGCAACCAAGAAACATAACAGAAATGTTAGTCATTGTAAATAGAGATTTCGTCTGTTACTAATGAGGTGAGTTTGTTCCGGTTCATTTTGTAATCATTGAACCATCCAACAATAGAAAAACAAATAAAAAATGTGAATGCCAAACGAACGAAATAATTAGACTTGGGAACTTGGAAGTGAAAGGAAGCTGAATTCATAAAAGATTGTGCACTTGATAATTAAGGTATGCCTGAAAGTTAAGAGATTTATATTTTAAAAGGTCTCTTTCTCAGAGAAAGGAGAAACATTTAAAATCCTATTCATCAATTCATAATTTCGGAAATCCATTTACTCGTTTCCCAAGAATCCCTTAAGACGGGAGAATTTTCGTAGAGATTAAAATCACTGCTGAACACAGGAAATAAATATAATAAATGATTGAAAGGATGTTTTACACATTATATTTTCATTAATTTTTACTCTTTCAATAAATAAGATCAGTTATTCTTGTTTTTTTTCATATTATTAACATCATAATCATGCTGTGAAAACTCCAAACCCGTAATTAGATTTACAATATTCCAAATGGAAGTCTGCTTGGATGATAATGATTTAATTCCATGCTTAACCATAAAAAGTCAAACGGTAATTTAACAATCCAAAAATCGGAACGGAGACACCGTTTAAAAACCTGACGGGAGAGGACCAATATTAAAATTTACTGTATACCCATATTTACCCGTTGACCAAAAACATACTGATTAAACGGTCATCAAAAAGTGTCGATGAACGCTCACAATTTGGTCACGCAACTATTGCCGAAAGCGATGATTCAGTCCCACTGATTAAATAAAAGAACCCATAGCATAAAGGGTTCACTCACACGTCGGAATAATGGAATAACATCGCATTACGAAAACTTCGGGAGCGAGGAGTTATCTGCATCAAATGAAAGAACGGAAATGGAACACGATAAAAAAGAATTCCCGCGACTCTTGGGATGACAATAAATTAAAAAACACGCGCCTAAATTTCCTCATGGGAGATGCATAAATTTACAAAAATATAAAACCATATTTATTAATCGCAAGGGCACTCTTGCGAGAGTAATTAATTCCGCCGGATAATGCGGCTATTGGACAGGGAGGAACCTGGAAGGATCAAAACGAACGAGGAATTGGGCGATCCCACGGCAAAGAACAGTGCAAGAGGAGTGAATGATAAAAATACGACCAGGAGGAATAAAAGAATGAGAAAAAATGAATCGAAAAATCGAAGTATCATGTTGAAGGGGAAAAAGTTGAAATTTTGATTATTTTCAATATTTTCATTTTACCTATTCCATATTAGATTTTTTGAAATGTGGGTGTGGAGAAGAATGGAGAAGGTGAAATGAACCGAAAGGAAAAAAAATGAGGAAGTACTGGAGATGGTGGGTGAGGAGAGGGGTTTGTTGAGAGAAATCCTATGGAGGCAGGAAAAATGGATGAAAGGTGTATTGAGCGGCAGTGGGATGTTGAAAAAGGTAATAGAGGGGAGAATGTTAGGCAAACGGAGGTAGGGCAGGAAAAGGATTGGCATGTTGGATGGGATGAAGGGAGGAAAGAAGTACACAGAGATGAAGAGGGACCTGATTTAGAGTAGGTTGCTGGATTGGGTTTTGTTTGGAGTTACAAAATGTTTATTTGATAGTTGTGTCCATCCAAAAACCTACCTTAACCGGTAGGTTACCATTAGGTAATAATATCTAATTTACGATGTTAAAGAGTAGAGAAAGGGCGTAGACTCCAACATGCATTGAATTTATGGTGTCAACACACGAGGGGCGTTTCAATAGCTAGAGCTGGTCGGTATTAAATGGAGTATTGAATAAATAAAAAAATATATGGCTTTGATTTGCTAAATAGTCAACATTTAGTTCCTAAAACTTGTGATAACGTAAATTTAGATCTTTTAAAACCACCGCATCAAATTTTGCCGCCAAGAATTTCAAACAGTTTTGCACTCAGGTTTTCCACTATTTCGTTTATACACATTTTTGAGACGCAAGCCAGACAAGTATTGAGTTGAACTGACATTTGAAATCCACGTTTCTATTCCAGATGATGGGTGGGGACACACATACCACGTAGCACGCGGTTAAATTGGCTCAAAAAAGCACGTGCAGATGTCTATCACTGGTCTTTATGAGCACTTCGCCATTTGCGATACCCATTTTTTGCATAGTTCACGTCACATTAGTGTCAGGCAAAGTCAGAACGATTTTGTCCTTGAAACTTATGGAAATTCAATGGTATGATCAGTAATCGTAAAGCGAAGATTTTCTCCCCTTTTCAATCTCAATAAGACATCAATGCAAGGACAGTAGACCTTTGCCATTTCACTGTTTTTGGTGAACATTTGAACAAACATCCTACTACTCATGACACTTTGACATTGCCCAACTTTCCCGTCACACGCCGTGCGTGGTAGAGCCATATCTTTTACAAAAGTGACAATGAATTTCAACCGCATTTAGTCGGTATGAATTCGTAAGTCTAATCACTAATTTGGCTTCATGACTGGCGTGATTGATATTACTCCAATTACCTAGCACACTTTCATGCAAAAATAAGTAATGATGAGAAGGCGACAGTGCAAGGTTCGCACAGAAAAAATGAGGCTGGTCTTTCTAAGCGGGAATTCCTTCAAGGATCAGAAGCAAGTATCGCCGTCGAGCGTTGTTTTTCAGAAGTAAAACATCCCCTTGCTCGTGGCCCTATCTCGAATTGTCTCACTATAAGTATTTTCATCCAAGGAAATGTCAGTTCGTGGGGAAATCAATAAATTCGAACGGCCGCAAACTTAATTAAAAACTAACAACTACTTTAGGCGACGTCCTACGAGATAGTGTTAGGAAAAATATATTTTGTAACCTCAAAATACAATTATAGCATATTTTTAACACAACTTAACAAAAGAAAAAATGATAAAACCGCATGATCCCTAAGTAACTCCGTGATAAGTTATTATTTCTTCATTAATCAAATCTACAATACTATTTGCCGGGGTAAATTGAACGAGACTGGAAGCGTCTTCTTCAAAAACGTCATTTTTTAACATTAAAATCGTCGACCGATTTACACGAACCTTTTTAAAATTGTAAGAGTCACAGTTATTTTGCAAATTTTATCTATACCCTTTGATGACTTGTTAGAGCTTAGAAAACCATAGAATTTATGGAGAGGTCATTCAAAGGCAGCATTTATACAGCAATAGAATGTATCAAAATTTTGAGGCAACGTAGATGCAGCTCAAACGATATCTAAATACGAGCTAGATCTCGCACCTGAATATCCATACAGGAAAACCCCGTCTGTAAGCAAATGGATATCCAATGTCTACCTTTGCCCTACAAAACATAACAGTACTTCATTAGAACCCTGCGAATTAATAATACCTATCTTTGTCGCCAAGAACGTTTTTTACCTCAAGGAATTATTGTTCTTTTACCAAGTAGTTCTCTTTAATGGCCCCACGGCAACAGGATCAATGCTCAATTTAACTTGATTGCGAATGTTTGCTTAGGATATTAGTTAAATCTTTTGTATAGGAAGCCGGCGAGATGCCTTCAACTCCTTGCCATCTTCCTGCAAGCGGAGCCAAGGTGGTCTAATGAGTGGAGCATTCAGTTACCTACCAACACAAGATGTACTAGTCCTTGCACCAAATTCAACGGGGAAACCATAGGCGTCAAAGGGAAAGGAATGCTCCGACTCCTTAACCTGATTGAGCGATTTCACGAAAAGGATTGCTGAACCTTTACCTACCCATAGATAATTCCGTTTTGGAAAACTGACTCCAATTCGTTTATCAGAATAATAGTGTCAAACGTTTAATAATTTAAATATTTCCCTATGCATAATCTATCGGGTAATTAGAGCAGACCATTTGAATTGCATAGCTTTAATGTGGAAATTAGAGAAAGAAATATACCTAATAGAATGAACTTCCAAAGCTCTGCCTATTTACATTTGTGCATTAGTTTCTCAAATAATCCTTTAATAATCTATGCAAAGCCCATTTTTCAAAATCGCTCGTTTTTTTTATCCCTCTTTACCACAACCCACATAACTATCTCTCCAAGACATATACCTTCCGCAACGAACTTCAACACCATCTAAATTTCTCCGTCACCCACTATTTCCTTCTTCGAGTTTTTTCGTCAACGTCCTTCATTAATCGCGTATTCAGTCATTATTTATTACGGAAAAAAAGAATGTAAGGATAAAATTGAAAATATTTTTATTGTACATTTAATACCCAATTATATAATTGCTGTCAAGAGAACTATGCGAATAACGACCATAAAAGTCCGAAAGAATTCGTTAAACAGCGGTCACTTATTTGGAAATTGATCGAGTCAAAATGAGACCATTTTACATCAGGTTGTAAATGCAACCGTTTTCACCCTCCATTTCACCAGCTCCTACACACTACTGGTAATAGGGTAAAGGGAAGCTCTCCTGTCTCGCTTTCACCTCGGTAAAACCCGTCCTCGTGCCTGAATCCTTAACCAAACAACCCCTTCCAGGATCCCCGTCCCACCTTCACATCATCCGAACTCTCTACCTCTTCCTCCTCTTCCTTCGAGAGAGAGCAACACCGTTTCAAACCGCCCCCGTCTTCCCGCCCTCATGTGCAAACCCCCACAACTGCGACGCACCCATCATTACCCCTCCCCGAGACCGCGCTCATCTTTCAGCAACTCCCTCCCACCAGGAGCGGGAACTTCTCCCTGGCTCTACTACTACATTCTGAATTCATTCCGCTGCCAGTTCTCGTGTGGCGTTAATTAGTGCGGGCGGGCGAATTTTCGTCGCTATTACGGAGAGGGTGGGGTTGAGGAGTGGATGCCGCAATGCGAGGAAGGTGAGGCGGGCACGGGAGGAGAGAGGGGGCGTACCTGAGCCGATGCTCCTTGGGAGAGGAGCGGGAGAGGTTGAGGGTAGAGTGAAAGGCGGGGCTTTGAGGGGGAGGGAAAATCGGAGGTGGGTCGCCTCCGAGGTGTAAAGAAGGAGTCGTTGCTAGGCGACGACGTTGGAAAGGGGGTGGGCGGGAGGAAACGCGGGAGGGATTGTTGACGATGAGGGTGGATAGGAAGCCAAGGATGATTCGAGGGAATTTCGGAAAACAATTTGGGATCGGTGTGGGAATACGAAAATTTGCTACGGCGCCTGCATGCAGGAAACTACGAAATTCCGCTTACCCTTGACTACAGGCAGGGATCGTGTTATGGCCTCCTAAGGGCTTACAAAACTATGCTCTATATGCAAGTTTTTGCCTCGAAGTTCAACTTAATCAACAAGTCTTCAATAATGTGTTTCTACTTGAACGTCATTCACATTACAGCTACCATGGCGGAAATGTAATAACCAATTTCGAGCTCATAACATTAAGCCGAGCAGAATTGTTAGATATTGCTTATTACCAGTAATACTCGTCCATTATATCTTTCGCGGTTTGAAACTCCATTCTCCGTCGTCTATTCAAACCTTAAAAAAATAGATAATTTACCAAACGTTCGTTAAATAAGGAAATTCACTAATTACCTCATGACTGAATAGATATAATATTCAATTTTGGTGGTTTACCGTTTAAGTTAGGTTTAGCATGGAGACGCCTACATTTCTAAGCCTCGCCTAGAAATACACAAACTAACACAACGCACTGCAATAAAATATTGTTTGATTCCGTATACTTTTTACCACCCTTAATTCCATCTAATAAGCTTATACTTTTCTTACCCTTGCCTGACTAACGTTCTTCCCTCAATCACAGTCTCCATCATTTCATCACCATTTTGAAGGCTCTGCATCCAACTTCACTGCCACTTTGAATCCTCCAAAAAATATTTTCTTCTCCCTCATCGTGCCTAGTACTTTGCGTGCTATCCTTTACATCCATTTTATTTTTCACATCCTACCCAACATATCATTAAACTCCAATCCAAGCCTGTCGTCTTACTTCAACGACCAAATTTTCGAGCCGCAAAAGTTCACGTGACATACCAAATGTTTATTTTCTTGACCTCCTTTTTAGGCTAAAATAATTTGGAAATACTTTTTCGTTTATACCTATTTGTATTATAACTACCCAAATGAGTGAAAATTATTTAAAAATTCAATTCATAAATAATTCAGGAGATGGGCCACCGTTATTGTAAAGACGAATTCTTGTAGAAGCAAAGGAATTTTTGTTGACTGAACTGGAAAATATGTAATGGCTAAATACGCCTCCTGCTCTTCCATGTAATAACTCGGTGAAGATAATATCTTCCAATTTTATGATTACTTTTGGTATGATCGCTACTAATCCGTGTAACTGATACTTATACAACCGAAACACGAATTCTACATATATGAAGCGGCATTACGATCCAAATAAAGAATTATTTATAAAATTACAGAAAATTTTAAGATCCTAGGATCATAAGTTTGTGTCAATTATAAACAAAATTAAAAAAACAAAACACGGGAAAAATTACGGCCTTCTTTGTCTTTTGAGTTTCTTCTCCAGCAAAATATGGATTTTTTTTTTTTAGGTAATCTACCGGTTAAGGTAGGTTTTTGGATGGACCCAACTATCAAATAAACATTTTGTGACTCCCCACCTAGCAAACTAATCTATATCAGGTCCCTCTTCATCTCGGTGTACTTCTTTCCTCCCTTCATCTCGTCCAACATCCCTATCCTGTTCCTACCCTTACCTCGCTTGCCCAACATTCTTCCCTCTATTACCCTCTTCAACATTCCACTACCGCTCAATACGCCCTTCATCCATTTTTCCTGCCTCCATAGGATTTCTCTCAACAAACCCCTCTCCTCCCCCACCATTTCTAGTACTTCCTCATTTGTTTTCCTTTCGGTCCATTTCACCTTCTCCATTCTTCTCCACACCCACATTTCAAAAGCCTCCAATCTACGTCTATCCTCCTGCTTCAGCGACCACGTTTCCGCGCCGTACATAGCTACGCTCCATATCAGAGTTTTTACGAGTCTTGTCTTAACATCCCTACTCAACGTCCCCGTCATCAACTCCCTCCTCCTTGAGAAAGCCTCCTTGCCTAGCGCAATTCTTCTCCTTACGTCCCTACCACTTTGACCGTGTTGGTCCAAAACACTTCCGAGATACGTAAACTGTTCCACCTGCTCTATTTTTTCCCCGCCTATTTTAATATTTAGCTTAGCCTTTTTCTTTCTGGAAAATCGCATAACCTTTGTTTTATTAATATTTATTCTCATCCCATATTTATCGCACTGAACCTCCAATTCACTCAACAATGCTTGCAACCCCTTGGCTGACTGAGCAACTAATGCTTGGTCATCAGCAAACCTAACCGATTTTACGAATTCCCCTCCGACTTTCATTCCTACCTCCAGTTCTTCCCATGCCTCTTTAATCATTTCCTCTACATATACGTTGAACAGTACCGGTGACAATGGGCAACCCTGCCTTACACCTCTTCCTAACACTGCCCATCCGGACTCTCCGTTCCCCACTCGCACCTGAGCAGTCTGAGACATGTACAGGTTGCGGATCAGTCTCCTGTCCCTCCAATCCATTCCTATTTTCTGCAATACACGCATTAATTTTTCCCAATTCACTCTATCAAACGCTTTTTCGAAATCTACAAAACAGGCAAAAACGTCCTGGTTGTATTCTATATTCCTCTCGACTAGTGATCTCATTACTGCAATGGCATCACGCGTACCTCTTCCTTTCCTGAACCCAAACTGATCATCCCCTAAGTAATCATTTGCCTTACTCTCTATCCTTTTGTTGATGATCCTGAGAATAACTTTAGCTGCGTGGGATATCAAACTTATTGTTCTGTAATCCTCACATGACGAAGCCTTTGCCTTTTTTGGAATAGGAACTAACACCGATCTCACAAAATCTTCCGGCCAGATTCCTTCCTCATAGATACTACGAATCAGTCCATATATGGCCTTTTTCCCACCTTTCCCTAACCATTTCAACATTTCTACAGGAATATTGTCCACCCCCACAGCCTTATTTGCTTTCATCTCCTTTAATGCCCTTTCTATTTCATCGTCGAGTATGCCTGGACCTAAGCTATCTTCTTCTACGTTATGTTCCTTTTCTATGTCTAACCTTGTCGGCCTAAGTTCTTTACCATACAGTGTTTCTATATATTCCTTCCATCTCTCTTGGATTTTTCCTGGTTCAACTATTATCTTACCCCATTTATCTTTAACTGTTAGCACAGCTCTTGCCTTCTTACTTCCCGATAATAACTTAACCTTGCTGTATAGAGCACCAATTTCACCCTTCTTCTGTAAACTTTCCATATCCTCGCATTGCGTTTTCCACCATTCTTCTTTTGCTTTATTTGTGGCCCTTCTCAATTTATTGTTTAACTCTTTGTACTTCATTTTGCCTAACTCTGTGTTTACATTTTTCCATCTTCTTCTCTCAACCATCTTTGCAATCATCTCATCCGTTACCCATGGTTTCCTTATCCTTTTCTCGTTAACGGTTCCTATAGTGTCTTTAGCGGCTTCCAATATCCCTTTCTTGATACATTCCCATTTTTTTTCGATAGTACTCAGTTCTTTACCGTCATCCATCATTTTCTCTACAGCCTCCTGATACTCCTTCCTCGTTAATTCATTTACTGCTTCTAAATTCCATTTTTTAGCCCGCCGCCCTTGCCTTATCTTCTTGAAACGAACATTACATTTCATAACAACTAAATTGTGGTCAGAGTCCGCATCCGCTCCTGGGAAACTGTGCGAATTTATCACACTATTCCTAAACCTGTGCCTAACCATAATATAATCTAACTGATACTTTTCTGAGTCACCTGGCATTTTCCATGTATACCTACGCCTTTTGTGGTGTCTAAACCATGTGTTAGTGATGACTAACCCCTGTCTCCTGCAGAATTCAATTGCTTTCTCCCCGCGTTCATTCCTCGTGCCTAACCCATAGTCCCCCACCTCACCACCATCTCTTCCTTCGCCTACCGTCGCATTCCAATCCCCCATCACTATCAAATGTTTCCCTGCAGGAACACTCGCGATGATATCCTCTAACTCATCATACATCCTATCGACTTCTTCCTCCTTGTGGTTGCTCGGTGGCATGTATACCTGAATAATGACCAAGTTCGTCGGCTCTGCTTTAATCTCTACGAGTAAAATTCTATCTGTAAAATATGGATATAATCACGAAATTCCAACTATTTATGAAAACGTCCTATATATAAAACGACTTCCAGAAATATGGAAGCTAGCTCATTCAATAAAGCGGTTAAAGCTACCATTTTAAAATAGTGAAAAGGAAAAAATGATGCATCTGATGTGGAAGAGATAAATATCAGAAGCGGAAATCGTCCAAATAAAAGAGAAACGGGCTCCGTATTGCACTGCACGCTGATACTCCTCCCTCATCTGTCAAAGGATGTCGCTGACCACAGGTTGTAAACGAATATTAAATTTTTTTCAAAAAAAAAGAGGGAATTCTCAAGTAACTTTAAATAGTCTTACACTTTCGGGTGATTTTTAAAATTTTTGTTTCATCACTTCCATCGCGAAACAATAAACATAAAAGAGCAGTGTAATTAGTTTGTTTAGCTACTTTTCACGTCATCACAAATAATAACATAACATCATGTCTTTTATTTATTAGGTAGTCTACCGTTTAAGGTAGGTTTTTGGATGGACACAACTATCAAATAAACATTTTGTGACTCCCCACCTAGCAAACTAATCTATATCAGGTCCCTCTTCATCTCGGTGTACTTCTTTCCTCCCTTCATCCCGTCCAACATCCCTATCCTGTTCCTGCCCTTACCTCGCTTGCCCAACATTCTCCCCTCTATTACCCTCTTCAACATTCCACTACCGCTCAATACAATTGTGGTCAGAGTCTGCATCCGCTCCTGGGAAACTGTGCGAATTTATTACACTGTTCCTAAACCTGTGCCTAACCATAATATAATCTAACTGATACCTTTCTGAGTCACCTGGATTAACATCATATCTACTGCAACAAATTAAAACGTAAATAACAAAATGTATAAAAAATATGCCCCTGGGGTATATTAAGTCAGAAAGACGTCTGGTTGTATATGATAAATATACCGCAAGGAACAACACATTTCTTCATTCTGTATTTGGATTGGGATTCTTTCCTGCAATGTCCCCATGGCTACACAAATAAAGGTACTTGAACGAATAGATGACGTTGTCGAGGTGCGCCGATCAAAAAATACCGGAAAGACTCATACGACGTCAAGTCGAGATGAAGAGGACAAGTATTTCTAATAGAAATACGACTTGGGGTACGGTCCTAATTGACGTTAACATCCATGTAAAGATTAAATGAGTTGTTTGAATCTCAGTTCATTGAAAATGTACCTCAACAATTGTTTTTGCTTTCCAGACGCCTCTGGTGATTATTTCGACCAATGGGACCCCGATAAGCCTTTCGCTTGTCATCAGGTTTCCCCATGGGTAAAATTACAAGAGTTCACACAACATTCACGTTTTAGGCGGGATTCAAATTCGCAACCTTTGGGTTAGCAGACGAGCACGTTATCAACCTGACTAACGTGGTCGTCAAATTATAATCAAACATATTTTTACCTTTTAATCCACGCGCTAATGTAGAAATTCAGCATACAAATGAATGATTAACTATTGAAGAACATTAAATTTTACATCAGGGATGTCTTTCCAAATAAAACCTCAGGGAGAACCTCAATTCGAATTCAATTAAGCACAAAAGCATATTGCCCTGCGTCCTCACATCCAAATCGGAGGCAAAGACGTAGATGCGAATGGTTCAAGGTATTTCTTGGGTTAGATTACGCGGATGAGGGTAAGGGGACGGTGGAAAGGAGGGAGAAGGGGCAAGATTGTGGGGGCAGCGCGACCTGGGGCTTAACACTCGGGGAGGCTGGGAGGTGACTAAGGCCTCTTGAGGGCAATTCAAGGGAAAGCGTCCCGCTTTTGTGTGAGTTTGTGCGAGCATGCATTGCGGAGTGACCGAGGAAGTCCGGGAAGAGAAGATGGAGGGAGAAAGGCGGAAAATGAGTGGAATTAGGAGAGCAGTCCCACACGAGTTGAATTGTTGGGAGTGCATAATGGAAGCGCATGTCACTCTTCTTCTTCCCCGATTGTCTTTTGGATGGATGGGGAAGGGGAGGTATTGGTGGGACTGGTAATTGCAACAAGGCTATAAAAACTCGGGGAAGTCTAAAGGAGCAGGCTGATATTAAATAGTACAAGTGGGAATATGAATTCTCGTAGCCTGAATTAAGGATGAGCCAAGACCGAAATGAAAAATTTCCTCAGTTTAAAAAACATAAGAGTATTCAACCACTATTTCATTTATAATATTAAGAAAATTACATCCGTAAAAGGTGGAATACAGGTAAAAAATAAAAAAAATGACATGAAAAAAATTTTATTCTCGCGAAATATAATTACACCATAGACCATCCATTAATTACGATTATCTACTGCTAAAAGTTAGTTTTCAATTACCTTTCAAGACAAACAAAGAGCATCGAAGATTTCTAAAACATAGGAATTACTTTTTTCACGCGTAATTACCTTTTTTATCACCTCATAACTTCTATCCACGTTAATTCGGTAAAACGTATCATCTATGAAATTCCATTACCCATATCTATTCATTATTTTTCTATAAAATTACTCAACAGCCTCTCCACATATCCATCAGCAATTTTTCCAGTTTTCACTGAGCTCCTTACACAGACTTTCACAATATTTTCCATTCCTCTGTATAACGGCTACTTTCTCACAGATTACCCATTACATCACTCACCGAACATCCTTTCACCTTCCCCTTCCCTGTTAGACTGCGGAAAATAATACATTCTTCACGATGCCCGCATTAGGCACGCATTTTAATTGACATATCTATGGGACCGAAACAGTCAAACGAATTTATTACAAGTAGTGGCGCTTCGTTACCAAGACATAAATACTTTTCTGGAATCATCTATAAATTCCCTGGAAAGAGAATGCAATATCAACTTACTTATAGCAACAAAAATATCTAGAATAGAGCATAAAGTTTAATAAAATAAATGGAACAATATCCTTCAAGTATGACGCGAATAATATCTACGATTTTCTAACTCTAAGGAGAAATACCTTTATTCTCCCAAACTTAAAAACAGACAAATTTTGATTTTCAAATTATTTTGTGATGAAAATGATTTTTGCCAAAGCCTCGACAGTGAAAATTCGTTTTTATTACAAGGATATCTGTAAGGAACACTAAACTCGTTACAATATTATCCTGGAAATATTTGAACAAGATTGGAGAGTGATGTTTTAGAGTTCACAGATGAATACAGAATAATACCAAAAAACATTGAGCCATAAGTAAAAGAGAAATAAAACTCACGCATCAAAGAAATGGTCTAAACAACAAGTAAATTTGATAAAGACTGATCAAAATACATGTGAAGGGTTCGAATAAAGCCAACAAGTTAGCTTTGAGAGAGGTTTTGGAAAATTGTTAGACATATCAGGATATTTGCGGCTTGGGGAATATGGAAAAATATTACACCTTAGCTTAACATTAAATTAGATTATGAGAGGGTAATAACGGTGACGACACAATGCCTGCTCTCTCAAGGAAGAAGAGATCATCCTAGTGAGGACATGGAAAAGAAGCTGAGAAGGTTAATGGGGATATCTCTGAGAGACTGTAAAATGAAGACCTAAGAAGAAGAGGATAGGTGAATGCGATAATTGAAAATTATCAGAGAGCGAATTAAGGATGCTCGGGCATAGAGTAGGAAGGGTTAATCACTGGCTCTCAAAACATGCAAAGGGTGGAAGGTAGAAGATTAAATAGAATCCACAAAATGGGACGAAAATGAGAAGGGTCAGAGAAAGGAGGGATGAGGGGTCTGTAGAAGGGATCGATGCGGAAATATTTTGAGAATATTGCAAGGCTAAAACAAACATATTGAACACCGCCGACCCCCAGCACACGAAATAATGGGAAAAAGGAAGGAGGCACAATTAATAAAATTGCAATTCGCAGAAAAATTTGCACAACCTTTTGATCATGAATAGAACCCGTGAAATGCAACTGCCTGTTAAGTCATTCAAGCTGTTCAACGAGAACTACTGGGGCCCTTGACTCGCTAAGGCTGGTGAGGTACAATGAAACATCCCGTCCAACAATTGAAGTGGTTTTTGGAACGAGTTGCCATTACCCCTGGCGTGAAGTGCAGAATGGAGGGGTGGGAATCGAGGAAGAATGCTGGGGCATAAATGATGATAGCGTTAGAATGCGTGTGTCCGCGCTTCGCTAATGAAACTCCTGTCTCTCCTCTCAGCCGGGAGGAAAAGGAGCGAGGATAAAAAAAAAATTCATAAAAATTAGGGGTTGAGACGGTACCCTTCGCACGGGTATTTACATCACGCTCCGAGCAGCTCTCTGCTCTCTTCTTCATCATTTGTTTATTGTCCCGCGGGAGCAACTGCGCTCCTAGGAATAATATTCTTTCTTCTAATTTCATCAAGCACACAATATGCAGGGTGCATATCATTTCCACCCTGAATCGCCTTGGCATGTTAATGAGCCATTCTATTTGTTCTTCCGTACAACACGATGATGGAGAGCTGTCGTTTTATTTTTCTCATTCCCTCTCGTCAAGTCAGTGTATTTCGTCGCTAGCGTTTTTTTTATAAGGAAAATATGCGAATATTCTGTTATTCTAACCCTATGTGATTTACGGCAAGAAAAACATTTGCTCACTTCATTTAAAAACCCCCACAAAAATCCAATGAGTCAACGGAAAAATACACATTTAGAGGAACATAATCGTGTGCCAAAACGTAATTTAAGAGCAGAATGAGAAAGCGATACTGTAAATACAACTTGGGGGGTAATACAAAAAGGAAACAATAAAAAATATAATTATAATTTTAAACCTTATTTCAGGGATATAGTATTTCATCCATTACTATATTAGATTTCGCACTTTTGAGTAAGCCAACATCCAAAAACCTTCCATCTTGAGAGTGCTAAACTAACAGCAAAATTAAATGGATGAATTATTGTTTAAATATGATAGGAAAGAGGAAATTTCCATTCACACTGCCACAATATTAAACAATCTCGACTGTGCATCCAACAAAGTCACATAAAAAGTGAATGCCTTTGAAAGAGTACAAACTACGAGTACCTATGGTATATTATTAAAATAATATTAAATGTACGGATACAGATCTCAATATAGTAATTGTAAGGTTAGGTATTCATCTTCAAGAAATGTTAAAGTACAGGAGCTCAGATTAGAAAGACTAATTTTTCGTGTTTACACAAAACAAAATAAAAAGTAATTATCGATTAAAAAAATTCTGATATAAATGGGTGCAAAAATCATTGATTTCAAGCTTCTTCAACATTTGATATTCTGCAAAGTCAAATGATTGGAATGTCCAAATGCTAATTAAATTGAAAAAATATATTAAAATGCACTTTGACTTCTGTTTTAACGAAGTAAACCATAATTAAACCTTCGTTAAAGTTCGGAGAATTACGATAACAATTATTCTCAAATTAGGAGTAAGGATCAAGCCCATGGAAATGATTGATCGTAAAAATAAAAAAAATACTGTGCTTTCTTAAAAATAACCAAGAATTACTATCTTCAATGAACACCTAAACGACATAAATTTTAACCACTAGTAACTTTGGAAGGCTCTGGGATTAATTCAAGGGCTGGATAAAATTCATAATTGAATTTATCGAAATTATCACACACATTTATAATTTTATCAAATATTTAGCAAGTTTACTTCCCCCACGCCTCAAAATCTCATCTAAGAAGGAGTAAAATACAACGAAGAGAGTGAGCTCCACTTTCAAATTGGAGTTTTGGCTCACCACCAGTATCTCGGCAACATATTTTCATTTACGTTCAACATCAAATGAGATAAAGCTATTCTCCGGGATGACATTTTCGGGAAGAGATGGGAATGAGGACCGGGAATGGTGTGACGTCAGGGACGTCCCAGTATTGAGTCATAAAGTGATTAACGGATTGGTTAAGAGCTCCTCGAGTTGAGAGCTCAGCTTATGCTATTACCAAGACCCCCAAGGCTTCAGATACCCCACTTCCACCTCTTTCCCTCCAGCAATTCACCGGCCTCCTTATTCGATTACTCCTCTAAATCCGACAAATATCCATACGCTAATCGCTTCTAGAGCTATCCTCCACACCCAGGTACATTTCTTACTCCCGACGGTGGCCTGAGACTAAGTGGCGCGAAGTCAAAAGTGTGAAGGTGGATTTATGATCCTGTCTAAGAGAAAACGACGAAGGGGTTTTAACCCCGATTTTCGATTTGATTACGAATTTCAGACGGGTCAGCCGGCATATAGCTTGAGCCTCTACTCGACCAGTTTTCCGGTCAAGAAGAAATGGCAATTAAGCAGGAAGTGGACGAGTCGAACATATTAACTCACCCGCACTTACCTCGCTACGACAAAATCAACGGAGTTATGTATAAGCGTACCATAATTACAAGAACAGTATGGAATCCCTGGACATTCGGCCTTACAATAATTTCCATTTACGAATACCCTTGTGGATTATATTCAACCTTGTCGATGACTTAAAATTTACAATGACTTAAAATATTAATCACTCAACGCGGCATAAAGAACGTGACGGAAGTGTTAAAAATATACCAGCAAAACATAACGGCTAATCATAAAAATAATGCCATTTTTTTAACGAGTTAAAAGTAATTTCGACAGAAACACGGATTTAAAGAGGAAGATAAAATGTAGGAAAGAAATCACCACTAATTAAAAGGGAATTGAATCAGTGATTTTAAAATTCCATTAATTTGGTAACGTCTGTTATTTAGTTAGTTTATTGAAAGATCTAATATAAATAATAAATAACCTAATATAAGTACAATAGTGTTTTCAATTCATTGAAAATCGTTGCGCGGCTGAAAGAGAAACAAAGTACCAAAGGGTAATTCAACGCTCTGCGGTGTAAAAGGCAAATTTAAAAACCCTCTCATGAAAGCTCTTCATTATAACTAATAATGGTGTTTGGTCGTAGAGTTCAGTAATTCTGCGCACAAAACTACCCGTCACGGGGACTTCCGACATTTCACAAACTCCCACAAGATACTTTTGAGAGAGTAAATTCTTATAGTCTGAGGCATAAGTTGAGGATGAATGCGATAAATAGGATATTATTCAGTTTGGAATTTACTTAAAACGTTTTTCGTAATTCTTCTTCTTACATCTTATTCGCCCAGGTATTAACACTGTCGAAGAACAAAGGATTTCCAATCTAGACGAAATTAAATGAATTAATTTATAATATGATTTTGGCCAGAGAAAATTTAAAGAAAACAAGTTAATACGAGTTCATTTGCAAGTAACTTATAAATATGATATCATTGTATTTATATATATAGATAGTCAGTCCTAACTAATCTTCCGAAGAAGACGGAGTTCGAGTCCGTCAAAATTACCAAGATATAACCTGTGAGTGTTCCTTTTATGTGTTCTCATGTTGTGTGTTGATAAGTTTTTTATTTAACACTTGCGTGATATATATATATATATATATATATAAAGATATATTTATCAGGAGATATAAATATATACTATATATACAAATATATATCATCTTCCGGGCAAGTGGAAGATCCGGTGTTCAAGTCCCGGTCAAGGAAATATTTTTCCACTCGTGGTCTGCTTGATTTCGACTTCTTCACCTCTCCTGTCTTTTATGTGTGTTCCTATCCCTTTTCCTCATATCTATTTCCATGTGTAAGAATATTTGTTCGCCGTATGGCGGGATTTCGTGTTTGAATGTGTGTGTGTGGGTGTATATATATATATATATATATATATATATATATATATATATATATATAAATATAATTATTATTATTATTAGGTAATCTACCGGTTAAGGTAGGTTTTTGGATGGACACAACTATCAAATAAATATTTTGTAACTCCAAACAAAACCCAATCCAGCAACCTAAACTACATCAGTTTAAAAACTGTTTTTTTACAGTTAAAACAGTTTAAAAAAAGTTTTAAATAAACTACATCAATTTCATCTCTGTGTACTTCTTTCCTCCCTTCATCCCATCCAACATCCCTATCCTGTTCCTACCCTTTCCTCGCTTGCCCAACATTCTCCCCTCTATTACCTTCTTCAACATTTCACTACCGCAAAATACGCCTTTCATCCATTTTTCCTGCCTCCATAGGATTTCTCTCAACAAACCCCTCTCCTCACCCACCATCTCCAGCACTTCCTCATTTGTTTTCCCTTCGGTCCATTTCACCTTCTCCATTCTTCTCCACACCCACATTTCAAAAGCCTCCAATCTACGTCTATCCTCCTGCTTCAGTGACCACGTTTCCGCACCATACAGAGCTACGCTCCATATCAGAGTTTTTACGTGTCTTGTCTTAACAATATATATAAGATCATATTTAAGATCAATCATTTTATATGGTTAGCTTGAAACGATTACTTTACG
The DNA here is from genome assembly GCA_037158775.1 of Hetaerina titia. Lineage (NCBI taxonomy): Eukaryota > Metazoa > Arthropoda > Insecta > Odonata > Calopterygidae > Hetaerina > Hetaerina titia. Next base: position 46,006,171 of record CM073777.1, read on the forward strand.
AGTTTATGATACTGATGCTGAATATGTAATCCTTTTTGTCACCAGTACGTAGTAGAGAGGAGGAAATTAGCATTCATGGAAATCGCCATTAACTCGTGGCTTCCTCGGAAAAAGTTTGCATGCATATAACCACTACTTTGTGGATGCGGATTCTTAGTATTGAATCATCGGAGAAATACGAAATTAAATATTTAAAATTGAAACAAACAAACATTGACCTGTTATTTCACTTAAAAATCAAGAGTTCATGCCGCGGAAACCGGTTTGTACTTCACTCAGCGGGATTCCACCGTTCTACTCAATTCACTACTTCACTTCAAAATTCAGCATTTTCAATAACGTGAAGGTTCCAAAATATTAATGGTGTGTCACTCCTTCCAAATAATGTATAGTATACATAGATGTGTTACCAAATTTGCTGCCCATGTTTAGGGACTCAGTAAAGATTTTTATGCGATACACTTTTATCAAAGTTTTTCTTTCAGGTTCAAATCTAATGATTTTTCGGAGTTGGCTTTGGATAGAAAAACAGAAAACAACGGTGCAATACATTATTACATTACATATTATTACATACAATAATGCAACACATTACAACAATACATTTCCTTTACTCTCCTAGCAAAATACGACCTGAAACCCGGCATTACATTGAAAACCGTTCTTCAATTACGCATACTTTCTTCCTCCTTTCATTAAGTTCAACATTCCTTTTCTTTACCCTACCTCATTCACCTACCTCGTTCTCCCCTACACCACATTCTTCAAACTTCTCACATATTTGGGTAAATACATTTATTCCAAAAATCTGAATCCTGATCTGAACATTAGCCGCCAAAAGTAGTGAGTAAGGAAGTGGATTTCAGTGGAATAGCCAAGATAAAGACTACGGTTGGATATGTACAGGGTTTGTCCGGAAAATAAGTTTGTGATGCTCATTGTCTTTTTGGACAAAAGGGGAGTCGTCCATTACGAATTTGTACCTGAACGACAAACTGTAAATGCTGCATTTTACGTCCAAGTGCTCGATAGGCTTCGAAAACGAGTCGCCCGCGTCCGGCCAGCGATCAAAAACATCTGGCGGCTGCGTCACGACAATGCGCCGTCTCACACCGCGCTTGTCGTGTCGGGCTTCTTGGCCAAGCACGGCGTGGCAACGCTGCCGCACCCGCCCTACAGCCCGGACTTGGCACCACCGGACTTCTTTCTGTTCCCGAAGATAAAGAGGAGTTTGAAAGGAACGCGATACGGGACTTTGGACGCCGTCAAAGAGGCCGTGACGACGTGTCTTCGAGAGGTTCCCGATGATGCCTTCGCGGGAGCGTTCCAGGAATGAGAACGCCGCTGGAACAAGTGTATCGACTCACAAGGGTCCTATTTTGAGGAATATTAGCTTAAGATATGTAAAAGTGTAACAATTTTTTTTTCCTGAGCTCAGTGCACTTATTTTCCGGACGAACCCTGTAAAAGGAGCTAATAGTTTCAGGCTTAACTTTGTGAAATTCCTTCATGGTGAGGGTAAAAAAGAGAAACTTTACACTTCCACACACTTTTAATACAATACGACCATGGTAACGATGACGATGATGACACCTGATGATTATGCGCAGCATCGAAACCATGGTCGTATTGTATTAAAAGTGTGTGGAAGTGTAAAGTTTTTCTTTTTTACCCTCACCATGTAAAAGGAGATACGTATCACTGTATTAAGGTGTCCAAATTCTTCTGTGTTCATGCGTGACACGAGGATATTTGGGAATAACGGATCCTTGAATCTGTCCGGCAGTCTGCTTCCAATTTCAGGTTAACTTCCAATTTTTTTTCCAACTTTTTCATAGATTTTTCCGGGCGTGATGGAGCATTTCACCCATGCATTTTACTCAACTCGAGCCCTATATGATGGTGGCCAAATCTGGATTCCTAAATAGTTCACTTGGTTCGCGACCATCATTTGGAAGATTTGCGGGTGGTGGGCAGGAGGGTTATCCGTCTGCTCCTTTTTTTAATGAACTCTGACATCGAACAATTTTTTTTATTATTTCATTCAACGCCGAATTCAATGGACCGATCATGAATCCACGTCACACACAATTATTTCGATTCCTTTATTACTCGTCATTTCTCTGTAAAAACCGTTTTCATCGATGAACATTTTAATTTAGTATTTTTTTCTTCCAAGGATATAATTAGATTTTTTATCTAAACTATATAAAACAGTTTCTGGTGTGACTGGGTGGATAATCTTCATATTATTACTATTAGGTAATCTACCGGTTAAGGTAGGTTTTTGGATGGACACAAATATCAAATAAACATTTTTTAACTCCAAACAAAACCCAATCCAGCAACCTAATCTACATCAGGTCCCTCTTCATGTCTGTGTACTTCCTTCCTCCCTTCATCCCGTCCAACATCCCTATCCTATTCCCGCTCTTTCCTTGCTTGCCGAACATTCTCCCCTCTATTACCTTCTTCAACAATCCACTACCGCTCAATACGCCTTCTCCTTACGTCTCTACTACTTTGACCGTATTGGTCCAAAACACTTCCGAGATATGTAAACTGTTCTACCTGCCCTATTTTTTCCCATCCTGTTTTAATATTTAGCTTAGCCTTTTTCTTTCTGAAAAATCTCATAACCTTTGTTTTATTAATATTGATTCTCATCCCATATTTATCGCACATAACCTCCAATTCACTCAGCAATGCTTGCAACCCCTTGGCGGACTGAGCAACTATTGCTTGGTCATCAGCAAACCTAACCGATTTTACGAAGTCGGAGGGGAATTCGTGAAATCGGTTAGGTTTGCTGATGACCAAGCATTAGTTGCTCAGTCAGCCAAGGGGTTGCAAGCATTGCTGAGTGAATTGGAGGTTCAGTGCGATAGATATGGGATTTAGAATCAATATTAATAAAACAAAAGTTATGCGATTTTCTTCTTATTGATCTTCAGATTGATGTCAAACTTCATATTAAAATTTGAAATTAAACAACTTGGCTTTTCCACATATTTTTTTAATTATATACTTCCTAGGTTTTGTTAGGGTATAACATCATTATAGTGTGTACATATGGTATAATATTATCAGAGGATGATGTTATACCAAAACGAAACCTAGGTAGGGAATAATTAAAAAAATTTTAAGTGAAAAAGCCAATTTGTTTAATTTCAAATTTCAATTATCAAAACCGTTTCAAGATATTCTCATCCTGATACCTATTGATGTACTGTGGACCGTTGAACGTTATTTCAATTACAGTTGAGCTTGGTTTCTCACTAGTCAAAAATGAGAGATAACTTGGAATACATTCCTTTAGGTTATTAGATCGCAAGAAGTATTTTAATCTGCCAAAAATGCAAAAAAAACCTTTCATGTATATTTTTTAAAACCTAGCTGATTTCTGCAGGAGGACGAGCAACGTGCAGCTAAGGACGATAATTTACCCTAGGCAAAGGGGTTACTGAAAGGTTTGTTTTTCAAGCCGAGGGAAAATGGAGTTGGGGGCAAAATGGGAGGGAAATAAACATACAAGGCATTAGGCATGCAATTTTCTCTCACGTGGGAGCGCGGACAGGCGAAGTGACTGCGGACACACCGGCGGTCGCCCAGCCAACTGACTTCAAAGGAAAGACTAGCCTACAAAGGAATTTAAAAAATAAAAATGCAGAGGGAGGGAATAGCTGTAGGCGATTGATCTTTCTCAGTCGGAAGACAACGAAGTAATGAAGTCTGGACTAAAGAACATTTTTTCATACCGCGTCACTATTTTTTTTTAGCCTCGGAGGGAAGGTGATAAATAGGAGGAGGAAGTTTTAGGAACGCTACCTACCTAGCGGACATGTTTTAATCCCCCGCATGCGACCATTAAAAGGGCTTCACTAAATAATGACCCAGTATTCATTATATCTTTAATTATTATCTATGAGGGATGGTTTTTCATTTTATTCAGTTTGGTTCTTTTGTTTGATAGCCTTGGAAAATATCCTCCATAGAATATGAATGATGATATCATGCAGCGATAATAAAATTACTCATTAAATATAGAAAACAATTAAGATTTTCGAAAACAATACTCGTACGCCCGAATCCGAATGAAAAATCATATGCAAAAATAAGACTGGCTGGGAAAAATACTCATATAGCTATAATAAAGCAAATACTAGCTAAGGAAAGGGGAAAAAAAGGTGAATACGAAAATGTGTATTTCACTTACCTCACTTCGACTCGTGTCATCGTGACGATTATACCTTCAGTACGCTGAATAGGGCCACTTTGCGGCCGAAATACACGTATTCGTATTCACCTTTCTTTTCCCTTCCCTTATTTACCCTTTACCCTATCCTAGTGGCGTTTGCCCACTGATCTCAAATGTACCCTGTTTTGAAAGGTTTACGGCATTTGATGTTTTTTTTTCAATTATTCAATGCAGAATAGTTGAATAAAATAACATAATTTACAGTCTTAATCTTTCAACTATATAAGAATCCGTCATATAAATGACATACGAGACGCATTCTTAAAGTAAGTACCGTTTGCTTATATTTAAATATTGGCGCTTCAGAACACAGTTTTGCTCCTGCAGCGCCATCTACTGATTCATTGAGAAGCTATAGCAGCATTTGTTTTGTTTCAGAAGTCGTTTGCTTGTCCGTGCATGCAAACAACAATGTCCGCGGCAATCGTTGATCCCGCCAGCTGTGAAGTGCGTTCTGTCATACGATTCTTGTATGCAAAAGGATTGTCGGCTGCTGAAATTCATCGGGAATTATGCCTAGTTTATAAACCTACAGTTATGAGTGAAGGAAAGGTTAGACAATGGTGCTGTGATTTTAAAAATGGACGAACAAATGTCCATGACGAAGAGCGAAGTGGTAGGCCCAGTATTCTGACCGATGAAATTGTTTCGCAAGTGGAACAAAAACTGCGATGTGATCGTCGATTGACAATTAATGGCCTGGCTGAACAAGTTCCTCAACTTGGACGCACTACTGTCCACAATATTGTTGCGGAAAACCTCGGATACCACACATTGCGTGCAAGGTGGGTACCGAAAATGCTCACCGACCACCACAAAGAGCAAAGAATGTCCAGTGGACGAGAGTTTTTGGGTCGTTGGGAACTCTTTAAACCACCCATCGTACAGTCCTGACCTTACGCCCAGCGACTACTTCCTCTTCTTGCACTTGAAACAGTGGTTCGGTGGACAACGTTTCGAAACCGGTGAGGAACTCAAGAATGGCGTTGTCGATTGGTTCAACCCTCAGGCGGCGAGTTTCTATGCAGAGGGGTTAAAGAAGCTGGTGCAGCGGTACGAAAAATGCTTAGAAGTGAACGGCGATTATGTAGATAAGTGAAGTAGATTTGTAGCTAACTAAAAGTGCCAATAAAATGTGTTTCATATGAGTATATTTTTTCCTGTGACCAAACGGGCCTTACTTTATGAACACGCCTAGTATATACAAAAGAAACTTCATAATAAAAAACTGAAAGCATTGCAAAAAATCATGAGAGTTACGTGAAATATTTCTGGGAGCCAATGGAACCATCAATTTTTTTTAGGGAAGAGAGCGATAAACAAAACAAAAAAAAATATTATTTTTTACGGAAAATAATAAAATTACCGCGTGACGCAATAATTTCTTACGTTCTTCGCAAGGGCAGCTGAAGTGTGGAAAAGGAAGAAGGATTAACGGTTCTCCTATTGAGCTGCTAAAAATATAATTACACATGATGATAATGCAGTCCTTAAGCTCCTCTTAGGAAAACAGGACATTTTCCCGCATAAAAAGTTCATTACCTGAAATATATATTTTGGAAAAAAAACAAGCCAAAAAAGTGGACGTGTTCTGCATGCGGGGGGCAAAAAGGAGTAACTGGCTAACGTCGCGCGTAATGAAAATTGAGCTTCAGCAGCAGTTAAAAAGCATCATTTTTCACAATATACACCTACGAGCCGCTGTGTAATGAGTTTACGAGTTTTCATCAGGGGGTAGTGTGGGGGGGGGGGAGACAAGTTAAGGGAAGGTGAGAGGGAAAGGAAGCGGCGGGAGATGAGAGAAATTAGGAGCTCTCCTCCACATCATTTTTTCAAGCTCCACAGGAAACATCGACCCCGGATTTTTCCACCGTCAAAAAACTAACTTTCCCGGCGGTCGAGGAGACGAGGGGGGGGAGGGGGAAAGGGAAGAGGTTGCGAGGGCTTAGGAGAGGGGAGACCTAGAGGTGAAATAACCTCCCACCCTCCACCTACCAAACCATCCCCTCCCAATTCCGTTCGTTTAACTAATCCATAGGACGCTTTCCCAAGACCCTCCCCATCACTTGGTCACTAGAATTTCCGACTTTTGCCGGCGAGCCGAAATTAAATCAAAACCGTTAAAACGTATGGAAAAAATTAAAACTCAGAGCACTAATTAGACGCGCATGAAATCCCATTATGTGAAAAAAAAATAAGAACGCTTCGGTGGTATCGGTCGTTCTGCCACGAGAGAAGCGACACACGTACTCCGGCACGAATATTAAATCAGCGTGATGGAAGTTGAAAAAGATACGCTCGGTACCGCAGACTTCGAAAATACGAACAATATGAAGCATAATGTCTTACCACGTAGGATTATAACTGAAATAAATACTGGTGTCGTCATTTAAACGCACGCATATATCAGTGTTTCGATCCGAGGTATGGTTTACTGCAGTCATCCATTTTACTCTATTAAATGCCAATTCCCTCAATCCTTGATACCTTCTATGTTTTACGTCCCCTTAATTTGTCTTATTTACATGTCTCTTGGTATTCCTCGGGGAATCTTCCCTTCTATTTTTCCTTCTATTATATTCCTAATCAATTCATTGTGCCCCAATCTGTGTCCAATCCATCTATTTCTTCTATTTTCGTAGAGTTCTCCATATGGTCCTTCCCTCTTCTGCTCTTCTATATTACTTCCTCGTTCCTTACTTTGTCTGTCCATTTAATCTTCAACATTCTCCTCCAGCACCGTGTTTCAAATGCTTCTATTCTTCGCTGGTCCACTTTTCCAATGGTCCCAGTCTCGGAACAATAGAGCGCCATACTCCAAACTAAAGTCTTGACGAATTGCTTCCTTGTTTCCAGCAATAGGTTATTTGAACATAGCAAAAGGAATTTTCCCCATGAATGCATTCTCAGCTTGGGCTATTCTTAGCTTGATGTCAGTCGAACTTCTTCCATCCCATGTTATGCGGCTGCCCAGGTAGATGAAGGATTCCACTTGCTCTAGTTTCATCCCTCGAACTGTGATATCTGCATTTGCTTCTCTCTTCCATACAAAGGATTTTAGTTTTCTTTTTATTGATGCTCATATTATATTCACCCAGTACTTGATCCATATCACTTAGAGTCGCTTGCAGGTCCTCTCGCGTTTCCGCCACTACTACGAAGTCAACTGCAAACCGGAGAATGTTGAATTCTTCTCCATTAACCTTGACTCTTTGATACCCAATTCTTGTGTTTCTTTTACTGCCTCTTCCAGGTATGCGTTGAATATCTCTGGCAAGAGATTGCATCGCTGCCATGCTCCTTTTTTTATTTTGGCTTCTATTTTTCTTCCATTTTTCGTTTGCATTGCTGTTGTAACCTGATTCTTTTAGGAGTTATGGATAATTCTTCTGTCGTTGTAGTCCAATCCAAACGCTTCTAGTATCTTGAAAATATTGTTCCATTCCACCATTTCTTCGGGCAAAACTCCCAAACTGAGAATTGCCTCTCTTGTTCCTCGATGTTTCATAAACTCTGAACTGAACATGATTGGTTTTCTGATAGGTTTCCTTCTATCCTTCCTTCTATTCTTCGGCTTATTATCCGAGTACGGATTTTTGATGCTTGAGTCGCCAGGCTCAATGTTCTCTGTTCTTCGCATTTATCTGTCTTAGGTATTGCAATCATAATACTTTTCTCGAAGAGTCTGGTATCTTTCCGTAGTCATAGCTATCTTTCATTATTCCATAGAGGCATCCTTCGATTATACCTCGAGTTCCTTGATTAATTCTCTCTTTATTTTGCCAACTCCTGGTGCCTTTTTGTTTCTCAAGTCTACCGCTGCTCTTTCGGATTCGCTTCTTAACATCTGCGGACCCCGATCGTCTTTACCTATCGGTGGCTTAAAAAGAAACAATGGTTTAAAATAAATTTACGGAAGGTCATTATTCAGTGAATGGGATTTTAAAAGGTACGTGTACTTGCCTTTCTTTCCTAATAATAGGGTTTTCGCGGGTTTTTCACACCCCCCTCCCCCTTCTCTTCGTGGGCGTTTCCCCGCGTGGGTTTTTACTAGGTGAGCAATGCCACCTAGTAAACCCTAGTTCACCCTAGCTTTTCCCACAAACCCCATGCTTTGCTTGCACTTTTCTTATCCTAGTGTTTCTCTCTAATCACTGTCTTTTACTTTGCGTATGATAGGTGTATTCTAAATCTATATATTTATGTTCTATTCTTTATATTTAGAGTCATATCTTATCTTCCGAAGTAGACGGAATTCGAGTCCGTCGAAATTATCAAGATATTATTGTGAGTGTTCTTTTTATGTGTTCTCGTGCTGTGTTACTGTCTAAGTTTTTTATTCAACACTTCCGTGTTACTTCAAAGAAATCATCTATATATATATATATATATATATATATATATATATATATATGTCGCGGTGGTCTAGCGGGTAGAGCGTTGGACTGCTGACCAGAGGGTCCCGGGTTCGATTCCCGGGAAAGGCACTTTGGGCACCTGCAGCTCCACCCAAGCTAGTTGATTTTTCGGGTACCAGATCTTCCTGGGAAACCATAACCGGCACAGGGAAAGGAACTGGCCCCCTTACCTTGCCTTCCTTAACTGGCCTTCCTGATGTGTGAATATTCACACGCCGTCGGGCTTGGTACATGGGTGAGCTCTACCATCACCTACTAAACCGACCTTCGGGTTGATTACTGTGTTTATGGTTTTTTTATATATACGATAAAATATACGGCGCACAAATATTCATTCAAACAGAAATAGGTATAAGGAAATAGGAAAACACATAAACGGCGAACACAGGACATGTGGGGAAGGCGGTTTTATATATATATATATATATATATAGATATATATAGTTATATATATATATAGTTATATATATATATATATAGTCTGGAATAGGAGTCTGACCTGAAGAAGGCCTCGGAGTAGGCCGAAAGCTCAAATCATCTACAGTGTGAGTGTCCTTTTACGTGTTATTTGTTTAATTCTGTGTTATATTGTGCCGTCCAAAAGTTATATATATATATATATATAATCACTTTCTTGGAAAACCCACGAACGTGCACAATAATGTAAATTCACTAAATAGTCATAGCAAACACAGAAACTAAAACATATGAAAGAGGGACTCAGTAGTTCTCGAATTTTCGGTGATTCTGTTCCTAATTCCTCTTGAGAGAGGTGGTTGCACCACCGAAAATTCGAAAACCAGTGAGTCCCTCTTTTATATTTTTTAGTTTCTGTGTTTGCTATGACTATTTAGTGAATTTACATTATATATATAACTTTTCTTTTCCTATTCCTTTTGATGTGTAAATTTGTATAAAATGAATTTGTGTCTTTCTATATGTATTTATGAGTAGATATGCATGTATTTTATAAATTGTATACCTTATATAATATGTGTACGGCAATGGGTTATATGGAAGAAAGGACCATTAGGTCTCAATTTCGCCCAAATAAAGTCCCGTATCCATCTATCTATCTATGTACGTTCCAAATTATCACTTTCTACCGCAAATAACACCTCATCGTGAACCGCTCTAAGCACCACCGCGATTTTATGCTTTATTATCTTATGATATTTCTGAGATGACATTGTGTTTTGCATATTAATCTTCATTATCAGAGTAAATTAGCAACTTGGAAACCATATAAATAGCAGGTGTCGGATCTTTCCATGACAAAGTGGGGTTAAAAGGTTTTCACATCCACTGAATAATTTTTACACAATGCGTTTTTATACCTGTTGACGTTGGCCTTCATTTACTTTTAATAAAGATGATGATTCATGAAATGCAATGAGAACTGAAAACTGAACCTGAAAACATGCGAATCATTTCGGCAATTATTGAAATTTGAGCTGAGCTAGAGGAAATAAAATTTGTTTGGGAATTGGAAAAAGGTCATTTGGCCCTTCTGATAGCTAGCGACACACGAAATCGCACAGCATGAGGACCGATACCGTAATCCTCTGCAAAACACGCTCGGGCATACGAATTACGTAAACATGAGTCCACTTATTGAGTTATCAGCGTGCATATTTCAACCAGTGGGAATATTAACAAATGACGGGTTTGATTCGTAAATTATTCTCGGGTGTCTCGATGCATTTTTAACGAGGCGCTGTAATAATATGCATCCCATTATGCACGATCAGAACAATTTCCTGACACTCCTGAAACGACACATCGACTTACTTTTTGTCGTCCACATCTCTCTTTCATTCAAACTTTCTACTTCAGTATGAGTATTTAAATAGTTTCGCCCCCTATATAGAACTGTACAGCTGCAGACTGATTATTTTCATTGCTAAGAAACAATTTAATTTCACAAAAGATAGATTTACCTCCTCTCGCTTCAGTCGGAATGAACATCGTCTTAGGAAGTCCTCGATGAAAGGTTAGTATTGCTGAAAATGCATTAATAAAACCTCCAATTTTTTTACGCACGTGGGAAAAATAATAAGATCATAGTGGTGATATTACATTAATAATTTTTAACTTAATTTTTTTTACCTGTATTAATGGATCTTATCTTCTCTATGTTATCTTGAAGAAAAGGAAACATTAACTCGTTTGCCTAATAGACATGTTTTATTTATTGGGTAATCTACCGGATAAGGTAGGTTTTTGGATGGACACAACTATCAAATAAATATTTTGTAACTCCAAAGAAAACCCAATCCAGCAACCTAATCTACATTAGGTCTCTCTTCATCTCTGTATACTTCTTTCCTCCCTTCCAGCATCCCTATCCTGCTCCTGCCCTTTCCTCGCTTGCTCAACATTCTCCCCTCTATTACCTTCTTCAGCATCCCACTACCGCTCAATATGCCTTTCATCCATCTTTCCTGCCTCCATAGGATTTCTCTCAACAAACCCCTCTCCTCCCCCACCATCCCCAGTACTTCCTCATTTGTTTTCCTTTCGGTCCATTTCACCTTCTCCATTCTTCTCCACACCCACATTTCAAAAGCCTCCAATCTACGTCTATCCTCCTGCTTCAACGACCACATTTCCGCGCCGTACATAGCTACGGTCCACATCAGAGTTTTTACGGGTCTTGTCATTTATATCATAAAATCTAAACCACAAGAGGTTGTGAGAAGTGAGGGCACTCTCATCCCTCGAACAAAACGACAATATGGCTTTTCATTATTTCAAGATATTGAGAAAATACTATAAATTACAGTAATATAAAATAGATGTTCTCATATCGGATTATTTTTGAGGTTTCCAGGTCATTTGACATCGTGAGTCAGGACGGTGGAGATGTAGATATGATTCCCAAAAATTGGAACTAATCAAATACAAAACTAAGAGAGTGCTTCACGTGCCAACAAAATAGCGGAACGCTACGCTTCACTTGTGGAGTTATGCTGATTCAACGCTTTTTATTTTCGAAAGAATGCAACGAAAAACGTTATGAGCCACAAAAATCAAAAGTAACTTGACAACAGGACCTCCTGGAAGCCCTCAGTATTCCTCCCTGCCTTGCACCCATCTATTGTCTTCATCCTTTCCCATCCTCCTCCCTCGCTCCCCATCTCCTCTGTTTCCGGTATTATGCCCTCCCGTTCTCTCTGCCTTTATTCTTCCCCGCCGGGGCGAAAATCATGGGGAAAACAAAATGCGAACAACAAAAACCTCCCGACAAGCAAACCAACTCTCCCTCTCTCTCCGACTCCCTCGCCCCTCATCCACTCGCCTTTTGAAGACTGGATGCATAACGCCAACTTGACATTCTCCGGGCGAAATGACCGGAACATTTTAATCAGCGAAACCGCACACCAGAAGGAAGATATATAGATAAACAAGTATATCACAAAAAAGGTTGGGGCGGGGGAAGAAGGGATTCGTCGTGGGTGCATGAAATGCGGCCACGGTGGAGGATAAAACGGGAGTGTTGAAGCAGGGGGGGAGTGGAAAGAGGTGAGAAGTCACTGAGCCGGGTCTGTGGGAGGGAGGAGAGGAAGGAATGGAGTCGAATTGGTACAGCATAAGCATCTGGGGGCACGCGGGAGAATATTAAAAATGGTGACCTCCCCAACAGATTTAGGAGATGTGAATACAATGGTTTGCTTTTTTTTTGGCATGAAGAGAATAAGCCCCAAAGCCCCAGTTACTGTTTGCGGATTGAAAGTGCAACCACGTGCATAAAGCCATTCAATCACGGGCATTCGAGAGAGGGAGGAGGGAAGGAAAGAGTGAGGAGGTGGATGGCGTGGTTACGGTTGGGAATGCAAACGTGTAATTATCGCGAAGGAAAGAAAAACTTGGAATTTCATATTCCGGAATCCGCTGCTAAGCCGGCATGATTTAAAACTCAAAGTGCCCAGGGCATGGATGCAATTGTTTACTACGCTCATTATTTTCGAACCTTGTGATGGACTTTTCAGATACCTTCCATTTTTTACTATTATTTCCTGCGGGAACTCGCAATACTGGAGATAGTTAACATTATCCAAATGGATGCATTGCCTGAGAATATATTGCCTAGATTGAAAAATGGGCGACATGGGGAAAATCAAAACACAAAAAAAAACAGGGAATACAATGGCGCGTATACAATTTATCATATATTAAAATCGGCTTGATAAAAATTAAAACTAAGAAAGTTATTGAAAGAAAATTAACCCATAGAAATTTCAATACAGTGTGCACTTATTTAATTTTTTTTTAATCGTGAAACATGCTCGGCATTATCAGAGATAAATTGAATTATTAGGTCGAGCGAGGTAAAAAAAATATATTTCGCTATCAAAAATGGAACGAAGTTATATAATCACAACATATTTGAACAAAAGCATGACTAATAAAGATTAGAAAAATTACCAACTGGAAATTATATGTGAAAGTACTCGTACAAAAAGGGAAAGCTATCAACCAATTAAAACAATCAATCAACTATAACAATTTCAAAACGGAAATAATATTATTAATTAATAAACATCAATACCACGCTTAAATTATCACAACTACATCAAATAGAAGTATAGAAAATCCTCCTAAAAGAAAAAAATCGAACATTTTAAAACTATTTAGGACGTAAATGAAACGAAAATCTCCGTTCAATTGAACTTACGAGTAACCATGACGTATATTTAAGCCTTACCTCAGCTTGTCATAAAGAGTTTGAAAACTAAAAAACTGTGGTTGAAAAATTAGAGGATTAGCAGCACAACAGTTCAACGCGGATGGAATGATGTTTCTCACCTTACATAATGAAACCACGTTCATAAATAGGTGTATAATACGCATGGGCACAATTTGAGCTAAGGCACAAATTAAATAATACCGTATCTCACCGTGAAACTGGCGACTAAACCTAGCAAGTGCTTTGATGAGAACATGCCTCAAATTTCCTAGCGTGAAAGGAATGTATTTCATAAATTGGATAACATTTAAAACTCCTCAATATGATGTTCCTGCGCGTAATTGCAGATCATTTGCTTTTCGTTCCCTTAATGAGAGTTTTATAGTTGATCACCTAAAAGATAAAACATCATCTCCAATAAAATTCGTAGGACCCAAAAAAAAACCTCGCACCATTTACGTAATACTTACGTTTTCCTAGCGGTCTTTCATCAAAGGGAGGCGACAAGTAGTAATCTTTCAGGGAAGTTTCGTCACCGGAAAAGGAGCCGACGCAATTGAATGCCAGAATAACCCCTAAAGGGGCTTATTAACTTTCATTTCACTCGCACGAAAGCGGTCAAAATTCAACAGACTAAACAAAAGCCGTCTTCAAAAGGGGGAATGAGGATAAACATTTTCGCCGCTGTGCATTATCAGTTTAATTCCGAATGGTGGAGAGACCTCCCTTTATGAGGGTACCAACGTACATCTTTTAAATGAAATTATTGAACCACTTCCCCCGCAACGCTAATGCGACGGCAGGTACCTCACAGTTTCAAGGGCGGGAAGAAAATAAGAATTTTACGCTACGAAGCATTTGAAACCGTGCATTAGGGACAAATAAAAACCCATTTTCACCCCTCACACAAAAGGATAGGGAGAGAAAGACAAAGATTTCCCGGATTCGAGGGGGTGTGCTTTGGCCTGTAAACTGTTTTCTTCCCGAGTGACACGGACCACCGGGCTGGAAGACGGGCTTTAGGCACTGAAAAGGTTTGCCAAAGGGAGTTTTTGAGGTTATAAAGCGATGCTATACTCAGTTAAAATAGAAACCGAACAGATTACATGTGCTCTGAGAGAAGTCTGCGGAATCGCGTTGATAAGTCGAGGGCGACGACGATGACTGGATGTGTGGAAAGTCAAACCATACCTAAAAAAAAATGAATAAGTTCGCACAGCAAGAGCCCCCCTGACCTTCTCCCACTCCCATGAATATTATAACGCTTAAAAACTCGCGTTTTGAAAATTGCGTCGGTACGCCGATACCGTTTGTGTTGGTGGATGCATTCTCTGACTCTCCTTTCCTCGAGAGGACATTTAATGTTTCAGATGAAAACTGTGCCCATAATCATGAAACGGTTCCTACTCAGATTTATATTTTAAACCACAGTTTTAAAATAAAAATCAGAACGAAAAAGACAAATAAGAAAAAAATACTCCTCTTTAAACAGAACTACTGTTGACTGGAATCAGCTGCATGGAGGTTTGTTTGAGCTCTTTCCATTCAAATTAATGAGTTTTAAGAACACGTGTAAAGCAGTCACTGGGTGATAAACTTCATTGATCAGACATTATTATACTATTGTACTTATTAAAATGTTGTATGCATGTGATGTGGGCGGAGTGAAAATTTGTATTGCAAAAGTGAATGATATGTTAACGGTGAGTGATTTTGAACGGTATATGAAATTGAAGAGTGGGTGATTATAGACGGAGTGGGGCGATGGATGGCGTGTAGTATGTACTCGTACGGTGTAAATCGAATCTTTGTAAGATCGTAAAAGAGCGGCTGATAATCTAAAAGTGACATTGTATTTCACAGAAATTTATGTCATATCTGTTCTTTCTGTGTATGTATGTACTTTGTAAGAATGTCCAGTGATCAGACTGGACCATTGCCACCAGGACAAATGCCTAATTGCAACGTGATTTACATAATAATAATATTTCGAAAAGATGACTACCAAATGGTGATGTTAAGGAGTTTTTGCATTAATTCCCGCGAAAATAGTCGTGAAATCAACTTATGCGGGTGTTCGCCAACGATTTGGGACACTGTTAGAAGAGATACTTTAAGTAACAGAGTAACAAGAATATTAGTAACATTTCAATAAATATTACAAACATTCATTCATATATTATGCTCAGTTAGATGCCATTCAATTTTAACAAACAAGATAAAGACTTGGAACACGATGTAGCCAGAGGTGGTGGGGAAATTAGTCTTGAAAATGAAAAATGACATTATATTCAATACGATGCCTGATTTTTTTGGCCGTTCAACTGTCTGAGATTAATTGGTTAAAGCAGGAAACGTGTGAATAACGGTGCTGTGCGCAGGGTACACGAACTTAGTCGAGTTTGTTACGTAGTCAGAAAAATACACAAATATTGCTTCGGTTTAGTCAAGAAAAATACTTCTTAAACGAGTTCAATGACAGTTGTTATGTTATCCTATCATGTGCGGGAAAAATGCATTGGTAAGCAAACCGGTTTGCAGAAAATAGCGAATTCAATGAAAACTATTATTATGTCCTATCATACAAGGAAAAAAAGCATTTACACCCTTCGTTCTCTAAACTATCACTCAGATGGTATACTTGAGATCCAAACGACAATGGTAAAATGAACAACATACTTTAAGATCAATTAGAAAAAGGGCTCCTTGAAATTAACGTCAGAGATTTAACAAATATTTCAATCTTTAAACCGTGACTCATTTACAGAGTATATATCCTATAACAACACATTATTAGCTTATATACGTATTCACACCATGCTTTCCCGACGAGAGAGATCTTATATAATGGTAAAAGGCATATATTTGATGAGTTATGCCTATAATATTTCGTGTAAGTTATAATATGATGCTGATATAAAGACAGAAATGGCTCCGACAAATATCACTACTACTTGTATGATTTTTTAAATCATCATAGACGGTATAAGTAATGATATTAGAACTTTAGAAATAAATATTCTCTCATAAAACTTGAAACGGGTAAAATAAAGTATTTTTAATGAAATTCTCCCTTAATTAAAATTTTTAAATCATAGCCAAGCGTGAATCTGTACGAAACACGTAATTAAAATAAAAACGTTATGATGAATAAAGGTTTAATTTTATTTTCTCCCTTCTTCAAACATTTAACGATTTTCAATTAGTTTACCTTTCAATACGATCAGTTCTGAAGAAATAATTTAGTTAAAGGGCGACGTAATTAGTTAACCTAAGTCTCTGCCAGCACTTGAGAAGTAGTGTCAAGGCCCGACGTTAGCAACTGTTCGTATTCGGCCCAAGGGATCGACAATTAATTTAGCTCTATAATAGGACAATAAGCTGAAAAGTCATTGAAGTAGTTACCTTCAATCACAAGAACCAGTACCAGTTTTCATCAATGACCTTTGAAGTCAAAACTAAAGGCTAAAGCTAGATTAATGGTCAGTGCTTTTAATGTCTTCTTTTGTTCAACCCCAGTTTACAGAGTTTCACGTCCAACGTCCAACTTGAAAATTGCCTTGAAATTACTTTGACGGGTTCAAATAGGCAGAACTTAAAAAAAGTTAGTTTTTTCGATCAAAGTAACTGATTAAATTCGGAGTAAAATGCTTTAATGAGTTGTTTGCAGCAGTGAAAATACAATAGTCTAACTAGTGTGCGGAAACAAAAGCAATTCTTTCTCATAAACAACTGCGTGAGCAATATATGTTAGGTACCTAAATAGCGCGAGAGAAGTTGACTCTTGAGTAAGAAAAAATAATATATTTATAAATTAAAATAATAAAAGGGACGTATACTGTAAAGTGTAGCAATGTAAATCCTTCATTTGGGTTGAAATTGAAAATTAAACAATTTGGCTTTTCCACATAGAACATTTTTTATTCACTAACAAGGTTTCGTTATGGTATGACATCCTCAGATTCAGATGATGTTATATGATAAAGAAACCTAGGTCGTGAATAAAAAAATTTCTTCCTGAAAAAGCCAATTTGTTTAATTTTCAATTTCAACATGAAGATTTTCCACCAAGTCACACCAGAAACTGTTTTATCCTTCATGTGAAGTAAATTTTTCGGGAAAAATAATAATTCCGATTGAAGTACCCAGAGAGTACAACATTCATCTACTTACCAGTCAATCAGTTGCAGATCTAACGTGTAACACTGTTACTTACCTAAAAAGAGAAAAAAAAAACAAAAAATTAATAACATTTTATTAAGTGAATTCTATTACATTTTAGCAATTAAGCTTAATATATCATTATGAATGGGAATGTAAACAACAAGAATGGAAAGCAAGTAAGGCGAAAAACATTATTAATTTCCACCTCATTGACCAACGTTACATGAAGATTCAATTAATTCTCACAACGACTCCCTGGGACATTACACGGGATTAATTCAATTGAGCGGGAATTCAATGGGAAGAAAAAAAAATTTCCTGGCCCTTGAAGGGAACCCTGGAGTACTAGTCTAGCATAGCGCGGGAAGTAATTCATCAAGAGGACTTTTTTTTATTCTACATTTTCCTCTTCACCAAAAGGGTACGATGTATTTCTCTGGAATAAAATGCGCATTTAGAGACGGGAAACACAGCGAAACATAAAAGAAGAAACCCATCCCGCACCCCCTCCCTTCCCGTGACACAGTAACACTCGGCTCGAAGAACATATTTTCAAATTACGCCCTGGTGGTCATGCTAGGAGCAACGGAAAGGAAGCAAGGCTGGAAGGAGGGTTGGGTGGAGGGGATTACGAAAATGAGGGGCGGGAAAGGTTTATTAGGGATAGGGCAAAGGGGAAGGCTGGACAGCAATGGGTGATGAAGTGAGGGAAGGATTTATGACGTGGCGAGGAGGCGAAGACGGGCGGGAGGGTGGGGGTAGGAGAGAAGGAAATAGGAATCCATGGGGGAAGATGGAGACCCCCATGACGGCAGATGAAGCGAGGATTTATAATGCAAAATTGAGCCCGGCAGGAGGTAGAGGGAAGGATGGGCTGAAATAACGGCGGTGCATTAAATATGGTTGGGTATTAGACTACGCTAATTTTTTCGTAAATTTTTTTGATATTTCGCTAATTTTCATCGAAAAATAAGGGATCATAACATGGAAAAAATACTTGAAAAAAATATTCCAAATATTTGTTAACATCACTATTTTTGAAGTATCTCATGCAAATACCCTGGCTCCGTCATTGTGTCTATTTGTGCACGTACTTGTAAATTTTCCTGTAAGCCACTGTAAAGGTGCGGAAAATGTTATGAGTTCATACGCCAGGTACAGCGAAAGAGAAAACATAACGAAATTATTGTTACACCTTCCATTTGTGATGGGACTTGGAAAGAACAAACCATTTTTGTGCCATGTATATCTCCTTTCCACTTGTTTATTTTTTTGTGTCAAATATGAATCCTCAAATTTTTCAAACTATGTTTACAAGTTCATAATTACCCTACCAGTTTTGAAATTCATTCTCCGGAGTTTTAGTTACTGTTGCGAGGAATCTCTGTCTGATATTCCGCAAACTTTGATACCGTCCAAATATATTTGAACACGCTTTTTTCCCTACTAGCTGCCGTGAAGAACCGGACTGAAGACCCATATCATTAACAAATATACATTAAGCAAAGTACAACTTAGTCCCAAAGTAAATGACGACTGTAGCAGATTTAAATGAACCATAAAAAAGCCGTATGAATGTCAACTCTATACAATAGTTATAGCATTTTCGAGGATAAGGAAATAAGACGCAATGAATATACAATTATACATGGAGGTCCGCAAATTTTAGACTTAAAAGTACACCTAAAAGTAGTAGCCTTATTTTTTTTAGGTAATCTACCGGTTAAGGTAGGTTTTGGGATGGACACAACTATCAAATAAACATTTTGTGACTCCCCACCTAGCAACCTAATCTATATCAGGTCCCTCTTCATCTCGGTGTACTTCTTTCCTCCCTTCATCCCGTCCAACATCCCTATCCTGTTCCTACCCTTACCTCGTTTGCCCAACATTCTCCCCTCTATTACCCTCTTCAACATTCCACTACCGCTCAATACGCCCTTCATCCATTTTTCCTGCCTCCATATGATTTCTCTTAACAAACCCCTCTCCTCCCCCACCATTTCTAGTGCTTCCTCATTTGTTTTCCTTTCGGTCCATTTCACCTTCTCCATTCTTCTCCACACCCACATTTCAAAAGCCTCCAATCTACGTCTATCCTCCTGCTTCAGCGACCACGTTTCCGCGCCGTACATAGCTACGCTCCATATCAGAGTTTTTACGATAAAGAATATTATTTAAAATCCTTGTGCGCAGAAATGATTAACTAATGGCATTTGTTTCATACATGTGGCAACTGACGTTAATGCAACATAAGTATAATGCAACCATTTCAGAGAGTAAAAATCATTCGCCTTGACCGGGATTCGAACCCGGATCCCTCGATATCCGGCCGAGTGCTTTAACCAGTTAAGCTACCGAGACGTCCTCTTACACTCTGAAATTTTGGGGGCTTTAAAGGAACAAGATGTTATGACGAATGGGTTCGAATCCCGGGCAAGGCGAATGATATTTACTCTCTGAAATGGTTGCATTATAATGCACACATAGCGGGTGACTCCGTTAAAGTTACTGTTACAGTTTCTTGAAATTTGTCTAAGGTATGAACAGCCTAAGTGTTTGAAATTGGCTTTATTAACATCGTGGACAGTGGCGCGTCGCGCACGACTACGAATGCCTGTGACATTGTATGTACGGTATTTCGTCATAACATCTTGTTCCTTTAAAGCCCCCAAAATTTCAGAGTGTAATAGGACGTCTCGGTAGCTTAAGTGGTTAAAGCACTCGGCCGGATATCGAGGGATACGGGTTCGAATCCCGGTCAAGGTGAATGGTTTTTACTCTCTGAAATGGTTCCATTATAATGCACACATAGCGGGTGACTCCGTTAAATTTACTGTTACAGTTTCTTGAAATTTGCAACATAAGTACATGAGCGACTGAGGAGGAACCGGCGATAGAAGATCAGTTTTAGCCAGTTCATCATGAATGCAATTCTACGATCGACATGTTAGGCCGCATACTTCCAATGCTCATTCAAATTAAGTACTGTACATACTTCCTTCATGCACCAGCATACCTTTGACAGATCATTCCAACACGGTGAGTGGTATTTAGAATGGTATTTTTGCTTGAACCAGAATACCTAGCGTGGGAAGTCTGTACATATGAGAACTCATTCACATCTTCATACTTTGATTTCCGAGAGTGAATACTCTTTTCAATACGGCTGAGACTACGATTGAGTCAATGTCAACTTATAGCCATTTAAGCAGATTTTTTTAACAAAAAACGAAAGTGTCGACTTATATCTAGGGATACCTTTAGAAAACTAATATAATCTTGATGGTAAACTAAAGCATGTTACCTATGGCATACTACGTTTTAACAGCGTATTTCTTGTAAAGCTATGAGCTAATTCCGGAAGAGAATTGTTATACATACAGTTGGGTTAATGAGTATCCATTTAAAATGACTGTTATCCCGACCATAATAAGTAATTAATAGCCAGAGTAAATTTGAGCCCAGCAAGTAAAAGTACCTATCGTTTAGCAATTGTCACAGAACTGATATTTATTGTTGCTTGATAACCATACACATTAGATCATACAGAAATGGAAAAGCAGGGAACCGTTCGAGAAACGATAATTATCTACTGTACCCACATTTTTCAGAAAGTAATATTCACTTCGTTTCCGCTCGCATAAATATGGAACCTGAACTAAATTTTTTGGATAATTTGTCACTTTCACCCAAAATACAAATTATTTTAGTAGAAAATACAATAAAATTACCACAGCGAATTAAAATGGTGGAATGAGATTTGGCAATTGACAGAAATATTTTTCGGATTCAGACGTGAATTAAAATTGAGTAAATTCTAAATTACTTTTTCATTAGAGTAAAACTTTTGTCATAATTTCTAATAACAAGTATCAGAACGTGCAAAAGTGGAATTTATAAAAGTTTATAAACACTCTGTTCCCTTTGCAAATACTAAAAACTGAAGAAAGATGAAAAACGAACTTATAAATGCCTCGTTTTTTGAATCATAGATGTCTAGGCTCATGAGATCGTGTCTGCACTCTCCTTAATCACAGCAAAACTTTCTTTGATTGCATATTTCCGACCAAACGGAACTCACGGTGAAAAAATATCTTCAATTTTCACATAAAAATATTTATTTTTTGCTCCGTAGGTTTACTTACTTCCAATTTAACAAATTACAGAGTTTCAATTGAGAAACTTGCTATTGTAAGTTTATCGCTTCCAGAACTCAGTCTGGCGTAAACCTTTGCGAGTACAATGAATGGAAGTAACTTGCCAACGACTTCCTTTAATAATTAACTCCTCGTACTTGATGAAAAATACGATATTTTGGTTTATTTAACTAAGGATACCTTTAAATAAAAAATAACTTTTACTTTTCTCCCTTAAAGAGAACAGCGCAAGAGTAAACATGGCCTAATGACATCGACGAGTTTATACTGTACCCAAAATTAGGTACTGCATTCTCAGGTTAAATTTATTTCAAGTGGATACCAGGATTTGAAGGGCCAGTACTACTATGCACTCACTATTGCTTTACGAGGATTTATATATGTTAAGTACCTACGTTACAAGACTCTCATAAATGCTGGCACTTCCACTAGAAGGTCTACTACTTACATACTATATAAAGAAAATGCCTCGTTTACTTCCATGGCTATAACCTGGTTTCCTCAATGAGACACTGCTTAAGTGAAGCTAAGAGTGCTCAACGGAATCGAACTTAGGTACTCCTGTCAGCATTCTGGCGCACAATCCACCAAACTACCACGACCTTGTATTAAGCAAACCCGTAAAAAATTCGATCAATTCCCTGAAAAAGGCATTTAGCCTTTATTGGATATTTTGAAGCCGCAATATTCGTTTTGATTATACGAGTACATATTATATATATATATATATATATATATATATATATATATATATATTATTATTATTATTATTATTATTAGGTAATCTACCGGTTAAGGTAAGTTTTTGGATGGACACAACTATCAAATAAACATTTTGTGCCTCCCCACCTAACAAACTAATCTATATCAGGTCCCTCTTCACCTCGGTGTACTTCTTTCCTCCCTTCATCCCGTCCAACATCCCTATCCTGTTCCTACTCTTACCTCGCTTGCCCAACATTCTCCCCTCTATTACCTTCTTCAACATTCCACTACCGCTCAATACGCCTTTCATCCATTTTTCCTGCCTCCATAGGATTTCTCTCAACAAACCCCTCTCCTCACCCACCATTTCTAGTACTTCCTCATTTGTTTTCCTTTCGGTCCATTTCATCTTCTCAATTCTTCTCCACACCCACATTTCAAAAGCCTCCAATCTACGTCTATCCTCCTGCTTCAGCGACCACGTTTCCGCACCATACATATCTACGCTCCATATCACAGTTTTTACAAGTCTTGTCTTAACAACCCTACTCAACGTCCCCGTCATCAACTCCCTCCTCCTTGAGAAAGCCTCCTTGCCTAGCGCAATTCTTCTCCTTACGTCCCTACCACTTTGACCGTATTGGTCCAAAACACTTCCGAGATATGTAAACTGTTCTACCTGCTCTATTTTTTCCCCGCTTATTTTGATATTTAGCTTAGCCTTTTTCTTTCTGGAAAATTGCATAACCTTTGTTTTATTAATATTGATTCTCATCCCATATTTATCGCACTGAACCTCCAATTCACTCAACAATGCTTGCAACCCCTTGGCTGACTGAGCAACTAATGCTTGGTCATCAGCAAACCTAACCGATTTTACGAATTCCCCGCCGACTTTCATTCCTAACTCCAGTTCTTCCCATGCCTCTTTAATCATTTCCTCTACATATACGTTGAACAGTACCGGTGACAATGGGCAACCCTGCCTTACACCTCTTCCTAACACTGCCCATCCGGACTCTCCGTTCCCCACTCGCACCTGAGCAGTCTGAGACATGTACAGGTTGCGGATCAGTCTCCTGTCCCTCCAATCCATTCCTATTTTCTGCAATACACGCATTAATTTTTCCCAATTCACTCTATCAAACGCTTTTTCGAAATCTACAAAACAGGCAAAAACGTCCTGATTGTATTCTATATTCCTCTCGACTAGTGATCTCATTACTGCAATGGCATCACGCGTACCTCATATATATATATATATATATATATATATATATGTATATATATATATGTATATATGTATGTATATATGTATATATGTATATATATATATATATGTCAGTCATATCTTATCTTCCGAAGAAGACGGAGCTCGAGTCCGTCGAAATTATCAAGATATTATTGTGTGTTCTTTTTATGTGTTCTCGTGCTGTGTGTTACTGTCTAAGTTTTATATATATATATATATATATATATATATATATATATATATATATATATATATATATATATACATAGAAATAGATATAAGGAAAGGGGATAGGTACACACATAAAGGACGAACAAAGGAGAGGTGGGGAAGGCGGAATCAAGCAGACCCCTAATGTAAAAATACTTCATCGACTGGGACTTAAACACTGGATCTTTCCCCTGTATATATATATATATTTTTTTCTCCCCTCCCATATGCACCGACTGCCAACTATTCATTATGCAAAAATGGCATCCAAGTCAAAATTATGACTAAGTTTTTATCATAGGAAATTTATGATCGTTACCCAGTCTTCAGTGTCTAAGAAGTGCTCAGCTTATAGTATGTCGGTCCCGGTGACGGCGGGTTAATATCGTCGCCTGCCAACCCAGAGATCGCGGGTTCGATTCCGACCTAGGTGTGTTTTCCTCCACTTAGAGTCCATGCGTATGTAATTATTTTCAATCATATCGAAGGGTTAGTTGGAAGAAGGGACTATTAGTCTCAATCTAGCCCAATGAAGTCGATAAATACATAAATAAAAACTTATGGACTAAAGATAAAACACTAGACCGCGTTTTGTAACTATCTTCCCTGCATTAACTCATTTTCTCACTCCTCAATTTTCCTTTTAAATGAAGACTGTCAGTCTCCTTTGGCAACTCGCAGTTTAATTTCATAATATTTACCTCCCATTTGACCCAACCTGGTTTTGGGCCAGACAAGAGGTAAACTTCATCTCAATTCCCAGAGTTGTTGAGGGGGAGGAAAATTACTAAAAACCTCCGCTCACGTACAAAATTACGTATTTTAAACTCTATAATCCGATAAATTATTGCAACGAAATAAAGATTAATTACATGCCAAGCGGACATTATTCTTTTTTTCACGTGTGAAAACATACGCAAATTTGATGCTAATAGTAAAATTACCTCTCCGTGTCACCTGTTCACCTTCCATACGAGAAAGTAATCAATTTTCTATAATACCAGATTTTTCTGTCTCATACAATCCAGTTATTTTCAAGGATTTCTCTGCGGGTACTTGCAGAATTTTTACTTTTTTTTAGAATTAAAGGATTAATGGGACAATTATGGCTATTCTGAAAATATTTCCCAAAAAATTATTGCTACTGCATCCAGCAGGATTGGAAATGTAACGTCCTTAATACCACTCGGCAGTAAATCAGAAAATCTCGGGAGATATTTGCCACCATAAGAAATGGGGTAATCGACATGAAAAGGCTTCCATTCTTGGTTGAGATTGGGCAGATAGAGAAAAAAAACGGGCTGAAATATGAATCACTTCCCAAAAAGCTTCGCAAAAATGGAAGTGTAGCATTTTTCACCACGCATAAGGATACACAAACAGATTTATAAGGGAGAACACCTGGGTCAAACCAGAATGGACGCTTGTGCATCGATTGGAGGTTCCC
This sequence comes from Hetaerina titia, assembly GCA_037158775.1. Lineage (NCBI taxonomy): Eukaryota > Metazoa > Arthropoda > Insecta > Odonata > Calopterygidae > Hetaerina > Hetaerina titia. The sequence goes on from CM073777.1 coordinate 46,031,475, forward strand.
CAAAGAAGAAAGATTTGTCGAAACCAACTTGTACCCGAGGAAGGAAAAGGAACTCTCACAAAAGGGCTGCGTGAGGGCTCATTCATGAATAAAAATAAGAGGGAAATGCAAGAAAGGCGAGAGTTTGTGACCAAAATTCCGTCGGGCATGGCTTTCGTGGAGGAGATTAAAAAAGAATATGGGATCGGAGGAATGAGTGCGTTTCGCTGTAGTGGTCATAATGAGATATCATATAATGGATTTGGTGAAAGATTAGGGTGTGCAAAACCATGTGTGTTATATTTATGACAATCTCAAGATGACGAAAATTACGAACAAAAGAACATTTATGAAACAATGCGAAGGAAGTGTGAATGAGTGGATAAATATTGAAGGAATAATTTCGATAGAGAAAGTTTCTGGAAAGAATCTCAAAATGAGCTTATTCCGTTGACCCCGCCTACTACGAACAGATACGGGGGAAGGTTTTGAATTTGGGGTTAAAAAAAAACCATAAAACAACAATCAACCCGAATGTCGGTTTGGTAGGTGATGGTCGAGTTCACCCAGTACTAAACCCGACGGCGTGTGAAATTCACACATCAGGGTAGGGGGGCCTGTTCCTTTCCCAATGCCAGTTATGGTTTCCCAGGAAGATCTGGTACCCGGCATATCATAGATTGTGGAGATTTGGACATAGGTGGAGATTTCCTTGCCCGGGAATCGAACCCAGTACCCTCCGGTCAGTAGTCCAACGTTCTACCCCCTGAACTACCGTGACCCACACACATTCCCTTATATCTATTTATCTATTTCTATTATATATATTAATAAATAAATAAATATATATATATATATACACAAACACTAAGATAATAGATATTACACACACAGAAACATAAAAGAAGGACACTTACAGTAGATATTTACGTTTCGACGGCACCGCCGTCGTCATCAGATTCTGATGACGACGGCCGTCGTCATCAGACCGATATATATATATATATATATATATATATATATATATATATATATATATATATATATATATATATATATATATATATGTGTGTGTGTGTGTGTGTGTGTGTGTTTGTGTGTATAACTGCAGGTGCCCGGGAATCGAACCCGGGACCCTCCGCTCCACCAATGCTCTACTCCCTGGACTACCTCGACCCACATGTAGGGAAAAGGGTCGATTGGATAACAACCACCGGAGTTTGATGAAAGAAATCAGTTGCAGGTTTTAGTGCTCATAAATGACAGATTAATATAATTTAAACAAAATTCACACCTGCGAAATCACTTTTAGACTTTTGAATTTGAAAATATTTTTTTACTAATGGTACACAATTACAGACTGCACGACGAGGTATTGCGCCTCGCAAACTAACGGAAAACCAAAGAAAGAACCTTCAAAGCAATCGGGGAATAATGTAAAATTCAAAGCAGCCGCAGTCTATTTTCGTACGAAAACATTATCCCGAAATCTTAGGCCCAGGCAAGGAAATTACTTTCCCCACAAGTTACAGGTTTCATGAAACGTATTACTGCCTAAGATTTTCATGCTGAAAACCGACCGAACTCAAAAGAGATTTTAAAAATATCAAGCATAATAAGCAGAATTTCCACGTCAGATGCCACCAGTACCATAAAGCAGCTGCATATCATAATGGTGGAAAAGTATGCCAACGTCTGCCAAAGGATAGAAGTAGGCAGGTACTGTTTAATCGCGAAGATTTAAGATTTACGCTTCCCGTAAAACGCGACCGTAAAAGCGGCACGCCGAGCATACGAACGAGGGCAGCCAGTTAATACAAGTAACAATGTCGTCCGAGCAACGGGAATAAATGCGTCATTGACGCCGGCGCGATGACGGGGAACGGTCAGCATATCGGGGCAAAGGGATGACGCTGGGCAACTGAGCGGCAGAGGGATGGAGGGGAGAGAGGGGAGAACGACGCAGCCGGCTACGAGCGCGGGAGTGGGGAAAGGCAGTGATTCGCACAACTGGTAGAAAGCGTGGTAAAAGCATGAGTTTGCGTGAGCCCGTGTTGCGGTGGCAACATGGGGACGGGGACCCATGCCCCATCTCCCCCGCTTCGTTAAATAGAAAGGGACATCACAAAGCGTTCACGGCCATTGTTGCCCCAGAGAGGGAGGAGGGTCGCGAGGATGACTCGCACGGCTTGTGTGGGCCTGGGGGTGGACACTGCCGGGGGAGCTGGGGCAGGGTTTCGTCGGGGTGGGGGGATGAAGGGAGGGAATGGAGGTTAATACGACAGGGGGAGGGGTACGGGAGGGGGTGGGGTTAATCAGCGGCGTCCTGGGATGTGCGGTGAAACATGGTGGGGGAGAGAGAGAGAGAGGGAAAGAGAGTTGTGAAGGGAGGAGTTTGGGCTAGAGAAAGGGGGGGCTGTGGATGTGAAAAGAGAGGGAAAGAATATCCTGATGAGGACATGCATGTGGGTGGACCGAAGAGCCAGTTGCTCCGAGAGGGAGAGGCGGTGTGGGAGGAGGGGAATACGACTGGAGAGGAGGAAAAGCGGGGGGAGAGAGGGGGGAGATTTTAAAACTTTCCACGCGCCCCACACGAAGGGGTTTTCCCACTAATTAGGCGAAAAGGGTGTCGGGGAGAGAGAGGGGGGGAGAGAGGGGGGATGCTGCCACTGCCGTGGTGAGGGTAATTCCTGAGCGTTGGGGAGAGGAGACAAATGATATTCACGGGGACGTTTTCGGTGAGGAGGAGGGATTTTTGGCAAGGCTCGGACGAACCCTTCCGGAGGCCTCTAGCAGTTCGCAGAGTTCCCCAGAGGACAATGGGGGGTGGAGGGATGTGGGACGGGTGGGTCTGCAGTACGGCATGGGTGCGCGGCGGCTGGGAGATCAAAAGTCTGTTGTCCACTACGAGTTCATACGAGCAGAATTCTCTCCCCCCTCGCAGCGGTGGTAATTGTTGGAACAATCCTCCCCACTGCTCCTCCCTCGACCCCTTTCCCCCCGTACGACGCTGGAATTCAAGTCGTAAAGGCGGAAGCTAGGCGAAATGATTGCCGCCCTGCCCCCTCGACTCGACATATCCCCCACCGACCCTCTCTGCGAAATCATCACATGGATGCCTGCAGTTTGAATAGCGGCTCATCACTGCCAGGGGTGGGACGGGACGCGAGGAAGAGGATCTGGTTTTCAACTGAGGAGCCTGGGAGGGAGGCGCGAGGGCATTGAGGAAGGGAGAGGTCGCGGACCATCCGGGACGGGCGAACGAAGGCCAACGAGAGATTTTTGAAAGCCATGAGAGAACTGGGAGGCGGTCAAGCGCGAGGGTTAAATGAGTAAAAGTCGAAAGGCTACAAAACGCGCGAGATGCCATGCGGGCTGTGCTAGGCGGGGCTGTGGGATACCGTGCTCGTTTTCGGCGTCCTGCTCCCTCCTACTACGAAACATATAGGGGCACTCATTTTGCCCTTTGAGCAGTGAAAACTAATGGCGAAAACAAATAGGAAAAAGCTAAAAAGTACTCGTGCTTAGCGTAAATGTTACGACAATCCAATCCTGTGGGCTCTTTCGAATATCAAACATTTCCCTCACCCAAATATGAACTTCGAAGCGATACTTAATAGTTTTCTCCGTGTATGTCTTATGGGGCTCGCATGAAAATCTCTACTATGATGTTGTGAGCACCCATAAAATTCATGACAGAAGGAGTTTTAACTGTGGCTATTAAAGGAAGGTAAAAGAATTACTCTGCCCAAGTTACCGAAGCAAGGATGTATTTTTCATACGCAAAATAAAGCCATTATGACGGGTATTTTAATGAAGATATGCAGGCAGCAGCTTTCAAATTTTTTGGCATTTTTTATCTAAATACTTCAAGACTGTAAGTTAATAAGAAATAAGAAATGAATCAGGACAGTTTCCCTCTCGTGAAAATTACAAATTACTGGATTCAATTAGTCTTGGTATTGCTTTTGGACCGTCAATGGGTGCACTGGAGGCAACTTTCACCTTAAATATGAAGCAAACGATTAAGGGAAAATAATATTTAAAGGATTTTTTGTTCAGGAATAGTATATGATTTTATTTGTTTCATTTCGACTCCACTACAGAACCATATTCAAATCTTGGTCGATTCCCTCCAGTCAAACTTATTTTCTCCATTCGTCTACAAATCACATTTCTAAAACTTCCTAAAGCCTCATCATTTTACTGCAAGGACCATGTTTCGGATTCGTACAGAGGTCTATTCTATATTTAAGTCTTTAGCAATCTATTATATACAAATTTAATTATCTGTCGCAAACTCTCTTATACGTAACTACTGAAAATTATTTTTTCGTATTTTAAGTATTTCAATTATCTCCGTAACATTTCACTGATAAATTTGTTTGAAATCTATCAAGAACAATAAATTGACTTATCCTGGCATTAGAAACTGCGTGATGATATATTGAATATTTCAAGCATTGGTAGATAAAAAGGTTAGCATTTTGCACAAATATCTATCTTGTCGTGCATGAAACCTAATTACGAGTTGCACTGTATTGGCATTATTTCATCCAATGACGCTCGGTTTGTAACAATTTCAGCATGGCAAAGTAATCATCAATCAGTTAATAAGATAGTCTTGCAAATTTTTAGACACATTCCTTGGCTGAGAAGTTGGCAGCCCTCGTTCAGAGTATTCATGTGCATTTACCATAATCCGTTTCTGCCCACTGATACCTAATTTTCATGGTAAATGCTCATTACAAGGGCCTTAATTTGTCATAAGCTGGCTAATTAACCAAGCTATTGAATAATTAACCAGACTTGTAAGAAACATAAAAGAATTATCCGATACGAGGGTTCAAAATCAAGATCTAATTATAAAGCTCGTAGTATTTTTAAATATCTACTAAGAGTTAGCTTTGAAAATACTCTTGGCGTTATAATCATTTTGATTCCGACCATAAGCTCTGCCGAAACTTAATGAAAAAAATTATCACTCACATTAATGAAAACGGAAGACTCGTCGAATTAATTCCATTTTTCACCCTATGGCGCTCCGAAACGAGTGCGTCCATTACATTGACCTGTCGCCGGGTCGAGCATATTTCTCAGAATCGAACCATTGCAGAGCAAATTTTTTGCTTTAATTTTGGGGGAGTTAACTGCTCAGCCAAGTGATTTTTAATTGATTTGGCGCATCGGATGGAAATGTAAACGAATTATGACTCAATTCTAGCACCGAAAACTTCAACGTTTCGTTGTCAGGAAGTCACTAAAAAACGGATGACTGTGGTGTTTGCTGGGCTCGGTAGTCAGCTCACCAGAGCCAAAAGATTAATGGCGATGGATGAATGGGAAATCAACGATCTAGCACCGTAGGTGTGGTAGAGTTCGGTTCCCGAGCGAGGAAAAATAGAGTAAATTTAGGAAAGATTGGGAAAAATTTCAACATGATGGGATAATACGACAAAGCTGAATAGGGATTTGAGCAGCATCACATGACCAGACGAAATTAAAAGCTGAAAATTTCCGCGTAACTGGCGTGGTAATAATATGGTAATATTCCCCTGAAAGTAAAAATGAAACTAATAGGTTAAATCAAAAGTAAAATGCACGTCGAACGTTAAACAAAGGTTTGAAAAGAGATGTAAGAGTGAATACATCAACTAATTTTCAAATAAAATGGAAATATATTTTCAAATAACGATCAGAACCTAACTGTTAAATATACGACATTACAGTAAATATATTTATAGCGTAGTCTTGGAAAATTACACTTGCTGGCCCCATAAGTTGAATGCATTAAGTATCTCCGATTCAAATGAGGATACCGCATACAGATACGTGTATATAATTTTACAAGAGTTCAAGCAATGTAGCACTAAATTACTTAATAATTCAAATTTACATTTATATGCATGAAACATCGACTACAACTCTAAATAATCACAACGAAACTTAATCGTTATAGCACTATGACGTTTGTTGACAATATCCTCGCAATCATGCTTGTTGTCGGAAGCAGAATAAATATGCTCAGAACATGCGTTTTGTTTTGAGACGTATGAAACCTATGTTTCCGTAAACATATTGCTAAAAAAATATTTACGATGAGATTGTTGGCAATTACTCTATGTACTCAAGACTTCTGAAATACGTTTGATAAAATTTAATTGGTACTTATTAGCATGGCATAAAAAATTATGTCTTGTGTTTGAACTAATTAAACCATATTTCAACGACATTTTAACATTTTAATTTGAAATCTGGTGATTGATAAATAAAAATTTCAACAACGTCTCCATCAATCTGTCAGGGAGTTAGAATTGAGAATCTGGGTGAGCAATTGAAAATAAATGAGGAAAAAAATTATTAGAACCGAGAAATTCAGGAAAGGTGGAAGATATACACAGAGGAACTATGTGGTAACGACATTAGGTTAGCAAGAGGATACGACGTATCGTCGTATCGTACGTCGGAGACCATCCTGACATGCACGATGATGAGATAGAATGGGCAATTAAGCATTGAAATCAAAGAAGGCTGTGGGGGAAGACGACATTCCCACGGAACTATTAAGGTTTAGAACAGGTGTATAAGGAAGAATTTTTATAGAAAATTAGTGGAATTTATGAGAGACGAAGTTAGCCAAAAGACTTCGAGGGATCAGTGTTAGTTCCTACTCCCAAAAAGGTAAAAGGAAACATATTTAAGGACTACAGGACAATAAGTTTAATTTCGCACGAACCTAGAGTGGCTCAATGGATCATCAACACGAGGATGGAGTGCAAGGAGAAGGATTACTTAGAGGATGATCTATGGGGATTGGGAAGGGGAGAGGCACGCGTGATCCCATAGCAGTGATGAGGTTACTAATGGTGAGGAGCATCCAACAGAATACAATTAGGATGTATTTGTTTGTTTCGCAGGGTTCGACAAAGCGTTCGATAAAGTGAATTTAGTGAAACTTCCGAGTGTATTACAGAAATAACAATAGATTGGACCGATAGGAGAATCACCCACGAACTATTTATTTCTCAGACTCGTTAGGCACGACAGCAATAGCAACAGCAGCGGTGGTAATGGTTCCATTTACACAGATAATTTAATGCATTTCCTTATTTTCCCCGGATAATAGCCTAATTTTTTACACACTCGCCTGTATAATAAAATAATATACAATCTACATTCCCTGCATGAATACTTATGGGAAATAAGTAATTGAGGACTTGGATGTCCTTTAAAACACGTAAAAATCTTCAGATGGTTTTTAAACTATAATATGCAAATACATTTAAGAAAAATTACTTCTTTTAAATGGGTCGGAATAAAATTAAACTCGTAATAATTAGAAATACATTTTTCTCATAAATGACACACATAATCCATTTTGTGATAACCAATAGTCACTAGTATTAACTATCAATCACTCACTTAATCATTCGAAGATAATGTATTCAGACACACTCAATGGATGCCACCGGAACATAAGTTACTTGGGCGGTTCTACGAATTTGAATCATGAGGGGAATCTAAAAATTGATTTGAAACACAGGCACGACCGAGTTTGAGGATTATGCATTTCTTTGCCGCGAATAAGCACGGTAAACCTGCTGATTTGCCTGAGAGCAATTACAGCTTCCGTTGACTTGAATGCAATGAGTTCGGCAAATCACACAGCTACGATTAGCTGTCACAGAATCTTGGCGGTTGGACTGAAAACCCTTCGGGTTTTAAGACCACAAGATAGACGAGAGAATTTTAGGCAGTGAGATCATGGCGGGGAAAATGCGAGTACTAATTAGGAGCCTTTCAGCAGACGATGAATTCATGCATGTGCCACATGGGAACGGAGCGAGTCTGGGATTTGCGTTGGGATATGACGGAGTTTGAAACGCCTAGAGCGGCGTGATGCTGTCGGCTCCCCAGGGAGACGAGCCGGGCAAAGTGGCACCCGGGCAGTGAATGAAGTGAGAAGGAAATTGAACGGATATAAGGAAGATAAAAATGCAAAGCTTAACGATGGCGTGGCGTTCATGGATAGGCGGGAGACCAGACATCTCTTCATTTTGAAAAGAAATGAATCTCAGCATCCAATAAAAAAGTAAAGCATTTAATTAGCTCGTCGAAATTACATACAGAGCTGAATCCCATCTCTGTAATAATTCAAAAACTATTTTCCCACCAGAACTTCCACTTGGGAGAAGCGGCTAGCAAGAATGATTAAACATTATGAATTTTGTCCACTTGATAGATTCCAAATATAATTTGGAATAAAGATATCTGCGGGGTATTAAGTATGCTAGGCATACTTAATACCCCGCAAGCCGCCGCAAGGGAGTGTGGCGTGGGCTGTTAGGGCCCTTAGAATATAGAATATCCTAGAATGCCTTGGAGCCGAATAAGGCAATTAAAATTGAGGAAATCGATAATTATCAACCTAAAATGATGCCGAGTGCAAATTTACGCCGTCACTCACGACCAAGGGCAACGTTTCTTGTGATTAAAAGGAAATTTAAGGGAATATAAGACATTATTTTAGCTTATTACGCGCCCGAAATGTTCATTGACTGTCCAAATGGGCAAGTATAAACCGTTCCGGTGAGTAAAATCTCACCTTTACCGGTCATTGTTCATGAGAAACGCATGGCATTGAAAGAAAGAAACATGCCTGAAGTGGAAACGTGGTTTTTGAGGAGAAACTTAAAACTAGTAATAAAATATTTACCTAATAAGAAAGGAAAAACGACAAGGAACGGCGTTTAATAAACAAAAACAGTTAAGATTATACAATTAACAGTATTAACTGCCCTCAGGCGCACTCCCAGCACAGAGCAGTGCAAAGAGAAAACGGTGGCAAGGAGCGTCCATTACCCTAGCGGGAAATCACACGTGGGAATGTGGTAGATTGTGGTAGCAGGACCGTGAAGGCGATAAAACGATGCCATAATAACATGGGAGGACGGAGGTAGAGACCCGTCGGTCCGTGAGGTGGCTTATTGCTATGAAGAAAATTCCAATTAAAAGAAATAGGGAAGATTCATGGGCGAGTAAGATATTTAGGCGGTGTGTACGTGTGTTACCCTTCGGGATCTTAATCCCAGATGGTTTGTAACAGCAGATTTCCCAAAACAATTAACCTACAAGGAATGTGCCAAAATTTCCAAACAATCAAACTCATGCGTTCCTGGTATCCCAAGGGAGAGAAACACTTGGTGAGTAATCTTGGAGAGTGCCGTACATTCATTCAATAAGAAATATTAGTTAAAGGATATGTCAAAGAACAAGATCAATTTAAATCTCTACAAATTTGACTGTCAAACCGTTCTCCTTAACGAACGCAGGCGAATTCATCCATCGTACATGACTTGCCTACGAGAAATAGAGGAGAAATTTCGAGCCGCGGGGACAATTATCGTGAATTAAAGGCGCAAAGACGCCTACGGGTCACGATGTAAAGGGAGAGGAAGCAGTGCGTCTCTGAAGGGATGGATTAGAGGGAGTAGCCGAGGAGAGAACAAATTCATCGGGGCAAACATGGGGGACCGAGGAAAAAAAAAGAAGTGAAATGCGCGCGGGAACCCCTCAGCCACGCCACAGTAGAGGAAAAATGGCGGGGTAGGGGATGGATGGTGCGGATTTGCACGGGATAAGCGGCATGTCCGCGAGGTGGAAGGAGAGACTACGGGCGAGGGGGGGGGGAAGGGAGCGAGATGAATGACAAAATGAGTGGGGAACCCGGACGAATGCCCCTCGAATTTCCCGTGGCATTTTGGGAATTGGAATCCAAGCGACCTACTCGTCCATCTATCAGCGTTCAGCGCCCTCTTGTGTCGTATCCAAACTCCACGCCCACCTCCTTTCCCACACTACCGTCTCGAGCCCTGCACCAATATCCCTTCCTCACCCTCCACTCATCTTCCTTTGCCGCAGGTTTGTTTGTTCTCCACCCCCCCCCCCTCACTCCCGAGAAAGGTTTTAGTCTTAAATATATATCGTATGTCCCGAGACAGGTAGTGGGGGATTAAGACTTTCCGGAACCCTGGACGGAGAAGATTACGCTGTACATAGTTTTGGATTACTTTTATTTAGTTACAAAAGAAGATTAGAAGCATTGGAGATGAAGGTGCCCCATATGACTTCCACTAGGAGCCTTTGTATCTACATTATACACAGGTGTTAGGACACCATCCTTTGTCTTGCAAATTCAAGTAACTCTAGGTAGGACATAAAGCAGAATAAACTTCATGAACAAAATTTCAGGCTGAGTTCGTCTACACCATATGCAAAACCCGTCAACCTGCCCATAAACTCAATTCCAAACATTCCAAAATCTACCCTCATTAGATGGACAATTAAAATATGATAGTAGCATTAGAATAACTAAAGATTCATTGCAATTGCCTCGTATTCCACAGCATAACACGATCTGAATAATTAATTTTAATGGAAACAAATTCGTTAACTTAAATAAATAATGACAATTCATGTCACGATTCTCATTAATTATATCTCTGAATCATTGTTTTACGGTATATTAAAACTGGTTAAAAATGCTGACATAGGATAAAACTCCTTAAATATCTACAATTTATTTTCCTGTTCACTAAATACCGTCGAAAGAATTTGCTGGAGAGAGAGAAAATCAATGAAATGAAAACAAAAATGTTTAACACTTACTATGCAAACATCAGCATAAAGTAAACATTAGCAGAAGAAATAATAACGATAAACAGTTACAACGTTGTAAAATTTCGATCCGTTTCCGAATATTATCTTTAAGGTATCCTAAATTAGATTCATACTACATCAAAGTAAAATAATCTAATTAAGAAAAAATACAATAAAAGGTAAAATTACTTTCTTATAAACCAATTGCGTCCATATTTATCCAAGGTGAGTCAGCGTAACTTGTTGATTTGAAGTGTAATTCAATTGAAATCAGAAAATTATGCTGTCGCACCCTGTGCAGGCAAACATTTATTATGTGGGAATTACGTAACGATTCTTAAAAAAATCATTTTACATTTCCTATATTTCCTGGCGAAACATATTTTTTTCTATCTATAGATATATATGATATGGAGCTATGTACGGCGCGGAAACGTGGTCGCTGAAGCAGGAGGATAGACGTAGACTGGAGGCTTTTGAAATGTGGGTGTGGAGAAGAATGGAGAAGGTGAAATGGACCGAAAGGAAAACAAACGAGGAAGTACTAGAAATGGTGGGGGAGGAGAGGGGTTTGTTGAGAGAAATTCTATGGAGGCAGGAAAAATGGATGAAAGGGGTATTGAGCGGTAGTGGAATGTTGAAGAGGGTAATAGAGGGGAGAATGTTGGGCAAGCGAGGTAAGGGTAGGAACAGGGTAGGGATGTTGGACGGGATGAAGGGAGGAAAGAAGTACACCGAGATGAAGAGGGACCTGATATAGATTAGTTTGCTAGGTGGGGAGTCACAAAATGTTTATTTGATAGTTGTGTCCATCCAAAAACCTACCTTAACCGGTAGATTACCTAATTATTATTATAGATATAGCTACAGGCATATACATTAACGTTTGTATGACACAAAAGCTTTCTTACTCAAGTCTACATCTTTAATCATACCTACGTCTGTAACATCTACGTAAGTAAAGTGGTTTGATTATTAAAAGTCAGTATGAAGATTTTCCACCAAGTTACGCCAGAAACTGTTTTATTTATCTACGCCTTTAATCATATCTCTAAGCATTTAATCTCAATACGCGTGCATAGAAAAAGCCGTTTCTAGAACCAAAAATCTTGTTGATTTGGAAAGTGACAATAGTAATTGCCACAATGGATAGAACTGGGAGAAACCGTAAAAAAATATATATACAAACGCCCGTTTCCAAAACACGCCATCTTGTAACCCGGAATGCTACAGTTTTTATTATTTCCATGGATTCCAACGAGAGAAACTGTGACGGAACAAGGTTTTATTGACAAAGAAAAAGCTCTCAATCAATCAACAACATGATAACTCTGACCATCATTTGCTTGAATCTGATGGCTTAAATTCCTATGAATTTGCATGGCTCTCGAGTAATACCTCAAAGAGCAAGTTTCATCGCAATATCCTCTGCTAGCATAAATCAACAAATTCAAAGTGCCATGCTTTTGTAAAATAGGTCAAACGCTCGCTCCATTTGCAGATCTACAAACAATGAATGCATAGAAATAAAACAACGGCAATCATTTACTTTGAAATGGACAATACCTAGGTTTCCACCGAAGTGTGGTTTAGGGATTATAGTGGGCAGAAAAAGGTATATAACATGTAAGTTATCAGTTAATTTTTTGACATAAACGTACGAGGTGTGTTGAAACATTAACAGGATATTTTTCCTTTCGCGGGCTTGGAGAATCCGCTAATCAAACTTTCTTTTTATATTGTTGGTATACATGCCCCTGAAGTATGATCAAACTTTCAGCTATTTTCAATGTGAACTTTGTCTGTGACAGCCACTAAGGTTAGACTTGTTTTATGAGCTCGGCGATTTTCGTTTGTTAAAAGAAATGGATCAAAGAATTTGTATCAAATTTTGCGTAAAAAATGAAATAAAGTAAAGTGTGTGAAATGTTAACAAAGGCCTATGGTGAGTCTGCTATGAGTAAATCAAGAGTTTATGAGTGGTATAAGCGTTTCCAAGAAGGACCTGAAGACTTTGAAGATGACGAACGCCCTGGACGCCCCAGCACATCAACAATCGATGAAAACGTGGAAAAATATAAGTAAATGGCTATGAACGATCGCCGAATCACAATTAGAGAGGTCCCTGATGATGTTGGCAAATCGATTGGATCATGTCATGACATTTTTTCTAATTTTTTGGGTATGAAACGCGTGGCAGCAAAATTCGTACCAATATGGCTTTTGCACCACGATAATGCACCAGCTCAGACTTCATTGCTTTTTCGTGAATTTTTGGCCAAAAACAATACTGTAACGATGCACCAACCCCCATATTCGCCAGATATGGCTCCCTGGGACTTTTTCCTATTTCCAAAAATTAAGAGAACCTTGAAGGGCCGTCGTTTTACAGCCGTAGATGACATTAAAAGCGCATCGTTGAAACAACTAAAGGCTATCTCAAAGATCGAGTTTGAGAAGTGTTTCGGGGATTGGAAGAAGCGCCGGCACAGGTGAATAATCTCTGATGGGGACTACTTTGAAGGTGACAGCATCAATGTATAAGAATAAATTAATATTATTGTCCGAAAAATTAAAATTCACGTTAATTTTTGAACACACCTCGTAACATTGATGCTTTAAAATCTAATGAGATTAACATTTTTTTTGTTTATTTAAATTCACGATAAACATCTGAATATTTACGAAGGTATTAATTCATAAGCGTTGCTTCCTGACAGATTACAAAACATAGCATTGGTGTAATTAAGAATGGTCAAATCGGAAGCCAATTAAAATTCTTCATTATGTACCTACTGGGTGGCTGCAATACCATGAATATTTTTTAAAAAGACTCATACAAATCAGCACAAATGTTTACCTTGACTCAGAATCTTCGAAGATTTACCTCGCAATGAAGTGCATGTTTGCTCATTGTATTCTGATTGTCTTCCGGAGATGCAATTTGTGTTCTTTCTAAAATGATTAGTTTATATTCACTCGCCGGCCATATAAAAAACTTCTGTCTAATTTCGCAGGGTAGCATTTTTCAAAAGGCTATTTTTTGTTCCAGTAATACTTTCGATTGATAATAAAGAAAAATACTTAATAACATTATTCAACTAAAGAGCAAAGTTTAATTATTTCATAAGAAGTTTGAACAAAATTTTGCTTTGCGAATCAGCTGTAAAAGTTCTATAGCTTGCACGGGTGCTCCAATTAATTTATTTTTTTTAGGTAATCTACCGTTTAAGGTAGGTTTTTGTATGGGCACAACTATCAAATAAACATTTTGTGACTCCCCACCTAGCAAACTAATCTATATCAGGTCTCTCTTCATCTCGGTTTACTTCTTTCCTCCCTTCATCCCGTCCAACATCCCTATCCTGTTCCTACCCTTACCTCGCTTGCCCAACATTCTCCCCTCTATTACCTTCTTCAACATTCCACTACCGCTCAATACGCCTTTCATCCATTTTTCCTGCCTCCATAATTAATTTATATATTAACGCAAATACAATTTCAAAAAACGGTACGTGAAAACAAAGTTGCACAGAATTGGAATCCGAATAGAAACTGAAATTAAAATGCATCAATTAACTTGCCGCTGAAAAATAATGATAGTTTTCACTGAAAACTTGAATAAAATATTTCCTAAACCATCACGTATAAGGAAACTTATTTCTAAAAAGAAGCTGTGTAAACGAGTGGTGCTTTTTTGAATGTTTTTTTTCAAACTTTCACATGTCTACTGTAATTTTTAAACTTTAAAACTGAGAAAACATTGAAATTTGAGTCGATAAACTCAATGTTGGCAGAAATGTTTGCTTCATCGACGACAATATACGTGGACTCATTTCTTCTACTTGTACAAAGTAATAAACAAACAAAAGTATAGTTAAGAGTGACCGGTTTTTTTGCGTCATCGTGCCCATAAAATTCCAATTTCATGCGGGCATACCCGCACACGGATAGATGTCATCTGGGAAATACTCGTCATGAATCCATTTACATAGAAATATGGAGACGATTTTCTTCATGAACGCACGACTTCACACAAAACCGCGAAAGGGGAACAAAAGAAAAGTATGAAGAATATACTGCGATCACTGGATTATTGTACTGCGAAGTATATGAGTTTTTTCTTTTATTCAAAATTAAAATGAAATATTCCCAGGATATACGTCTCTCGACCGTGACAAAAGTCTAACGACTTTGACGAAAGTGTAATTTAGTCGAGGGCACGACTAGTTTCAATTCATGTCTCCAAACATTATTTCATGTTTAATACAAGGAAACAAACAAGTACTAGACATGGTGTGACGAGGGAAAGGATTGTTGGCAGACATTCAGAGGCACGGAACAGTGGATACAGAGCATTCTGATTGGGGATGGGATGTTCAAGATTATCATAGGGACTGTGAGGCGCAAGGAGTGCATGTTAGGGAAACGAGGAAAGGGGTAGGTAGCAATAAGACATGCATGTCGAATAGAATGAAGGGTGAAAGTATGCGGAATTGAAGAGGATCTTAATATAGAGCCCGATGTCAACTTGTGGTTTTGTGAGAGGCAAAGATATGTATCGTTGTTCAGTCTGTGATCTTCCTGAAAATGAATTAAACGGAAGAATAATGACATGTTTAGGTGGAACAATTTTCTTTTTGGGATAGAGTTACTCAAATATTCGACTTAACAATATTGAAACTGGTTTGTGCTCAACTTAGACGACGAAGTAAAAGACTCGAACGGAGGTTTTTCATTTTATAAGCGAGTTTAATTGGAATGGTATACGGCGTCTTCCCAAAAAAATACGCGAAATGGCGCTATCTGGCGGCCATTACGCGGAATATAGCCCCGCCCAATAGCGGTGCTAATTGCCTGAGACCCAATGAGCCGTCTGTGTTTGGCGGATCGTCGAGCTGTGCGTATGGTGCCAGTTATGTAAGTGAGTGTTAAAATAAGGAACTTTCTCATTTGCCATGTTTTAATTTTTTACCGCTAAATTTACCAGTCAAGGAAAATGGTCCCTTCAGCAGAGTCGATTTTATTCCCTGAGATTGATATTTTCTTTATGGTCACCACTAAATCCATGCAATATTATTAATATTGATGTGGACGTATCTTCAATAGGAGATATTTTGCTTGTTATCCGGACGACTATGGTTGTCTACGTCCTCGGAATTCCGACAATTCTTTGCCTTGCCATCAGGCCTCTCATGAGCCGAACAAAGGGAGTTGGAATAAAAGTATTAAACAAAGGGAGTTGGAATAAAAGTATTAAACAAAGGGAGTTGGAATAAAAGCATTAAACAAAAGGGGACTTGAGCGTTAGATTTATCTCTCCTCATGCGAGCGAATTATTTAACATATAAAGAAAATCATGAATGACTATGAAGGATTACAATTGGTTACACCCATCCAAACATATCAACGCCATTTCTTTCGAAATGATTGATCTATGATGGCAAAGTTTTAATCTTGAAATAGATGCTAGAACTGTAACTATGGATGAAATACTAATGAGCAGTGAGTGAAAATATTTACACATTTACGTGTGCGAATTGGACTCACACGAGTGAATAAAGCATATTTTCTCATAAATAAAACAAATGCATTGAGTAATTTATTAGCAATCAGGATAACGATCACTATCTGGTTTTACTTTCATCACAATAAAGACCATGTTATGTCGTAACATTTTTGGGGGCAGAAGAGATTTCTACAGACCTTATGATAGCCCTTTCATACATATTGCGGCGATTTGGACAGATATGTTTGAGTTTAGCTGGTTGAATGTCCGTTAAAAATAGCGGAGTCCAATGCATGATCGACCCCCCCTGAAAGGGACTACTAAATTGAGACGGTTCATGAATGTTGGCGCCGTGGACACATATGTTGGCTTCCATCAGACGCGAGTCGATTAGCTTAATGTGTTTGAAGGAGACTCCGTTAAAAATACCGCCCACAACACCCGGTCAAATATAAAATATTTATTGACGAGAAAACGTTTCACAGTCCATTGGGATCCACGACATTCCCTCTTGTTGACTCTGCCGTAATTTACTTCGAAAGATCAAAGACCGAACCATTTCCATTAAATGATGGCAGTAATTAGTAATGGCAAAGTTAAATATTGAACGAACTGCCTCCTCGTTTCAATTTATTGGTAGTTTGAAAGCCACCAAGATTAAAAAATTAACACGATAATAAAATGAACGTTTTGCAGAATTTATCATAAAATAATAGCTACAGTGGCGCACACAAGAGTTTGTGACATTATACACAATAAAAGTGGCGGAGATTCTAAAAATAAACAGTGAATTGCGGTTCCTCTCCTTATATCCTATCAACTGAATTTTTATTCCAAGCAAGAAGAGTCTGTCCCTTCATCAGAAGATAGTTTCCATATTTAAATAAGTTCACCATATGAATACACAGTTTAAATTAGATATAAATGAAAAGATATATATGTAGATGATTTCTTCGAAGTAACACGGAAGTGTTAAATACAAAACTTAGACAGCAAAACATCAATATGGGAAAACATAAAAGGAACACTCATACGTTATTTCTTGATAATTTCGACGGATTGTGCTCCGTCTTCCTCGAAAGGTTAGTTAGGACTCTACTAATCCTAACTAGGAGTTACTAATCTTATTTACAACTAATCTACGAGTCCTAATTAATATTCCGAGGAAGACGGAACACAATTCCGTCGAAATTATCAAGAAATAACGTGTCACTCACACTTTCCTTTTATCTGTGTTGCTAAGTTTTGTATATATATATATATATATATATGCGGGTCGCAGTGGTCTAGTGGGTAGAGCGTTGGACTACTGACCGGAGGGTCCCGGGTTCGATTCCCGGGCAAGGCACTTTGGGCACCTGCAGCTCCACCCAAGCTAGTTGATTTTTCGGGTACCAGGTCTTCCTGGGAAACCATAACCGGCACAGGGAAAGGAACTGGCCCCCCTACCCTGATGTGTGAATATTCACACGCCGTCGGGCTTGGTACATGGGTGAGCTCTACCATCACCTACTAAACCGACCTTCGGGTTGATTACTGTGTTTATGGTTATATATATATATATATATATATATAACCATAAACACAGTAATCAACCCGAAGGTCGGTATATATATAATGTAATGGAATACATGGGAATGTATATATATATATATATATATATATATATATATATATATATATATATATATATATATATATATATATACATTCAAATACGAAGTCCCGCCATACGGCGCACAAATATTCATTCAAACATAGAAATAGGTATAAGGAAAGGGGATAGGAAAACACATAAAAGGCGAACACAGGACATGTGGGGAAGGCGGTTTTTTAGCAGATCACGAAAGTAAAAATGTTTCCTTGACCGGGATTTGAACACCGGATCTTCCACTTGCCGGGCGGATGTGCTACCATCCCTTACCTACCTTTCCTTATACCTATTTCTATGTTTGAATGAATATATATATATATATATATATAAAGTCACTTTCTTGAAAAACCCACGAACGTGCACAATAATGTAAATTCACTAACTAGTCGACACAAACATAGAAACTAAAACATATAAAAGAGGGTTATCGAATTTTCGGTGGTGCAACCACCTTTCTCAAGAGGAATTGGGAACAGAACTCTTGTGTGTTGGAGTGAATTCTGTGTTTGTGTCGACTAGTTAGTGAATTTACATTATATATATATATATATATATATATATCTATATATATATATATATATATATATATATATATATATATATATATATCATCCAGTCATCACATTTAATTCAGAGTAGACTGGAAATGTAGTCTCATTATTGTCGTATTTACTTTCATACCGTATTACACGGAATACAAGTCACTGTCATGATCATTAGTAATCGGGTATCAATAAATGATGTCATTAAATAAACCGTAAGAACTACTTATGAATGCGTGGAAATACTTCAGTTTTCTCCATATTATTTCCCTCTTCAGGACTTTATAGTTCCTACGGTTTCTTCATGCCATTAAAAAAACGTACCCTTTTCCATTCTCTTCTGCCTAGAATGCGTTGCAACCCACTGCTTCTCAAATCTTCCTCCGAGTTTTAAAAATTCTTCTACCAACTTCGCCTAAGATTTTCCTCTCTTCCCCAAAGACATTTAAAAAATTGTCGATTGTCTTCCCTTGACCAAATTACTCGCCCATCATTCCCACAACATTTTCTCCACGTTCACAATTCAATAGCGTCCGATCTCCTTTTTCTCCGAAACACTACATATTGGAATCACACGAGCTACAATTCATATTAAAACCTTTATTAAGATATTTTGATCCTTAATTAGCGTGTCTTCCGTCAGGAAATTCAAAATGATTATGCGCCAGAATGAAATTTGAATATTTAAAGTAATCACTAGTCTTTCAAGTACCTAATATAAGCTGTGCATCTAATCAGTAGATATAACTTATGCTAAACAATTAATTGCCAACTCAAAAAATAATTCGTAATTTGTTAAAGGACTGATTCATGTGATGATGATGATCGTTTTCCAATGTCATAGCAATGGGGCCAAAGCATTTTACTTGTATATTTCGGATTGCATTTTAAGTTTACGAGTATTTCATTTTTAAAGACATTCTTGGAAAAGCTCCCACATAACGATTAACGGTTTATTAAATTGATACAATTGACGTAAAACCGATTCATGTTTCAATAAATTTAATGCAATAGCCCATTCAAGGATCAATTTGAAAGACCATTTATCGGGGAAAGTATCCCTGATTTTCTGATTCTACGATAGATTCGGTAGTCAAACTAGTACTATCTTCCAATTATGCTAGTTCACGTACACGTAGTTCAAAAGCAGAACTTAGTACTGAAAATTTCAAGTCATCTAGAGGGAAGGCGGCAACTTACGTTTAAGCATTTACGTTACCAATGGTTATCGAGATCGGAGTGTAGAGAGTTGGGTACGCGGCGCTGCAATGAAGCTGCGTCAGAGTTAAAATGATATAGTAGACTTCAAAGATGAACGCAAAGAGAGGTATGATTCTGAAAGCTATATCACTTGGAATCAAGCAGTACGGCGGCACAATATACTCTTGATTAGGTCCTCGACGACGCCTCAAAAATTCTACGCCCGCAATAGGCAAAGGAGGAGGGAAAAAGAAATTTCACACCAGCGCTCAATTTACGTATCGTGGGATGTCACGGGAGGCTCCGACTGGTGTGTGGGAGGAAAGAAGGAGAGGGAGTGAGAGATGGATAGGGAGGAGGGAGTGAAATTGAGGGAAATCGAGTGGGAGGGGGAGGTAAATCGCTTGTGTCGTCCTCTTGGGATGGAAGGATGGAAACCATTCCCACGAATATCGTATTTGAAATTGCCGCTGGTGCGGGAGATAGGAGGAGAGAGAGGGCAGAGGGGGCGGGGGAAGTGATCGGGGAAGGGGGGGAGAGGGTGAAGGGAGCAGGATGCGGGAGGAGAGGGGCAGGATGAAGAGAATAAGAGAGCACCACCGCACAGGAGCGAAAGACGATTTGTGGGGCTGAGGAGAGGGACGAAATGGAAAGTCAAAGCCATTGGATGGCTAACGGCGATAGTGGAAAGGAGATCTCTTTCACCAAATGACAATCGGAAGAGCCGGGTTAGGTTCCCGAAACGACCCAAGTGATTATTTTCTCGCTAACCCCGTTCGCACTCGAGCCAGCCCTGAAGGAAGAACGCCAATTTGTCTCCGTGGGTCTCCCAGGGCGACGATATCTCACACTAAGCCGAAGCAGTCTAAGTTCGAATTTTTGGTGGTGTAACACTTAGATTCGCCTCTCGCATTGCGTGCCATAAAAATACTCACTCTGTTTTATCACACAATATTGAAGCGTGCTTTTATCGAACAAGTGTTCTCCTGGAGGAGGAAATATCTGAAAAATAACGCTCGGACATTTTATTGAATGTGCAGGGATTAAAAGGATCAATGTCTATTGAATTAATGCCTATATTTATGATTAGGATTCACGCTCCTGTAACAGTCTCCAGTAATGAGACAAGTAACATTGATTTAATCTTAAAATATAAAATAAATTTCTTTTTATAACTGCATTTCAGCGTGGTGCGAGAATATTGGATTTCCAATATAAAAGTCTTCCCTTAAAGCTTCCAGAAATTTAGATAAAATGAGTAGGTTCAATGCTAAAAAAACTGGGCGCTTTCAGCTAGGAAGATAGAACGTATACGAAGTATAGACATGACGTGGCATGGATGCCATGGAGGGTAAACGAACTAATGGAATTTAGTAACCAATAATGGATTGAAATCCAGAATATCGCACAAGTATTATTCACAAACAGCCATAGGTACCTTGACGATCGAAATGATAAAAACATAAAGTATCCTGAATCTTTGGAGTTATGAATGTTATTTCAAATGAAAGTTTAAGAGCAAATAATTTATACATGCAAAGCCCATTCATTAGGTATGATAGCTGGAAAAAAACGCTCGCAACATCAAGAGAAAACGACGTGTCCACGATGAAACTATTACATGCACTTCCGCTCCTCCCGCATGCAGTATTGACTGTGAGTTTAAAATAGACTGCCGCGGAGTCTTTTACATCCACAGAAAACATAAAAAAGTCTAAAAATTGGCTAAATATAAGAGGGTTGTTCACATTTTTTCCAATATTGAATGAAAAGCAAGCAAATTAATTGAATATGTACATTGTTTTAATTTTAAACCATCCACGATGAGTTGATATGAATGGATTTTTATTTTTATATTTTTTATTTATTATCGACTTAATTGGGCGAGGTTGAGACTAAATAGTCCCTCCCCTTACATTACATACATTACATTGAAGACAATTACATACAGCCAAGCCCTGGATGGAGAAAAATCCACCCAGACGGGAATCGAACCCGTGACCTCTCAGTTGGTAGACGAGGACGTTACCCCGCCGGGGCCGGCCAGTTTCCCATCCCAGCCATCCCAGTGGGGATTCAGTTATATCATAAGTAATATTTAAAAAAATAATAGTATTGATGAACGGGGCAGGACACGAAATTATACATTGAAACAGCAATCTATTGTTTTATACAGGACGTACATATGTATATCTTAAGAATATTTTTGGGGAAATGATGACATAACAGCGATGAAAAAATGAGAGAATGGATGAGAATGAAATGAAAGCATATGAAAAAAAGTACAGCTGATTTGAAAGAAAGAGGTTGACTGAGAAAGATATGTATCTACATCTACATCTACATAAGTACCCTGCGAGCCACCAAAAAGGTGTGTGGCAGGGGGTGTAGCACCATGAGGGAAGGGTAAGGGTTGAGGGGGTTGGGAGTTAGGTGAGGAAAGGTGGGGGGAACCTGTAGGAGAAAAAAAAATATATATACATATATATATGTATATATACACACATACATATACATACATACATACACACATGTATACACATCCTCGCGAAGTCCCTAACCTGTACGTTAATACTTATTGTAATGAACTAAGTCCTGGGGAATTTCGACTACGAGCATTCTGTTCCCTTATCGTTCTTGGAAAAAATGACATTTTAAACCTGTCAGTCTTGCAGTCTATCTCTCTAGTCTTATATTCGTGATCCCTTCGACCGTAATACGTTGGGGTTCGTATTATATCCTTGATGTCATCGGAAAAGGGCCCATCTTTAAATGTTTTTAATAAGTTTAATCTATATTGGAAACGCCGCTGTGTAAGAGAATCCCAACCTAAACTGTCTAACAAAGTGGATACGCTGCTGAGTTGGTCATAACAATGTTTGACAAATCTAGCCCCCCTCCGCTGAACTCGATCTAATTCCGAAACCAAATTTATGTTGTGAGGATCCCGTATATAGGCAGCATACTCTAGGTGGGGCCTGACCAAGGCAAGGAAACATCGTTCTTTCACCTTTTCGTCGCATTTACCTAGCACTCTTTTCACAAATCCCAATTTTTTATTAGCACGACCGCATATTTCTCGTATGTGTTTTCCCCAGGACAGATCGTGAGTAATTGTTACACCCAAGTATTTAAAGGAATCTACCCTCGCGATTTTGGTTTGTTTCACTTTGTAACTATAAGGGAGGGAATTACTCTTTTCCCAAAAATGTATTACTACGCATTTTTTAAAATTCAATTCCAATTGCCATGTATCGCACCAATTTTGAATTGCATCTAGGTCGTTGGCTAACACGACTCTGTCTTCGTGACTTCGGATGTCCCCATAAATTACTGCATCATCGGCGAAAAGACGGAGCTTGCTATTAACTACGGTACTGAGGTCATTTATGTAAATAAGGAAAAGGAGGGGGCCTATGACACTTCCTTGTGGTACCCCCGACGTGACCTTGACAGTATCGGATGATACACCGTCCAGGACGACTGTTTGGACACGATCACTTAAAAATTGTTTAATCCAGTTAATAATACTTTCGTGTATTCCATAGGTTTCCAATTTCGCCAGTAATTTGCAATGAGGGACTTTATCGAAAGTTTTCTTAAAATCTAGGAATATCGCATCAACTGGAATATTACTTTCACCGGAGTTTAATACATCATGTACAAAAAGTGCGAGTTGAGTTTCGCAGGATCTACCCTTACGGAAGCCGTGTTGGTTATTAATTAATAAATCTTGGCTATCGAGGTGCCTCATCATGGAACTAACAATGATGTGTTCAAGAATCTTACAGGAAATGGAAGTCAGCGATATTGGCCTATAATTACTGGGGTCCTCCCTGTCTCCGTTTTCAAATATGGGTGTTACCGAAGCTACCTTCCAGCCGTTTGGCACGCTTTCTTCTGCTAATGATTTCTTAAATATTATATCTAGATATGGGGCAATTTCAGCCGACAGTTCTTTATACACACGTGCCGGTATCTCATCAGGTCCCGGAGATTTGTTGGGGTCTATGTTTTTAAGGAGTAATTCTATTCCGCGGGTGGAAATATTGATTGCTTCCATTGAATGCTGAAATATTTTCGGAAGGTTCTCGGGTGTATTTTGTGAGGATATGTTGAAAACACTCTGGAAAAATGAGTTTAATATGTTGGCTTTATCTAAACTACTCGTTACTTTATCCCCCTTTTCGTTAATCAAGGAGTTTACGGTGGACTTGTTTCCCTGCACTTCCCTGACGTAGGACCAAAACATCTTTGGGTTATCGTTCAAATGTTCGCCTAATTTTTTCCTTTTGAATTCCGCTAGCGCCTTCCGGAAGGCCTTCTTGGCAGTGGACCTAGATGCTTTGTAGTTCTGTATAGTTTCGTTGATTTTATCAGGGGAGGAATCTTTAACTGCGTTTTTCATTCTGGCATGGCACACCCTTTGCCGCCTAAGAGATTTCCGTACTTCAGAGTTGTACCATCGGGGTTCCTTATTCTCTTTTATATATTTACTAGGTATGAACCTCTGTATTGCTGAACGTGTTATCCTAAGAAAATTATTCCAAGTATCCTCGACACTACTAGTTTTGCTTAATTCGTCAAATATAAAAAAAGAACTTTTTAATTCACATTTTAAGCCATCATAGTCCGCTTTATTGAACAAATACACCTTTCTCTTAGGTTTGTTGACTTTATCTACACTTAGAGAAAATTTAGCGTTCACAGCCCTGTGGTCACTGATTCCGTCAACAACTTCTATATTTAAGACCTTTTCGGGTATATTTGTGGCTAACAGATCAAGAATGTTCTTTCCCCTTGTTGGTGAAGTGACTAATTGATGTAGGGAATTCGAGGTGAACGCGAATAAGAGGGACTCGCATAGATCCTTGTCTTTACCTCCATTTATAAAATTGTACGAATCCCAATCTATTGTGGGAATATTAAAATCACCTCCGATAATTAGGCTATGCTCACTGTTGTGGGATGTAAAGCGTTGTATCTGTTTTTCTAGGTCTGGTATTGAGTTAATGCTAACGTGGGGTGGTCTATAATACGCACAGATGTCTAGTTGAACATATTCTCAAGCAACACAAAGAGAAAACTCAGAAATAGAAGAGCATGGAGTAAAATGGCACGCGAATGTGACAGTGGCGAAAGAATTACGCAAGAACAGGGAGGAATTGGATGAGTCAAGAAAAAGAAGTAAGTCTCCTTAAAAAACTTAACACCAAGTATCAGCGTCCATCGCAAAAGAGAAAGATGTAAAGGGTACGTCTGCATCTATGTAAAATATTATTAACTTAAGAAATTAATATTATCTTTGCTTTCTACAGAAATAAACTTTATTTTTCGACTAGTTTCGTTTACACTGTAACATCCTCAGGACTAGTGGAAGACGTAGAGGATGTTACAGTGTAAACGAAACTAGTCGACAAATAAAGTTTTATTTCTGTAGAAAGCAAAGATAATATTAATTTCTTAAGTTAAACATGGAATTCTACAAAGTTAAGGCCTCAACCATTCAGTGCATAAAATATTATTATTAGGCAATCCACCGGTTAAGGTAGGTTTTTGGATGGACACAACTATCAAATAAACATTTTGTGACTCCCCAACTAGGAAACTAATCTATATCAGGTCCCTCTTCATCTCTGTGTACTTCTTTCCTCCCTTCATCCCATCCAACATACCTATCCTGTTCCTGCCCTTACCTCGCTTGCCCAACATTCTCCCCTCTATTACCCTCTTCAACATTCCACTACCGCTCAATACGCCTTTCATCCATTTTTCCTGCCTCCATAGGATTTCTCTCAAGAAACACCTCTCCTCACCCACCGTCTCCAGTACTTATGTAAAATAACAAGCTACAAATAAAGCCATCATAACTGTTGATAAATTAACTGAAGATGCAATTCTATTAATTAAAAATAATAAATTAATTGGCCTATGGAAATGTTCATTTTTTACGTCATTAAATATATATGTGTGTGTGTATGTTTGTAAGAATTCGAAAGATTTAAGGGAGACAAAACGAGGTTGCATATATTGCAGCCGATCCTGGTGCGTTTACTGAGCAAAATAAAAGAAACCCCACGGTTTTGTATGACTCACTGACCACGTCCCCCGCCCTTGCGCTCCAATGTCACCATCACATGCACATAAGCAATAAGAATAATGGTCGGGACGCATCAGATTTATCCCATGGCATGGAAGAATTCAACAAAGTGGGTAATTAATCCTAAATTATTTGTGCGCTGTGCAAACGGACTATGAAAAAAACTAACGAGCGCAGCTTGCGGGCAGTAGTATTTAGCGTAGAGAGCTGTAGTCCTAGTAATTGGAAAGAAATATGCGGCAAAAGAAAAATTTCAGGGCATTAAAATCAAAATTCGCCGGATGGTTAAGAGGAGGACATGGGGGAATGGAATTTTCAAAGAATATTCGGAAAGGAAAAAGTAAGGCCGGCGTAATTTGTCAATAGAAATTATTGAAAGAAGTTCAGTAATTTGTATTAGTGAATTGAATAATCAACAATTAAATTTTTACAACAACACTGTTCCAATGCAATATTTAACTCTGCAATAATATTTATGCGATATTGCATATATATGCAATATTTAACAATGCAATATCAGGTCCCTCTTCATCTCGGTGTACTTCTTTCCTCCCTTCATCCCATCCAACATGCCAATCCTGTTCCTGCCCTTACCTCGCTTGCCCAACATTCTCCCCTCTATTACCCTCTTCAACATTCCACTTCATCCGCTATGTGTGTATTATAATGCAACAATTTCAGAGAGTAAAAATCATTCATAAAAGTCAATCCCGGTCAAGGCGAATGATTTTTACTCTCTGAAATTGTTGCATTAACTCAGGAGATTTTCCGCCCATCACTGAGCTGAGATATCATCTATTACTCTATCTAAATTTGTTCATAAAAAAGATTACAATCTTGAATTCTTACAAGCCGCACTTGTACACTACGGATCTCCGGACTTAAAATGTTACTGGGGATATTAAGTGCCAATAAATCAAATTATTAATCAAGTCGATAACCAATGGAACATTAAACTTTACCTGGAGATGCATAATCTTACAATAAAACTTAAGCGTACACTACTACAATAAGATGAACGTTAAATTAAACACAAAGTTCGTAGGATGAAGTTTTCTCGGGTCTTCCACCGGGTCAGGGGTTCCATGTTGGCCGACGTTTCGATGCCCGACTCGTGCATCGTCCTCAGGGTTGATGACAACATCAACCTGATGTTGATGATGATCATCAACCACCATATCACCTATGATGATGATGATGATAGGTGATATCACCATGATACCACCTATGATCATCAACCCTGAGGACGATGCACGAGTCGGGCATCGAAACGTCGGCCAACATGGAACCCCTGACCCGGTGAAAGACCCGAGAAAACTTCATCCAGTAAATACGCCGGGAAAGCACCAGATCTTACAAAGTTCGTATTTATCATTCGTCTAATACTATGGGGAGTAAATTATAAAAATGTCTCAAACCAACGAAGGATATTCAAAACATATCACGAATCTTTCTCAAATTTGAAAGGGTAATCATTACTATTAGCAGTAATCTGCCAGGTTAGGGAAGGTCTTCGATGAGTCCTGGGACTAGAAAATACTTAGTCCTAACCCTTAACTGCAAGACATAATATGTTCTTATATTCCATTCTACATTTTACGATAAATAGTTCTTAAGCCCTAAAACCCCAAATTTGATGTTTTCAGCATTACAATTTGTTCTACAAACATCAATATTTTCTTTCATACCCGCAAAAAATTGTCCTATATTTGTCTCGCCAAAGGGGTTACGAGACTAATTGTTTTAATTTCATTCGCATCCGAGAAAGAATTTTTCAATTAAAAATCTCATGAAGCAAACATTTTTGCAACCTTCCGGGGGGAAGGATTGGCAGCCACCTTCGGGCTTGTCTTACTGCAATGGAAGTTCGTAAGCGAGAGACGCCCTAGGAAATAAAGATAAACATTTTCAATATTCATGAGAAAATTCTCTCATTGGGAATGGTGGGATTGGATATTTCACACACGATTCCTATGTTTCATACTAACACTGTGCCGAACCTAAAGAAAATGCGTAGGGAATCCGAAAAATGAGTTTGGAATTTTACGAACGCTGCATGTAATTCAATGACGTTTCTCGTAAACAAAAATGCGTTACATCGCTCGAACCCCAAAGAATTTTTTCATTTATGAATTCCAAGTAATAGGCAAATACGATGTGACAATACATTTAGTGGGAAGAGAACTCACAAAACAATGATATCATGAACATTATATAAAGCAAAATTAAAACAATGAAAATCACAGTCCGGTTATATAGTCTGCTTTCACCCAAAACCTTTCGTAAGCGAAAAATAGTGACAGGACCCCCAAAAGAGCCACGGTATCTCCTTAGTCGTAACGGCAGAAGGGCACAACTATCAGTTACGTGACCAACGATAATATGCATTACATGATTACCCCAACAAAAGTATTAGTTTTTTAGATCACCCTAGGATTCCACATTTTTGAAAAAAAATATCTATATATATCTACATAGTACCCCACAGGCCGCCGCAAGGGCGTGTGGCGGGGGGTGCTAGGTCACCACCCGTAAGAGGGAAAAATAATAATCAATGGTAATGATTCATGCTGCTATTTAGAATCAATAAATATTATTAATACAACAAATTTCTCAGGCACCGTGTAACGCCGCATTTCCCCAAATCCCTCTTCCACGTCAAACTCCGTCACATTTTTGCGGATACCTCATCCCACATGGAAGTGACGTAAAATATGGACGGTACCTGATGACACCATCGTTGACCGAACCCCTACCCGTGCACCAATGGTGATCGACGGACTTCACCTCCCACGAGGGTCGAGAGCCGTTGATGGACGGGGAAAGGAAGCAAGTCCGCCGAGTACGGAAAAGGATTTTGGAGGCATGGGTTGGGAGAGAGGGTGGAAGAGCCTGAGGGACAATGAGGGAGGGCAGGTGGGGTAGGGTGGGTGCGCCAGAGGGAGGTGACGTGGAGGGAGCGGATGGGAGGGACAATGGAGGCGGCCGCGCCGTCATGCGAGAAAATCAGGGCGATCCGTGAATCCATACACGAGACCGTAAATCCTTCCCCCAATTAAGGTTAACGTTAATTATTGAAAGATAGGCATTGCACTACGGCACCTTCATGGTCAGATTATGCTTCACTCTGAGGTGATAACAGGAGAACAAAGAAATACAACAGTCTCCTCCGGAAAAAAAGATAGGCCGGACTAACTGATAGGAACAAAATGATGCTGAAATACGCTAACCTAATGAGCACACGGTATCTCATCATCTTGCAATGATTTACACTTTCAATAGAGTCGCAAAAAAAAGATTTCGATTCCGGATTAATACCTAATAGCTTTGAAAAGCCGTGATGCCAAAGCCAAACATCATGTGTGCAAATTAAAATTATTCTACGCACAAGGTCTCGTTTGTGTACGGGCCTGCTTAAGAAAACAAACGGAGTTAACATGTAACCGGTTTATGACAATTTGGACTCAATTTGACGACTACAGTAATAACATTATTCCAATGGAGTACTAATATCAGGATATTGTGATTGTGATAACAGTTGCGATTCAATATCATTTTTTTTTAAACGTAATTCAACGCTCGAAGTAATGTTCCGCTGTTCTTATAGACAAATCGCTGTTCAAGAGGCAATGTTGTGGTTTGAAATTGCAATAATATAGTATGCTAAATAGACAAACGGGGTTAATCAATATAGATTGATGTAAGACCTACACAATATGAATTTTATCAAACATAGTGCCGGAAATATAGCAGAGCTGAAACTAGGAAATTGAGAAATAATTAGTTATTGATTATGCTCATTCTGGAAATTACTCTAATTATGGAAGAATTTCAACAATTTTAACAAATAATATGATTTTATCCTTATAATATAAATTAGTTAAAAGAGTGGGAAGGACTAGAAATACCTATTATTAATAATTAGCCGCTCATTTAAAAAAATGTTCATTAAAATCATCAAAACATTACTAGGAAAGGTATATTAAAACATTAATTACATTGTGAAATGCAATTTATTGGCTCGTAAATCCATGAGAAACGGCAATAAAGATCTTGTGTTATCGGTCAAAAGATGCTCAGCACAATAATTTAGCGGCTAATTGTTTTAAATAAAATCTAAATATCTACAAATAATAACATAATTCAAAATTGGATTATGTTTTCGTGTGTGATTTAACAAATAGTTTTCTACCACTCTTGCCCACAGCATTGATATTATTACTTAAAAAAATAACAATATACAGCACTTATTGAGATGAAAATGTAATTTCTAATTTTCTGAGAAAATATTTCGATATAAAGAGATTTCAAAACAAAGATAACCACCAATTCATGGAATTAGGCAGAACAATTTTGGCCAAGCAAACCTTTAATTGCAGTTGACTGATGGTGTTCAAGTTCTCATTTATCTCGTGTACCCAATTTTATGGTTCGACTACATCCTTCAAAGGGTGTTGATTAAATAAATGCCATCTAGAGATCATGACGTTTTCTCAGTAAAGGATTCTTTAATTGCAGGAACATAATTTCCTATAGACACATGAAATGCTAGTGTAAAAAACTAAATTCATATAAATAATACCTGTAGACAGCCTTAGAAATGAGCCGAGTTCAAAAATTTTAATTTAAATAACTTCTATCTGCAATATTTCGCGCTAACGCAGCTTGATTTTGTTAATTGACGAAGACAAACCATAAACGTATACAGTATTTAATTTTTGTTAAAATGTTGTGTATTTGATTACAGAAGTATAAACAACGTAGTAAGACAGTGACAAGGTGTTTTAAACCTTTCACTTAACCGACCTTACTAATTTTGTGACTTCGTTGTAGATGCTCATGTCGCAGTCCAACCCTGCGAAAAGGTTCCCTATCGTACTACTTGTCTAGAAATTTCCAAAGGATCTCCGAACGGCCGACGGTGTGATCTCACCATAGGATAAGCTTTGGTGGCGACGATCGAAACTCTTACTAAGCGCGAAAGATTCAATAACGTGAGGATCGGAATGGTGCGGTGACTAAGGCACTGGCTTCCTACCCAGAGGGCCCGGGTTCGAATTCTAGAGGCGGCAGATATTTTTAAGTGGTATCCCGAACCCTACTTGATGTGCTTTGTGGAGAGCACTTTGAGTTAGCAAGCCGTTCGTCGGATGGGACGTTAAGCTGAGGATCCCTTGGCGCCTTTCGTTAAGAGTAGGCTAATGTCGACGTCGGGTTTTGTCTCCACTCTTCACCCACCCTCCACACCTCAGCTGTCGGTCGCCTCCCCCAAAAACCTACCACTACTTCAATCACGTTCGAAAATTATTGAACGAATTACCGTGTGTACCTCCCATCAGCTTTGTGATACACGAAAAATTATACGAGGTTAAGGCAATAAATAAGTCGCAATCGTCAGCAAGATGAACTCGGGAGATATTACGAACACTTCATTGGGAAGGCTTGGAACACCTACCGTACAGTTCCGACTTAGCCCCCAGTAGTTCTCAATTGTTCAGGCCCCTAAAAAGCCATTTGGGTGGCCGACGTCGTGGAAATGATAGGAAAGATTACTTGTTGGCTGCGACAGCAAACAAAAGACTTCTTTGCTGTAGAAAATCGAGGACTTGTAAAGATGTGGGATAAGTGCCTGAATGCACATGGTGATTATCTAGAAAAGTGAAATATAATTTCGGGAATTTGCTTTGATTATTATTGCCTCCTTCCATTTTTGCGAGTTATTTATTGACATATCCTGGTAATACCATTCCTACTACTAGTGACATACGTACTTCGCGACCTGCTCGCTTTAATAATTACGGAGACCGACATGATCGATGAAAAGTACGATATATATATTGGATATCAATGCTCTTTATTCTCGGCGAGGCTTTGTGGGAAAAAAAAGTCGGTGGACGTATTCATTGACAATCAAAAGAGCCCGGGTGTTTTCTAATAACTCTTGAAACATCGCCAATCATGCTCCATCTTTCCCTCGAGCAAATCGGTAGAGGAGATAAGGAGAATAGAAGGTATTGAGAGTGGCGAGGAGTGGGTGGGGAGGGGGGAGAATTAAGAGGAAAGGGATTGTGGGCATTCGTCGCGGAGAGGAGGGAGCCGTGGATGGTGACTGCGGATGGTGGCGGGTGTGCAGGAGAGGTCGGGAGTCTCCCCGGGGGGAGAGGCGATGCGTGAAAAGAATAGAGGCCGGGGACCCGAGAGGGACCGAGGGGCAAGGGAGGGGGGGTTGCTCGGAGACGCAATTTCTCGGAGGATGACACTCGACCGCAGATCGAAGCACTGCCACCACATTCCATCCCTCTCAGCCTTCCCTCCTGCCCGCTCCCCGCACCTCCTATATCTTTTTTTTTTGGCTCGGCCATTTCACCGCATCCGAAAATTGTCGCCGTTGCGGTGACGGCTGCGTTTGCAGCGCGGAAGGATGTGGTGTGGGCAGATCGAAAGAGACAGCGGGAAGGAGATTGAGAAGGGTTTCGACGTGATCGAGAGACCGGTATTTAAGAGTCGAGGCGAAAGGGTAAGGCTCTCTTTCGAAATGTGAGAGACAAGGGTCCCTCATATTCCGTTGATATGATAGCAGGGACCTCTCCAGGGGTTTTCTGCTGAGCACTGAATAAGAGGAATGATGTTCGCGCTGCGTTGGACGTTACGCTCACGCCCGAATGGGAATTAATATCCTTGGTTAACCCTTCGTACGTGTCAAAGGGGAACGCACGCATCTCCGTGCAAATATCTGACTCGTGTGAAAAGGTAAAAACGGAAATTAATTATGCAGAGTGGACAGTGATTTTTTTGTTTTATTCAAGGTTTTGTATGACACGTCATCATTTAAAGGGTGAAGAAAAACATCGGAGTTTTAAAAATACTTCGGAATCAATTTGAGCGACCTCATGACATTACTTGCTAATGCTTAATATACAAAGAAAACAAATATTGTTTCATTTATCAACCCGAGCTGAAACAGATAAAATAATTTCGACGTGGCACCTGCAAGAGCTTAACTGAAGCATATAAGACTGTTTTATTAGCCGAAATCCGTTAGAGAAAACACGTTTTCCTACAAAAAAAACCTAGCCACATCTTTTGAGGTTTTATTTCTTCTTCATCGCTATTTATTTCCAAGACGAAATATGTACTATAAAACCATATTACCATATAATATATACGCCCTATTATCCTCCTAGTAAAAGAAGTCTAATTTTAGTTCAAATCATTATGAAATTCCCGAAGAAAAATGAAACTCCATTTTTATTTTTTTCCTTGTCCATAATTTTGATGATAAAAATATAAACTCTCGGCAATTTCAGGTTTTTACACCCATAGAGCTGTGAAGAGAAAGGAGATAGCATCTTCCCGAAAAACACTAAGCCAATTTAAGTGGTCATTTCACATAAAAAAGTTGCACTGGGATTTATTTTACCTACGACGATCTCATAACTCGATTACCACACATAACTTCCACGAATAACAAACAACTACAACATATTCAGACCGGCAAATTAAAATCAGGGTGTTACATGGCAAGCAGCCCCTAGGGGGTATGGTGCGTTAGGAAACCAACCTTTAATTATTAATACGCCGACATCATAAATTTACTATACACAAGGGTTAAGAAAGAAAAGGTAAGTAGCATAATTTTCATCATACATCATTCATTCTGGAGTATTTATCTAATGATCGGTGAAAACCAAAATGTCAGCAAAGCAAGAATATTGCATTTATCGGACCGGAAATTGCATTTATCTTACTTACTTAGTTGCTTTAATTTTCCCAAACTGTGAGAATATAGATATTATCTCCGGAAGAAGAAAACCCTAGTGTCCTGTGCCTGCTGAAAATCTTAACAATAATAGGATCTGTAGCCTTGGCTTGACCCTTCATTTCTAAAGTGGTTTTCACGACAATTATTCGTATACTCAAGAAACACTAGGCAGTAATAGGAATTTTTAATTCTTTTTGTCAGTAACCTTTTGAAATAACGACGCCATGCGATCATTATTGCACTTAATATAGTTGTAAAAGTAGACTTAATAAAACAATCATTTTCAACACCTCATTTGTACGGGTAAAAATCACTGCAAACGCAGAGGTAAACGTTGGTTAGCGTGGTGGATCGTAGCTTTAACTTCCTCCAGCAAGGGAATATTCTGGATCTGAAGAATGTTCTAAGGAAAACGTACAGAGTCTCTGTATGCATCTCAATTTAATGTTACCTCAGAGAATAAGGAGTGCTGATACGACTCTATTCCTCATATACCTAACATTTTCACGTTTCCATACTGAGAATGAATTTAAAAATTGTCTCGTGATCAGAATCTTCAAGATATAAATACTTTTGATCAAATTAGCAGACCGACAAGAAAAAAACTCTTAACGGAGGACAATCACATTCCAAATAAGGGCAACCCTCGAAAGGGAAACTGTTTCTTACATTTCATAAATTATCAAATACATTACATATATGTTTATGCGTAACTTTGAAAATTTTAATGATATATTTGGTTAGTTATAACGACCTATGGCTTATTTTTATGTATTGGGATAGGGTAACATTTTATTTCTACATACATTGTCTTTTTGAAGAAACTAATTACGTACATACGTTATAGAATATCTCTCTAGGGGAAGAGAGAACGATGTTGGAAAATTCGATAAAGACAGGAGGAGAGGACGCAGGAGATACTGAGAGACAATTGGATGCTGAAGAGCGTAACAGAATGAAGGCTGCTAGGAAAGCAAGGTATAGGGAGGAAAAGGACACATTTTAATGGATTGAATTAAGGGAGATATGTATTCTGAAGTACAAAATGAATTATTGTAGCATATGTATAGTGTGGAATTTAAAGGTAATCAGTGTCATGTTTGCCAGGGCTTTATCATAATAGTAGTGGTCATTAGTAGAGTCTGTCAAAAAAAAACCCACCCTAAAATACTAGAGTAATGCTAATAATATATATTAGTTTGGAGCAAAGAATGTATTATTTTGAAATCTTATTTAGTAACAGCACTTCATCTATATCTACACAATACCCCGCAAGCTTCCGCAAGGGCCTGTGGCGGAGGGTGTCAGGTCAACACCCGTAAACTCGAATAAAATCACATTCAAAACCAAGTCATGTTACCTCTATTTTTAAATATTATTTTGTTCATGCTCTCGACAAACCTTAATCACACGAAAGAAGTATTAATAGTAACAGGTTACTACATTCAAATAATGTTGTTGAACTATTAAAAAAATGGGTCTATTAAATAAAAAGAGTAACATATAGGAAGAAACATGCAAGATAATGACAAATGTACACACTACCAATTCTAATTATCTCCTACGCGATTCATCAACACAGGGAGGCCTTTTCAGTGTCTGGGAATTGAAAAGACTCTTTGGCAGACGCTTTAATTATCTTCGGAAAAATCGAGTAACCAGATAAAGGTCGTGCCGCAGCAGATATTCAAAGTCTTAATCGTTCAGTTACTTGGCGATTAACCGACTAACGAGGATAATCTAAATGTCTCCTTCAGGAATCTCAAAATGCCAATTCTGAGAATGAATGAAAAGCGCTGATCGAGGGTAGCGTTGAGATTCGCCAGTTAAAAAGAAAATCAACGTTTGATCTGCTCGTCAACCTAGTTTTTCCAATTTGTGAAAATAATGACGAGTAAGCCGTTATATTCAACAGATTCAGGCGAGATGTAGTGGAAGTTTGTCATCACGAGAAAAACAAAATTTGCACTTTTCCACTGATTTAAATCTGAGGAAAAGTGCAAATTTTGTTTCTATCATAGTAAGCCTTAAGTCGCAGGTTTGGAATCACTCTGGTCATGGATCGAATAATATTTTAATTACCATAAATTTGGCGAGGAATTTAAGCATGATTACACGATACGGATTTAGTCGGCCGTCTGAGACACCGAAATTCATTTATTTTCCGTAGAACATTTTGGTCGACAGCAAATTTCGATGGTTTAGCCAATTAGACACTAATTTGGAACCGCAGATGTTCACCACGTTGATCAATAAACATTTCCCCACATTTGCTCGCCAATTCAACAGCAATGATTAACTTAAACAATTAGATTAACCTCGTTTTCGAAAGAGCAAGCAGACACCAAATAGAGAATCTAGGTAACATCTAATTTAAATTAATCTTAAGTTTCCTGTCTGATGATTAGAGACAATAAAAGCGGTTGCCTCATTTACAGTAATATCTACGCACGAATAATTCGTAACTTTTTACTCTTCAGTGAACAGCTATGATGTGGTAGTCTGTCGGAAGGAAAATTGAAAACATAGTCGAATAACTAGATACAAATTTCACTTCCCCCTCTCATTTGCGCATTATGTGGGACATTGTATTAAAAGTGACACGATTAACCTGTAATTAACTACATATGTGTGTATATAAAATTACGATCCACATTGAATTCTGATATTTATCTCTGGATGACCACGTTAAGCATTAGTATGGAGCAGTAATAAGCATCAGTAGAAACTCCTTGAGGCCCCACCTAGAGTATGCTGCCTATATACGGGATCCTCAAAATATAAATTTGATTTCGGAATTAGATCGAGTTCAGCGGAGTTGGGCTATATTTTCCAAATATTGTTGTGACCAACGCAGCAGCGTATCCACTTTGCTAGACAATTTAGGATGGGATTCTCTTACACAGCGGCGTTTTCAATATAGATTAAACTTATTAAAAACATTTAAAGATGGGCCTTTTTCCGATGACATCAAGGATATAATACGAACCCCAACGTATTACGGTCGAAGGAATCACGAATATAAGACTAGAGAGATAGACTGCAAGACTGACAGGTTTAAAATGCAATTTTTTCCTAGAACGATAAGAAACCAGAATGTTCGTAGTCGAAATCCCCCGGGAGTCAGTTCACTACAATAAGTATTAACGTACAGGTTAGGGACTGCGCGTGGATATATATATATATATATATTATTTTTATACAGGTTCAACCCACCTTCCCCCAACTATTTGAAAATTCCCAACCCCCTCATCCCTTACCCTTTCCTCCTGGTGCTACACCCCCTGCTACACACCTTTTTTGGTGGCTCACAGGGTATTTATGCAAATGTAGAAGTAGATGAAACTCCTCTCAGAAATATTTTGTTGGAATCAGAATATACTCTTCAATTATTAAAGGTAAGTGTGTCAAACAAGCATTCGTATCACGTTTAACGATATTTCAATCTGGAATAGAGCTCCTTAAGACCTTAAAACCAATAAAAATACCATTGCTAGCCCATAATAAAACACGAAAGGAGCTATTTTGTTAGACTAATCGCTTATTTCCGCTTAAAATAAAAATACTAAGAAATGTTGTTACATGTCGTCCAGATTAAGAAGCGCATTTCTTTTCTTCTCCCGTCTGCATCATTCCAGCGATGCGCGTCCCAAACGTGGGTCGCGACCCCTACGAGTTTCGTGGCACGGTCGAAGATGAGGATCCCGCTTCGAAGAGAATAAGGAAAGTGCCCGGGAGGGATCTTAATAGCTCATCAACTCCGAGGGAAATCACGAAAACCGGAAAAAAGATCGGGGAGGAGATAAGAAAATCCGAGATGGCAGATCGAGGCTGGTTGAGCCGGGTGAGGGAATTGGAGGGAGGAGACGAAATCGCTCTTACCCCAATACCACTTCTCAACCGCCCGCACCAAATCCAGTGGCCCCCCTTCCCATCTCCCCGTTCCCGTCCTCACATATTCCCACACACCCCGTTCTATCCGAGGAGAGAGAGAGGGAGAGTGAGGAGGCGAGGAGGGACGGAGGGAGGGGAGGTATCCACCGACGAAATTTCATTCTCTACACGCGATTCGAAAAAAGTGGAGACAAATCGCCATACCGCGCGGTCGGTGGCGCCATGGTGCGGAAATGGGTGGAAGTTAAGCGCGGAGGAAGAGGAAATGACGGGGGTGGGTGGCGAAAGGGGGAGGGGGAAATGGGCGGGTGGTTGGTGAGGGTGGGGGGAATGTGTTCGGGGCGAGCGAGGACGGGACGGAGAAGGAGGCAACGAAACTGTGGTTTGATGGAAACGGAATACTCCGTATTTCCATTTCAGCATTTTTCAAACCGTTGGGGAAAAATGGATCTATACATATGCAAAAGGGAGCCGGAGGGAGGAGTGAGACGGAACGAAATAAAAAAGAATGTATTGATATACATTCACGTGAATGTTTAATACATTTCAGCCTGAATGAAAGAGAATGGCTTCCGTGGATTAATGATCTTACAGAATAAGGGCAGGGCAGATCGCAGACATTGCCAAAGGCGCCAATTTATCAAAAGCGCTATGAAAATATAATCTGGACGATTTTAACAAAGCGAGGGCGGAATGAAGGAAGCAGGGAGAACGCGGACATAACCACTGATTAGATCAGAATTGACCATGGAAAACGGACGACGACGTTTACGAAAATAAAACTTCAATCTTACTTCTGATGAAGCCTGTGATGTACCTACTCCCCTTCAAAACACCGTGAAGAAATAGCCAACGTTAATGGTCACAAAACAGGGAATTTTCAGTCCAACATTGACATTTCCTAAATCTCAAAATTTTAAAGGTTACGTAGGCTCTTCTCATAATATTATTTCAAGAAACTACGGGAGATGCCGCAACAATAACTTTAACGGAGTCATCCGCTACGTGTGCATTACAATGCAACAATTTCAGAGAGTAAAAATCATTCGCCTTGACCGGGATTCAAACCCGGATCCCTCGATATCCGGCCGAGTGCTTTAGCCAGTTAAGCTTCCGAGACGTCCAGGGCCGGATATCGAGGAATCCGGGTTCGAATCCCGGTCAAGGCGAATGATTTTTACTCTCTGAAATTGTTGCATTGTAATAATATTATTTATTTAGGTTAAATAGGGTGAAATTCAACTGAACGAAAACGTGCATTTTGAACTTTTTCATTCTTCTCAGTCAAACATGCACGCAAGTCAGCCTACAACATTTTCAATTAAACTACCGTTTCGCGAGAAGTAGAATCATGATTGAGGTCACAGGGGCATAGGCTAACATTGTGATCAGGGATTTACATTGATATATGCATAACGTCCTAGATACATTCCACTATAAGCCATGCATAACATTTTAAATGCACGCAAAACTGACAGCATGGGCACGCTACAAATTTCACTGGCACGTTAGCTTACGAACTTTAGTTAGCAGGAATACAAACAGCATTTCTCTCCTCATTTCTATGACACGAGAGGCAAAACAAATTATTTTACGAAAAATATATATTAATATATGTTAAACATTCTATTATTATTAATAACTTAAAGTAAAGATAAAATGTTTTTGTTTACAAATGTAATTATACATATTACTACTGAAATATTCAACTCAGGAATTTTAATCAGAAATCCAATTGATTTATGTGATTTGTAAATGTTTTGACATGAATTATCTTAACAATATAATTTAATTTTTATTGATTAATTATTATTTTTATTCATTACACTTCCAGCTTCTTCTAACTATTGATTTAGCCAAATAAATGTTTTTACCGTTGAATTGATCGTTGAAATATATTGTGTATAAATTTACTCTCTACACGCTCCTACAAGAACTTTCTACAAAAATCTGAGTTAATAAGTCTGGGAAATATATTTTTACTTATGTCTTAGTACTTAGCATTGCACCAACATTTGGCTCAACTTGAAATAAAATGATTGACAGATCTTTTATTGTACGAGTCATGAAAAAAACGTAATAATAAGTCCGCGTAATGC
This sequence comes from Hetaerina titia, assembly GCA_037158775.1. NCBI lineage: Eukaryota > Metazoa > Arthropoda > Insecta > Odonata > Calopterygidae > Hetaerina > Hetaerina titia. The sequence goes on from CM073777.1 coordinate 46,070,873, forward strand.
ATTTACGACTCTATACCTTACATTTTTCTAACCTTTTTTCTGAAGTGTAATCATAAAATATCATTACTCTAAACATTCAAGGCTGCTTAGCAACACATCAACGCTGTGATACAAGAAATATTTTAGGCAAGCGAGGGAGTGGAAAAAAAGAGGTTATGTTTTTTGGTGAAATTAAAGGTACTTAGAAAGTATAGAGAACCAAAGAGGAAAGTAGTGTATGCGTGCGATATGTACTGCGTTACAAACGTTACACTTCAAAAAGTATACTCGTATTACTTCACTGTTGAAATAATTTAATAAAGAATTTAATGCTCGGCGTGGCACAAGTAAACTATAATTCGTAATACATAAATTCTAAAAACCATTCTAGAAGACTTTTCATTGGGTAAAAATTAAATAAAAAACATTCTTAAGGATTATAACTTAAAATTTTCAATCTACCGAGAAACCAGACTCATTGAAGTTAACTTGGTTCCCATTACATTAAGCTATAGATGCCCAATATCGATCATCCTAAATTAGATGAAGGGTCAATTAAAACTTAACTATGAAGTAAAAGTACGTATCTTCCTGCACCGGTTTAAAAGGTAAGTAATGCCATCAATAAACCAGTAAACACCTATTAATTTTGATTTACATTATTATTTTGCATTTAATTTTTTTCAATGCGATTGCCAATTGTACTGTCCTGGGATATTCATCACATTTAGTTGGGGTTGAAGCACGAGTAAATTGAATTTCCCGTCTCTTCTTAAAGCCTGGCTTATGGTAATGACTTAATATACACGTTAAAGTTTTCGAACACTCATTGACTATTATATTTATTTACCCTTTGGGGCAAAAAAACTTACCTGACAAGAAATCAATCGGGTTTTGTAGAATACTGACTTTCAAGCAATAACAAATTAAGGGATATTTTTTCCTATCAACGGGAAAAAAAATTTCCGATGGAGAAATATGGAACAACTATCCACAAAGATAGGAGCGGAAATAATACACATTTACGAGATTGAGTCAACTGCCAAGGAAAAATAAACTATTTACAAATAGTCATGAATTAGAAACTAAATTCCCAATGTCGTTTTCTGAAATTTACCATTAACATATGGTTATAACTCCTCTGACGATGCTCCCTGAAAAAATATACCTAACATTTTAGCTCCATTGACGGAAATCGCATTAAGGGAGAGTTACGGCACTTGAGCAAGTCTCCGCGGGAAGGCTAATGAAAGAAATACATCATTTTTCGGTGAAAGCTTTCCTTCAGTGCGGAAACGCATGGGAGTGTAACACACATTGGCGTAATGGGTCCCATATAATGGCCCCAGATTAGGACCGTTACCCTAACTGGGGACTAGAGGAAATCGCTAGGACCAATGGTGTGACACGTTCTTTGGCCGCGCACTCCATTTAATGGACGGATATCTTTTATGAAGGGGGTTCGCAGATTCGCCACCACGGCAGAGGACGCCACTACGCCAGCGGAAGGATCATTGGGGGAAGAAAATGAACGACAAGGTCGAAAATGGGCGACGGAGATTAGCCCCTAAAAAAGCGAAATCAGAGATTTTTTCTGAAAATCAAGGGGTTGCAAAAATATATATATCCTTGATTAGAAAAACCCTTGAAAAGGTAAGACAGCATTAAGACAAGATCTTCTCAGCGTATGGTTTCCGTATGTCACAATATTGCTTTTCACCTACGAGGGGTTGCTTGCATTGTCGTTAGAAATTTTCATAAACATAATATTGCTTCATACATTCTTTTTGAAATTTGTAGAATTCGCACTCGCTGTAATCATCATCAATATATTTCAACATAAATTAAAGCAACGCTAGGATATTTTATAAAATTATTGCTTATGAAGACAGAATAGGACACAATTGTTTTTTTTGCGACAGCGAAGACATTATACTAATCCCAATTTATACTAGTGGATTAGACCACCATAATAAAATAACAGATATATCCACCATCATAGACAGATTCAAGTACTCGTTCACCCTTTGCAAAATACGCACTGATAAAAAAATGAAAACCATAGCCCCGAATATGTTTACTTAAAGACCTACATTAAATGATTCAGTGAAAAAACAATTACTAAACAATGTGTATAGGGATGTGTTTATGTGTTCCGGTATTTGTGCTGTATACGAGCATCTACATACACGCATTAATATTCATGTATGGGTTGCCAAACACGCGCCGCTACAAGCCCATGGGGGGTGCTGAGATTATGCAGTTTAAGAAAATCACCAACACAAATGAATAGACAGGATTTACACCCAGATTTGAATGAAAATGGGTTACAAAACATCCGAGAATGATGTAAAACTTTCCTAAAGTATTAATTGAAGGTTAGAGAACGCACATCTTAGGTTCGCGCTTAAAAACCCGTAAAATAAACAGAGCGTACAGCTTATTTCAAATGCCTCTGTTCATCCTATTCCTGCGTTCAAGGGGCCGAGTACGGATCCGCTTAGTTCTGTAACAAGCGAAGACTGTTTACGTCCTCTCAGCGCAGGCATAGTTTAAAGCAACGATGTGAATTCAATAACTGGAAAACCGAAACGTAATTGAATGGGGAAATCAAATACATGAGCTTTTAGCGGGATGGGTTGGGACGCCACGGGCTTGATGGAAGGAACAACGGGAGGGAGAGAAAAATAAGAGGTGGGGAGGGATATGTTTCGGAACGCGAATAAGGGAACCACACGAGGAAGACTAGGAAAATTGGCGATAGAGGTCAATACTCAAGCTAGGCGCTCAAACACAAACACCAACTGTTGCTTCCTACAAACTCTCCAAGCACGAGCGTGGGCGAAACCTCACCTTTCATGAAATGGTAGTACGGACTCCTTGGATCAACTTGCGCCCCTCAAACTCGATGTTTTCTCATCAAGAACAATCCCCGACCCCTTCTCCTTACATTCCACAAGCCCACATTCTCAACCTAGCCACTATCCACCACCGCCAGCGCAGGAGTGGGGCTCCTGGATGCGGCCGACCCATCGACAACAAGCTGGGTAACGCAAAGAAAACATCCGACGCCGGGTAAAAGCCGGACGGAAACGTTTCGAGCCTGTGTTGCCACGGTGTTTCACTTGCTTTCGAGAGCAATACACTATCTTTATGAAATTTGTTCTTGAAAGTTTTGAAAAGATAAACTCCGTTCCTCCATATCCGCAGAGCCAATCATATTATCATTCGCGACACTCCAGATATAAAGAATCAGTAACTAGTTAGCAATAGCTAATCGGACATATTAAGGGATGACCTCCAAGTTCAGTTAAGGAAGTAAAGCGATAACAAAAAAAATACTGGCCATTTTTAGTTTAAAGATTTGTATATTTTAGAAATGGAGGCAGGAAAAATGGATGAAAGGCGTAGTGAGCGGCAATAGTGGGATGTTGAAGAAGGTAATAGAGGGGAGAATGTTGGTCAAGCGAGGAAAGGGCAGGAACAGGATAGGGATGTTGGAGGGGATGAAGGGAGGAAAGAAGTACACAGAGATGAAGAGGGACCTGATGTAAATTAGGTTGCTAGATTGGGTTTTGTTTGGAGTTACAAAATGTTTATTTGATAGTTGTGTCCATCCAAAAACCTACCTTAACCGGTAGATTACCTAAAAAAATATTTAAGAAATTTAAAAAATAAATCGAATGTATAAAAAACAATTGATGAAAGTGATCACAGACTGCACAACCGGTGAAAATGAGAATAAAACATTTTGCAAAAACTGATTACAAAAATACAAGCTTGTCAAGATCGTATTTCGTTGAGCTATCAAGATATACTATAATATAATTGAACCATAAACTAAATGATTTATTGAACATACTCGTACACATTTTAATTGAATAAATTGAAAACTAAAAGAAAACTTATTTCGAATGACAAATTGAAAGACGGGTACGGAAAGTCTGAAAATCACACAATTGTATAAGATTACCAAGAACAATTCAAATCGTTAAATATAATTTATAGAATGAATTACGTAGCCTATGGAAGATTTTCAAATAAAACTTCCAACTACCTATTTTATAATGCGAAAGATGTCGGAGAGCCGACATGTCATTATTGAAAGAAAAGGTTTCTCAAGAATTACACATAAAATTTTCTCTTTCATAAGATCAAGGTTTCTGGAAAATTGCTGTACGCTTCAAATTAAAATGTGTATTCTTAATTATGTATTATTTATTCGTGTGTGAAAGTTAATGATATACGAGGTATGTTAAAAAATTAACGGTAATTTTACATTTCGCAGGCTTGGAGAGTCCGATTGTCAAACTTTTATTTATTGTGTTGTTATACATGCCCCTGGAGTATGATAAAACTTTCAGCTGTTTTCATGGTGGACTTTGTTTGTGACAACCACTAGGGTTAGACGTGTTTTATGAGCTCGGCGATTTTGGCTTGTTAAAAGAAATGGATCAAAGGATTTGTATCAAATTTTGCGTAAAAAATGAAATAAAGTGTAACAAAGCGTGTGAAATGTTAACAAAGGCCTATGGTGAGTCTGCTAAGAGTAAATCAAGAGCTTACGAATGGTATAAGCGTTTCCAAGAAGGCCTTGAAGACCTTAAAGATGACGAACGCCCTGGACGCCCCAGCACATCAACAATCGATAAAAACATGGAAAAAGTGAAAGAAATGGTTATGAACGATCGCCGAATCACAATTAGAGAGGTCGCTGATGATGTTGGCATATCGATTGGATCATGTCATGACATTTTTCCTAATTTTTTGGGTATGAAACGCGTGACAGCAAAATTCGTACCAATATGGCTTTTGCACCACGATAATGCACCAGCTCACACTTAATTGCTTTTCCGTGAATTTTTGGCCAAAAAAATACTGTAACGATGCACCAGCCCCAATATTCGCCAGATATGGCTCCGTGTGACTTTTTCCTATTTCCAAAACTTAAGTGAACCTTGAAGGGCCGTCGTTTTACAGCCGTAGATGACATAAAAAGCGCATCGCTGAAAGAACTAAAGGCTATCTCAAAGATCGAGTTTGAGAAGTGGATTCGGGGGGATTGGAAGACGCGCTGGTACAAGTGCATAATCTTCAATGGGGACTATTTTGAAGGTGACAACATCAATGTATAAGAATAAATAAATATTATTGTCCGAAAAATTAAAATTCACGTTAATTTTTGAACACACCTCGTACTCTGTTTTGATCCAACATCTACGCTCAAGCTGAAGGATAAACGCATCCTGTAGTAAATGTTTTTCCAAGTACATACCTTACACTATGCAGCTATCGCAAGTAAAACAGTTAACCGAAGTATTTTCAGACAAAAAAGGCTGATTTTGTAAAAAAGCTGGTACTTAAATGATTTTGGAAATTTAAAACTGAAATTCTCCTCAGTGCACGCACCAGTATTCAATAAAAACGCATATAAGTGAGTGTACCCAATGCGAAAATGTTTATTGCAGAGGGGCAAAGCGTCTCTAATAAAAATAGCAAAAATAAAGTCTAGATTTCAACTTACATCACGGAGTGGGTTAAAATCTGACCGAAGTTCAGAGGAAACTTGAGAGGCAAATATCCGCTCCAACAAAGAGTGAAGAGGTGGTATTATGCACGTATATTCAAGGAAAAAGGGGTCCAAGTTTTACCAGTTGTGTTTTAAGCTGGAGGATTCGTCGGAAAACGTGAGTACCCGCTCCTGAATCTATATGCGTCGCTCGAATAACCACCAGGCGTTAAATATTTCGCACAAATCCTCAAACTCGCGCATGAAAGGCGAAAATAAATGAGCTGCGCCTCGTGAAGAAGAAAAATAGACTCGGAGAGAGAAAGAAGAGAGTGGGAGGGTTGGGGTGGGACGATGGGTGGGAAGAGGGTGGTGATGTTTCTTAGAAGACGGGACCCTTTTCTGTCCCAACTTCTCCTATATTCCTTCTTATCCTCTATTCTATCCCTTCGCGGCTTTCATTCGGCTTTTCTAGTTCACTCCCAAAACCAACCCGACCTCCTCCTCCCTCTCTCACCGAATTTCCCTACACCTTACCCTGGTGAAAGAGAGAGAGAGAGAGGGGCACTTTATATGCTAAGAAGCCAACGGCGGCGTTATTAGGAGATATCGCACTAATTTCATTGAACAACGCCCTAAGACTTCCCTTTCCCTACCCAACTCCGCCATTTACCTACCCCTCGATACTCCGCTCCCACTCCGTCATCATCCCAGCTTCCTCCCCTTAAATCCTTCTCCCACCACGGAAATCTTAAGATCCGAGGTTACTGGCGAAGACTGATTCGATCCTACCAGAAATCCCCCCTTTACCACACAGTCTCCCAGGGACGGCAATTTAAAAAAAAATAATAAAATAAGATGAAATTCTTTATGCACTTAGGTATTTACGGCGAGGTGAAAAATTACCAACCGTTCGATCACTGTTGGAGCTGAGACTTCCTGGCCGAAGGGTGGAAAATTGAAATGTCTTTTAAAATGAATAGGAAAATATCTGTATAAAGAAGAGGCTATTAGACGATAAAAAGGAGAGGGGTTGGTTCCTTAACATTGGACGGATATTAAAATGCGAGGGAAAGGGCGATATTAAGTTTCATCCGACTCAATTAGCCTTATGTTTCAAATGTCCGACTCAATTTGTCTTATGTTTCATTGAATGTTTTACTTTCTTCATCAACTTTACCTAAGGATTTACGCGATATACGCTTCAACAGATCTGTAATGAACACTGCACAGGGTTCACGTGATGAATGGCACCGCTTTGAAAAAGAATTCCGAGACAAACTCTAAGTAAAAGTTTTTCAGAATTAGCCTCAAACATAAACAAATCGCTTTCTCGGAAATATAAAAAACAAGCACTGAGCCATAAATTAATTACAGAAAAAAATAAAATTTTCCAGGCACTCTTAATGTTAAAAAAAAGCGAAAGGCGTATGAAAAAGTAATTTATGCTCCTGGATTAAGACTTGAATGCACGAACATAAAGTTAAATAAAACCTCGGCCATTTAAATGGAGAATGGTAACCCACAAATATCGTGGAAACAAAAATCTAGGCCGCGATGAGAAAATTAACAACCTCCACCGGCCAAGCAAGCTTATTTGCTGCGGAGTGTAATAAATTACGTCACTTGGTCTGAGGCGAGAGAGCAACATTAAATAGAGCTGATTTTTTCTACAAAGACAGCTTTCCGTGAATAGGATTCATATAAAATATTCGGAAACCGTAAAAGATAGAAGTATATACACATATTGTTAAGAGTTTGATTGCACACAATTTAATATAGATTTCCTCGATAGTTAGTATACATTGGGACTTAAAATTAATAGGCATGATTTCAGAGAGTATATAATACTCTTAACAGCGGCGGTAGACTGTAGGTGATGAAGATTTTAGCATAATTATCCAGGGATAATCAATCTAAATACAGTGCGTTTTCCATTATTTCTACGTCCTCTGTTCTAGTACTCCCCTATTGGTTAAATTCAGTAATATTAGACGAATGTGAATTGACTCCAAATAACCAATCGAATTACGAATGAATGCAAGGTTCATTAATTGAGGGTTTAGGCGCGTTTTTCTGCACCGATGATGGTAATTCCAAATGGAATGAAACTTTGAATACCAGAATTACTTATATCAGACAGACTCACCGATTACCTATACTCTTACGATGGCATTTTTATTTTGTGGCCAATTTACACGTATATTCGTCGCCCATTTGAAATGGCGCCACTAGCCAACATTTCGATGTTCATAAAACTTATCTCAAAATTATGTTATTATTTTATAGTTTACCTTAAGCTACTTACTGTGGCAAAAATTTCTCAGTGAAACGTTGCAACAAACAAACCAACGATGGCGACCAATTGCTCATTAGGCAGAGTTCAAATAGAACTATTAATGCAACAATTTTAGATTGTAAAAATCATTCGCCTTTGAAAATTGAAATTGTTGCATTGTAATGCACACGTAGCGAATGACTCCGTTAAAAGTTACTGTTGCGGCATCTCCTTCAGTTTCTTGAACAATTAGAACTATTAATCCTGAATGGCTTGACATTTTGTAAAATAAAATTATAAATTCATTAAAGATTAGTTTAGACAAATAATTATAACTTTTGTGTACCAGCAAAACTTACACATTAATTTTACAGAATTCAACGATGGAACTTTTCTTATTTTTGGTAATTTATCGGTTAAGATAGGGTTTGAACGGACACAAGCTACCAAACGGTACAGTAAAAATCCCCTTTTCTCTCCTAACAAACGCAGCCCAACTTCCTATCCTACAATATGTCCCTCTTCAAGTACATATACTTCCTTCCTCACTAACGAATTAATCTGAGTAATGGAGGCAAAAATGAAATGTCAAACATCAAGCTTAATTTTTAACATCAGCCAACCGTGTCGTGTACAAATTCATTTATACACGACAATGTGCATTTAACTAAGATAACTCGGCCAAAAAAAGTTGAATAAAGTGGACTTAAATAGAAAATATAACGAGGCAATATGAGTAGCAAGAAGGAAGAAAGGGAAAATTGAGTAGTTACTTAAATGAGTATGGAATAGGTATTTGAGTATCTTATCCGGAGATGGTACTGCATTTTTGAGAGCGAACTCCCGGTTCTTCAGCCGTCTATATTTTGTGTGAACATCCCATCTTCCAGTAATCAATGCTAACCAAGATTACGATTTGACAAAAATAAATTAATCCTATCGAAGCAGAGAGAGCCGAAGTCTTGACGAAAATATCCTTCAAAGAGAATGAAGAAATAGCTGAGGAACCGAGATTGACTGACACTTATTTCTGTTAGATACTTTCCCTTCAGATATTGTCATATTATTTTTATAAATTATTAAATATTTATCTTGAGGAAGTACAGGAGATGGTGGGTGAGGAGAGGGGTTTGTTGAGAGAAATCCTATGGAGGCAGGAAAAATGGATGAAAGGCGTATTGAACGGTAGTGGAATGTTGAAGAAGGTAATAGAAGGGAGAATGTTGGTCAAGCGAGGAAGTGGCAGGAACAGGATAGGGATGTTGGACGGAATGAAGGGAGGAAAGAAGTACACAGAGATGAAGAGGGACCTGATTTAGATTAGGTTGCTGGATTGGGTTTTGTTTGGAGTTACAAAATGTTTATTTGATAGTTGTGTCCATCCGAAAACCTACCTTAACCGGTGGATTACCTAATAAAAAATGTTTATCTACAGATATCACTCGTACAGATTGTCTACCATTTTAGCTACTCCCTTTATTGTAAAGTCTTTTCATCCATTCAAATTTTCCGTACGTTTCTTCCCAATATTTGTCTTTCCAAAAAAATAAACAAAGGGAAATATGAACATTTAAATATTTACTCTCACCCACGGAAATTACGTTAGATATATCTGTCTCTGCAATAAACAAAAAAATGCGCTTATAAGAAACTAATTTGATGGTGAACGGAAGAGGCAGATAGAGAAAAAGGAGAGGAGAGTACTGAGTAGAAGCAATAACTTTCCCATACCCGAGCACCAACCCTATCGAAACTCGAGACGGCAGGGAAAGAAAATAAAAGCCCACAACACGCGAGGGTCTTCCGCGAAAACTGTACACAAGGGGAGGGGGAAATACTCCGAATGAGGGCTCGCAAAAGAATAACGTTTAGGGCGAACCGGGGCCGGTGAGAGAAGCTTGGGGATTGGGGGCAGGATGAGTTCGACACGTAATTGATGGGAATCCGACGGAGGCGGCTGCGAGATTTCCTCCCCAAACACGTGACGACGTTCTCAGAAGTGGGCGCGGGGGGATAGAGGTGGTACGGAGCGGAGGTTTGGAGATGGGGAGGTTTCTATAGAAGTCCATTAGCGTCCGAAGAAAGGAGCGGAAAAAAGAGCCCGAAAGAAGACTGAGGGAAGTGAGGGTGCTTTTCCATCCAAGTGTACCATGAGAAGCCGATCGGTTCATATGGGGGGAGGGAAGCGAAGGAAATAGATGGAGAGAATACGATCGCAAACTTTGTCGCCAAGGAATTATTCCCTCACGGTAGAAGCGGAGTGAGGAAAAAATCGAAGCATGGAAACTATAAAAATATATTTTTTTTCCTCTTACCGAAGAGTTTCAAGGGAGTAGAAACGGGTGGACAAACATCTTCCAATCCCCCCTTCAATCTTTCCACATCTCGATCCCCTACTTAACTCATTTTCCACGTCTTATAAAGAAATCAGCTTTGGCCCTTTGTATCTTCTTTACTTATTTTCCTGTTATCTCCCACTCCCAAAAAAAAAACCTTCGCGGGGAAAAATCAACGAGATGGGTCCTCGCTGAGACGCCTTAAATTGCTGTCGTAAGGAGGGATTATGTCCTCGGGGGAGCTCGGAGGAAAATGTTACAGCCAATAAATACTGGGACGACGAATCAATTGTTGAAAAAAATATTCCTACACTCCTTTTTTTTCCCATCTAAGAGGTACCCAATTATTTTTGTCGCCGGAAGAATAACTGCTTCAGCATTTTTCTCGCCTCGTGGTTGAGGGTTTTGACTTAGGGAGGGAAACTATGTGTGTTTCTTATCTGGCAAAAAAGGGAACTAAGACCCCTCGCCGCCTTGGTTAACGTCCATCTCCAACTCCGCCCTCCCCTTTGCGTGGGTGGTGCTCGGAGCGACTTGAACGCGTAATCACTCCCAGAAACTACGTTTAAAACCACTTAACTTTCCAAACTACCCCAGCCGTGGCTCAGATAATGCAACAACCAACCCGGCCAACTAAGGGCCGCTTACAACTTGTCCCGCAACTTCTGCTACAGCTGCACTCACCCCCTTTCATGTCCTTCCTCTCGGCATCCAACCCCACTGCCCCACTCATAGACGGCCCTCACGTTTCCGCCAAAGGAAAGTAGAGGCACGCAAGATTCGTACTTTACCGCGCCCGTTTTATGCGTCTTGAGCGGCCCAAATAAACGACGGCGGAGGGGATTAGCAACCGTGTCGAGCCGAGCAGGAGAAAAGTTTTGTGCCAACGCCGGTCTCTATCCCATCTACAAACAACAACTTTGAACTCTTATCTCATCGACGACGGTGGTCATTTTACGCACTATTGATCGTCCTTTACTCTTCTCCCAATTCGACTTAAGCATCGTGCACCCACGTTATATTAGCGACCATATACTAAATCAGGGTAAGCCGAAGGAAGTGAACGAGCGAAAACATCGGTGGGTGGAGATGCTGGGATGAGAAATAGTTTCCTTATTAAAATTGAGACTAGAATCATGTCAAAATTAATATACCCGAGGAAATGTTTTCCACTTAACCAATAGCACTCCGCAGGCTTATAGTGAAAACAATCAAGGTACTAGGTTTTACGCCAAAATTCCATGGAGATACATGATTTTAGGAAACAGAAATGTCTCGGTATGAAGAAATTTCTAAAACAGCCCCGAACATCGATTGAAAACCCCCCAGAATAGATATTTAACTGTTTTAATTAGCACCAAGTTATTTTTGATATTTTAGGACAGCTAACGTTCATAATTTTTTTTGTCTTTATTTATTGAAACAGGATAACATAAATGTACACCATAACCATAATGATTATCCAAAGAAAAAATACTCAAAATGAATATTTTACCATATATCTGTCCCTCCAATGTTAACTTTTACTTTTGGCCTGCGGTAAACCAAAAAAAAAAAATAATTGCTACACACAGTTATCAGAAGCGTATAGCAACGTTTAACCGGGGTAAAAATTAAGCACAGGAAATGTCCTGCGGTGAAGATTTGTTAAGAATTCAAGCGAGTTGGCCATAAAATTAAGCATCGCCTTTGCACCCGTAATAATAGTTTATCTTACGAGCAACCTTCTATAATTCTCTCAGACTTGGGCGAAACTAAGGAAGCTTCCTAAGTATATACCGCAATAAGACTCGTCCCCTTCCAACAAATAATCCGTAATCCTCAAGAAGGAGGAGAGAAAACTTAAAAAGAAGTCTCACTGCCGCTTGAGAGACTAACATGTAAATCTCTTTATCTCATCGCTCATAATGAAAGCAGGGATGCTAGCGGAAAAGGGAGTCGTGGATCACCCTCAAGAACGGTATTTTTTTAATCCCGCGGGCACTTAAAAACTAAGGAAACACACGACAACCTTAAGCGTTAACTTTTAATAACAATTACTCATACTTCGCTCGTGAACCGGCTTGAACGAAGAGACATTGCGAAACGTACGTGAACATGTTATACCTTGCGGATGGTTTAACCACCTAAAGGGAACGGAAGAGCCGAATAATGTGCAATTAAATTCATAGTTGAGAGAACAAAGGGCATTTTCGCTATGCAATCATAAATACAAATATATTTACACCGCAAAAAAATTAAAAACGATCATTTTCCTGGTTCAATCGTATCGTCGCAGGTTGCAGAAACTTACTATTAAGCGTAAATACCTATTAATTTAAAATATTAACTCCACACAAACCAGAACTGAACACTACTCATCAAGTAAATTGAACTAATTTCCGATAGAAATTTTTCTCTTTCCCTTGACCAAATTTCTTGACATGTTCTTTTAAGGTATAATTCCACACACGTGAAAATTCATACATTGGCGGCTCCTCAATGAAAAAAATAGACTTGAGCTGAGTATAATATATCAGCAGATCTGTGGATTAATCCGTAGTTACGGCACCCTCGAGGTGGCCATGAGGAAAACCCGAATGTCAAGTCTGGGTAGGAGGACTTTTTGGGTGTGGGAAGAGGAGTGGAGAGCCGGGTTGAGGAGAGGCATGGAACGGGTCACGAGCTGCACAAAGCAGAGTTTACAGCACCGAGCGCAACATTTTCAGGTTTCATTACCGGCTCGTCGTAAATAACGCCGGTGGGGATGGGGATGAGAGGAGGGAATTCTGGGATCGCTATGGCGCGGACACGTGTGTATGTGCATGTGCGAACGTGTGGGCGTGTTTGTGCGCTTGAGATAAAGGGGCGGGTGTTGGGGGATGTGGCGAAGGCAAGGCGTGGGGTGGAGAGGGGGGCTGAGAATCGAGGATGCAAAAGGGAATGGGGCCGGGGAATTAGGAGGGGCGGAGATGAGTGGGAGGGAGGGAAAGGATATGGGAGGAAGGAAAGTTTTTGAAACTAATTAGCTCCGCCGCGACTCGAACGTGGAAAACTCAGCCAAGGTCGTAAAATATCAATTTAAGACTTCGAGAGCATATACAGGGAATTCGCGTGATTCACTCATCGGGACGCTCCGGCAATGCGTGGAAGGATGAATGAAGGACCCCGCCGAGTAAGCAAGGAGATATAAATATTCACGAATCGATGGATGGAAAAAGGGTACGCATGCGTCCGCCTTGCGGGAGGGAGAGATGCTCGCACCGAGATGATAAGTTCATCTCCGGGTCGTAAATTTTGGGGATTCCCTGATGAGATGAGATATGGAGTATCCAAACCAAATGTGTCCGGAGTTTATTCGATGGGTTGATCTGAATTTTTACTTCCTCGTGATGGGGCACGAACATATGTTTTTGAACTCATTATCCATCAAAACACCATTTTTTCATTAATGAGATAACATAACTCCGTGCATTTAATTTGACACTCAGGATAAATGGATTAAAAATACTCTCGACATAATTTACATTTAAAAAAATTCCAAATAAAATCTGCACTTCGAGGAAAACATTTTAATTTTATGATTTTTTCCAACCCTACGTGAACAGGGCAACGAAATATTGTTCTTTATAATTTGGAGCATTTTCTTGGAATGATTTCAAGCAAAAAATCATAAAGATTTTAAATGATGCACAAAAATAATACGTAGCGACTAAAGCACATAACTAATGAACACACCATCGCAACAAGGAAGGAATTATTCAGAGAAGATAATTACAAGAAATAGATTCCCATTCTTGCACCTCTAAATTACAAGTACTAATTTTCCCCACTGCGGTGCCCCATATAATTCCTGCTACTACGAAGCGGAGTAATTAATAAAAAAGTCTTTTACTAACGGAAAGGTTGTGATCTATGATTCATAAATTGTAGCAAATGGGAATATTTGGTTGTTTACGAGTTTTCATGCTGTGAATACAAGCATAATATTTTACCTCCGAAGCACCGAGAAGACATTACAGCCTTTCCCCCTTGCTCTGAGGAAGAATTACGAGTATTCATATACTTACTATGTTTTAGCCTATTGGGTTTCATAAAATGATGAAGGTAAGCTTAAGTAACAAAAAATATGGAACGGCCGGACACATTAGGACTGGATGGTGTACTGATAGCAATTTTTCCAGCAGTCATACAAAGTGGTGAATTGGATTTTAAAAGTCGTAATAATTTGAAAAAAATTAATGATAAAATATTTACAAGTAATCCTCTGGAAATTTTAAAATATGACAACTCCGAGCGTGAATGTTAAAAGGTAAAAAGAGTTTAATCGGGAAAACAAACTTTTGAAAATATTTATCATTTAATAATATAAAATATCCTCATCATTCCATGAAAGTACCTAAATGGCTATCACAGCCATACATATTGATGGTTCGAACATTCTACAGCGGATTTGGATTTAATAGCATGCTGAATCAATGCAGGCTTTTAGGGATTATCCGTGTCTTTATTTTCTGTAATCCTGTGTGTACGTATATCGCAAATCTTCAGCTGACTAATAGCACATAATTATTATTTTTCAGTAATTGTATATATCTGGTTGGGTTGAAATCATGACAATTCTCCCCAATCGTCAAGTCTCTTCTGTAGTCGATAAATGGGCAAAAGAAGGATACGCGGCAGCGATAGCGTATTTAGAAATTGGAGATCTAACTACAGGCGACGTATTTATAATTTTAACGGATTCCGGGTAAATCCCTAGCAGTGCATAATCCGATCGAGAAAGATTAATTTAAAACCAAAAACCCTACATAGGAGCTCTGGATCTGATAGCTGCCTGCCGGGCTACAATATCGACTTACAAGGGACCACGAAGTGTTCTTGATAGACATTTTTCAAACTTCGCTGGAAGATGATCATTGGCATCGTTTATCAATCTAAATATTCGTTTAAATTACCTCTTAAACAATCCTTTTACTTGAAAATCTCTACAATGAGTCTAAGTTTCACGTGCAAACACCTTCCATCACATGCCTAAATAGTAATTCATCTTGGACTTTGTCATTCATCCCATCTATCACTCTTTTCAATATTTTTTTAGGCAAACTGTCACTCACGTATTTAAGCATACAAACAGTGTATACCCTTCGAACATTTAAAAAAAAACATTCATTCTTTCTACGGCAAGAATTGAAATAGCATGCTGTGTTACGTGAAAATTTTGCTTTCGCCGCAACAGATCACCAGGCAAGAATTAGTTAATGCAACAGAAGGCTTATCGAGTATCTGCTCTTCCCTTTGACATATCCAAAGGTCAGTTCAAACTATTAAAAGAGAAGAGACAATCAATTCCAAAGGGCTGTGATCCCAGGGTACCAACCAAAGTTAACATTGACGTTGTTGCCATTGTGAGAGAAGATCGACAGCGGAAATAAGTAGGAATTATATCAATAGCATTACAGTTGAAATAACAGCAGCAATACCTCTAATGTTAAGGGAACTATCAGAAAATTGAAAATTTAATTGAATTCCAACTACACGTTGGTAATTAATTTGAATATGAAACTGTCTTTGCGCGGTGGTTGCCATGAAAACCACCATGAAATTGCGATTATCACGTGATAGTCAATACAAAGTGTCCTCCTCATCCTTTCTAAGGTCCATAACGGTATTTCGTCATAACATCTTGTTCCTTTAGAGCCCCCAAAATTTCAAAGTGTAAGAGGACGTCTCGGTAGCTTAATTGGTTAAAGCACTCGGCCGGATATCGAGGGATCCGGGTTCGAATCCCGGTCAAGGCGAATGATTTTTACTCTCTGAAATGGTTGCATAATAATGCACACATAGCGGGTGACTCCGTTAGAGTTACTGTTACAGTTTCTTGAAATTTGTCTAAGGTATGAACAGCCTAAGTGTTTGAAATTGGCTTTATTAACATCGTGGACTGTGGCGCGTCGCGCACGACTACGAATGCCTGTGACATTGTATGTACGGTATTTCGTCATAACATCTTGTTCCTTTAGAGCCCCCAAAATTTCAGAGTGTAGGAGGACGTCTCGGTAGCTTAATTGGTTAAAGCACTCGGCCGGATATCGAGGGATCCGGGTTCGAATCCCGGTCAAGGCGAATGATTTTTACTCTCTGAAATGGTTGCATAATAATGCACACATAGCGGGTGACTCCGTTAGAGTTACTGTTACAGTTTCTTGAAATTAGCCCAGTTTGGATTTTCGTATTTCCCAATGTGAAGAAGCACCGTCGCGGAAAGCGTTTTACATCATCATAAGGGACCGGGACATGTTTCCAACTTCAACAACGGTCGCTGATTGAATACTTGAGACAAATATCGTAAATTAAACTTGTATCACATATGCATATATTACACATAAAGTAATGCGCAAGAGAAATATAAATTTTAAAAAATTAATATTTCTGAATAAATTATGAGAAAAATTATTTATGATCACTCAAACATTCCGAAAACCAATATTTTCATTATTTACCATTTTTGCTACGTACTCATAGAGGTAGAAGATTGAGTAGATAGTTTTCATATACCATTGCTCAATGCTCACGTTGTGCGGTTTTTCCTATATCCCGTCTATAAAAGACATTTTTCTTTAAACGCGAATCACGTACAGGAAAATATCAGCGATAAACATAACGAATCGTAAAGACGCCTCGTCTATCCTCGTCGTTCTTATCAGCTCATCGACGTAAATAAAGCATTCAAATGCTGACAAAATTGTTAATTTAATTAGAGACAGAAACGAATTGTATCATACGAGATGCGACTTATAGAATTGTGACTCTCTACATCAATCATCATTTTACAATGTTTTTGCATTATTTCTCTGCTGATTTCTCAATTTCACCTGTTCAACGAGAAGACAGTATGTTTAGGGCAGTATGTTACAGTAGCAAATAGTACTAAAATGGATCCATTTTCCTACCGTAATTTCCCTTATAAAAGCCATCCATTAATATATTTCTTTGTTACCACACGTAAGGTGGAATTCCTAACAATATATAAAATACAACACTTGACGGAATATTGAAGAAATAGGCTTTAAAAGGCCTACCCAGAGACTCAGGTTGCAAAGGATAATAAAACTGGGCTATCGAATTTTCAGACGCTAATTAAATTTAGCACATTGTACTCAATCCTCCTAAAAAGTATTGCTTTTGCACAATTTCATGAACCGAAACAAAGCAGTTTATAATCACACAAATTTCAGTATTCCATGGAGAATGATATAAATACTGTGCCGATTAATCAACAGTTTTTCTCATTTACTTAAAAACTATTTCTATCCGGGTATAATTGCACCTGACTTTAGTGTACCAAATTTTCCGGATTTTATTTAGCGAATTTTCTACGGTACATAATTCCAGAGTTTAAGCATTAAGTTTGTCTGACAAATTATGTTCAAAAACAGTGCCTGTAACTAATTTTCATACCTATAGCTTCTTTTACTTACACAATACGTATTTATTTGAGATGAAAAATTCAACCACAGAGGAAAGCAGTACATATTTTATAGGAGGATGAAGAATAAAGCGTTATTTTTTTATAATTCTATCAATTTTTTACAAGTAGTTCCTTGAAATGAATCAGAAATTTAGAAAAATCAAAAAGAAAACTGGTTTTCTGCTGATCTGTGTCAGTCTGACAGAGAATTTCAATATTTTTTTAGCGAATTGCGAAATATATAAAATACAAATTGGATGATAATAAGTTTTAAAAACTGAGATAATAAATTCATCAATAAAGAGGAAGATTAAATTAACATTAAGTTTAAGGGACATGACAATAAATGGAAGAACGTAGTTCGACAAATGTCAAGACCAGCTAAATAGCGAAGCATCTACCGCTAGAAGATAAGTTCACAACATCCTCAAAGAAGGTAAGTTTCAAACAAGGGAGTCATCATTGATGTAGTATAATTCAAGTTTGGTGCTCTTGGAAGCGAAAGAATAACATGGATCATTCAAAAACTGAACCAGTGACGTAAGAGACAAAAAGCTGGCGCTGAAAGCGTATTATTACGATCAGATGAAGAAATATAAAAAAATATATGTGGACAGTAGAATAGAAGATAAAGGCAACAGGCAATCATAGAGCGCCAAACAATAAGGGATAGGCTAGGCAGTATTGAAATAAAGCAGAGCTAGATGGAATAGGCACACCTTGAGAAATAATGGATTTGTTAAACGCATAAATCAAGGGTTGGAAAGAAAAAGAACCACAAGCCGAGAAAAGAGAAGAAAACGATTGTCAAGCTATCTCACTTCCGGGATACAGCTACTCATTCTTCGGCTTGAAATGCTATTGAATTACCGATAAAGCAATGAATGAAATAAAAGGATAGCTGAAACATGATGAAACAACGAGCATACTACGTTTTTCTGATAATAGAATAAATTTGACATAAGAAAAAAAATGTTTAAAGACGATGTTAAACTCCATGGGGAAGATAAAATTATATAATTAGCAAGAATATCGTATAAGCAAAATAAAGGAATAGGCCATTGTTGACGATGTTGGAAAAAAATGGAAAAAAACATAGGAGCAAGATCTATTGAAAAACTTGAAAGATGTAATTAGCAGAACGTACTCGTATTTCACAAATGACGGTTTATACCAACAGAAAAATATCCGCAAAAGAATTGAAAGAAAGAAAATGCTCAATGAAATATGAAGTATTCGTTGTAAATTAATATTAATATGTTTAAACATAAATAAGTTCATGGATAACCTGAATAAAGATGAATGCTTCAGCAGACCACGTTTTGTCACTGCACTTCAATAAGTCTCCAGAAAGCATTGTGGTAGTCAAGAACAAAGCGAAGATGGTTCTCTCAGGTGAGAGTTTTAATAGAAGTTATTCTTCCTGCTGGTTTATTAATTCATTTAAAAACTCAATCATGTAACTGCATGGATTTTGTAAAAGGATAGGATTATAATTTTTTGCCAATGAGTGGATCTCATCAATTGATTTAATTCATGGATGATACAATTTTACCATTATTATTATTTATTATGAGGTAATCTACCGGTTAAAGTAGGTTTTTGGATGGGCACAACTATGAAATAAATATTTTTTGTAACTCCAAACAAAACACAATCCAGCAAACTAATCTACATCAGGTCCCTCTTCATCTCTGTGTACTTCTTTCCTCCCTTCATCCCGTCCAACATCCCTATCCTGTTCCTGCCCTTTCCTCGCTTGCCCAACATTCTCCCCTCTATTACCTTCTTCAACATTCCATACCATTAACATTTACAAATATCTTTCGCTTTTTTATTAGTCTTTCAGACAAGAAACATCATTTGGGTTTAAATTACTTCAAAAGACGTAGTGTGGTTAAATAAATGCCTCACATTACTCTAGTACGAAGTATTGTTATAATACTCCTACAAATAAACTAAATTTACCTAAGAGTTAAAATATAAATTCAAGAAACGTTCAATAGAAATGGGACAGCTATTTCCTAATAGCATCGGGCGTTTCGAGTGAACAATGAACCATTGTTTACACTCCAATCCATGGATCAAGATAGAATTTCAATCACGTCAATGAGTTTCAGCTTTAAATTGTCCATTGCGACCATTATCAAGCGCGACGGATATTAAATGCTCAGAAATTCCGGCGTTCGATAAAAAGTGCATTTGAGGAGTGACTGGGAAATAGAGACTATCCCACCCAAAATAAATCACCCATTTAAACTTAGATCAAACGATGGTAATACCTAATTCAGAAACCCGCTTGAACGTAAACGGATGAAAAGAGTTATTTTTCTTCGTTGCTTCCCCTATCCACCCAATCAAAAGTATATTCCTACCCGTGGATATACCGCCAGTAACGTTGAGGCAACGTGGAGTGGCCGGAGGAATTCCACATGGACTCTTTCTTAATGAATCCGAGGGTTAGCGGAATCCCATGAAATCATCTACCCATTGAAAGCAGGACTTAAAAATGTATTTCTGATACTGGGATGGGCATGAACATGTGAAGTTAGTAGAGACGAAATCATTTTTGCTCCAAAGAGGGCAGGTATGTCTCGGGGAAAGGGCAGTAGATCATCTACACAAGGGAGAGTGGCAGTAAAGAAGGCACTATTATTGAAGAAGGATGGTATTCAAGTTTTGAAGCATCCCCGAATATAGGAAAAGTAATAATTTGACAGCAGAGCGAGGGGGAAAATATGAACTTGGGAAACAGCTGGCGACGACATAAGGAAGATACCGTGGCATCATTACCTTCGGACTTATGATACCCTTTTATACTCATCCGCATGTAGGTTATGATAGCTTCAACGTAAAAAATAGATAATGTGATAAGATACATTTGCAAAAAAATGATTTTTTGCAAAACATTTGCAAAACAAGAATGGTTACAATTTTAATGATTAGTTACAATGCAACAATTTCAGAGCGTAAAAATCATTCGTTTTGACCTGGATCTGGGTTCGAATGATTTTAACACTCTGAAATGGTTGCATTTTGCTGCATATTAGCGGATGACTCCGTTAAAAGTTACTGCTGTGGCGTCTCCCGCAGTTTCTTGAAATTAATCATTAGTACCTACGTCGGGGGTACCACAAGGAAGTGTCATAGGCCCCCTCCTTTTCCTTATTTACATAAATGACCTCAGTACCGTAGTTAATAGCAAGCTCCGTCTTTTCGCCGATGATGCAGTAATTTATGGGGACATCCGAAGTCACGAAGACAGAGTCGTGTTAGCCAAGGACCTAGATGCAATTCAAAATTGGTGCGATACATGGCAATTGGAATTGAATTTTAAAAAATGCGTAGTAATACATTTTTGGGAAAAGAGTAATTCCCTCCCTTATAGTCACAAACTGAAACAAACCAATATCGAGAGGGTAGATTCCTTTAAATACTTGGGTGTAACAATTACTCACGATCTGTCCTGGGGAAAACACATACGAGAAATATGCGGTCGTGCTAATAAAAAATTGGGATTTGTGAAAAGAGTGCTAGGTAAATGCGACGAAAAGGTGAAAGAACGATGTTTCCTTGCCTTGGTCAGGCCCCACCTAGAGTATACTGCCAGTATATGGGATCCTCATAACATAAATTTGGTTTCGGAATTAGATCGAGTTCAGCGGAGGGGGGCTAGATTTGTCAAACATTGTTATGACCAACTCAGCAGCGTATCCACTTTGCTAGACAATTTAGGTTGGGATTCTCTTACACAGCGGCGTTTCCAATATAGATTAAACTTATTAAAAACATTTAAAGATGGGCCCTTTTCCGATGACATCAAGGATATAATACGAACCCCAACGTATTACGGTCGAAGGGATCACGAATATAAGACTAGAGAGATAGACTGCAAGACTGACAGGTTTAAAATGTCATTTTTTCCAAGAACGATAAGGGAACAGAATGCTCGTAGTCGAAATTCCCCAGGACTTCGTTCATTACAATAAGTATTAACGTACAGGTTAGGGACTTCGCGAGGATGTGTATACATGTGTGTATGTATGTATGTATATATATGTATGTGTGTATATATATATATATTTTTTTTTTCCTACAGGTTCCCCCCACCTTTCCTCACCTAACTCCCAACCCCCTCAACCCTTACCCTTCCCTCATGGTGCTACACCCCCTGCCACACACCTTTTTGGTGGCTCGCAG
This sequence comes from Hetaerina titia, assembly GCA_037158775.1. Classification (NCBI taxonomy): domain Eukaryota; kingdom Metazoa; phylum Arthropoda; class Insecta; order Odonata; family Calopterygidae; genus Hetaerina; species Hetaerina titia. The sequence goes on from CM073777.1 coordinate 46,092,625, forward strand.
GGTACTTATGTAGATGTAGATGTACCATAACCTAACATTCCTACTAGGAACCACGTGAAATAACTCTAAAGTAACAACTGCAACAACGTAAACTTAAGTAAAGCAACATAAATATAGTGATGATGTTCCTGAAAAAAAAATGTCTATCCAATTGTATAATGAATGTAAGGCTGTAGAGATAATCTAGGTTCGTTCCCCATTGAAACATGTACAGTACTTTCCTCGCGGCCTTAAAATAGCTCTGGAAGTACACATGGTCTCGACCTACACAACGAAAAATTCTGCCAAGTTCTGCATTATCGGAACTAGGCGCATGAAAACAAAATATTTGGAGGGTGAGCTCGGGTCAGCGTGAAAAAAAAAATAAAAAGGTACAAACTCCTTATCCTTTACCAATAGAGCTAATGCTTAATCAAAAATACGTTTATCGTGAAAAACGAGGGGATTCAATGAAAAATTGGCAAACGTCAGATTATCAAACGTAGGAGCTGTTACAAACATTTCATTGGGAAGGCTTAGAAAATCCACCATGCAGTTCCCAGTGATTTTCATCTGCTCGGGCCACAGGAAAATCATTTGGGGGGCCGAAGTCTTGAAAATAACTATGCCGTAGTCCAAGAGGTCACTCGTTGGATGAGACAGTAAAGAAAAGACTTCTTTTCTGCCGGTCTTCATGGAATTAGCAAAGAGATGGGATAGTGTTCTGAATGTACAGGGTGAATATCGTGTACAGAAAAGTAAAATAAATTTCAGAAAGTTACTTTCATTATTGCTGCCTCTATACAGTTTTTCGTGTTACTTATTGACTTACCCTCGTATTATGTTCTTGATGCAATAGAGGAAAACTAACTGCTTTTCACCCACAAATTACTGAATGAAAGAAAACTCCGGTAAGGGTATAGATGGGAAACCAGCGACTCTGTTCTCACTAAATCCTGCTACCGAACTTAGCACAATTATCCATTACACCATGCTGCATAAATGTAGACGTTATTCCATGGTGATTGATTTGCATGAATACCGTATGAAAGTTAATAATGAAAATACATTTACAATGTGGTAGCTATGTGGTGATTTTGAAATGTCAGAGACGCTCACTAAATTTCCATGGCGTGTAACCGGGAGAGCGATTACTTGGGTGTACACGGATATCTTCTGGGGATCCATGTTGCTCTCCATGACTCTTATGACGGATAGCTAGCCGCGCCCAGAGCAGACATCGTGTTGCAGGTATCTCATGGAGGATTTCGACATGGGCGAATTGAGTGTGAAAAATGGAGGGGAGGAGAAGGAGGTGAAGTGGGAAAAGGGGATGTACGGATAAAGTTGTAAGCATTGCGGGAGAAGGGAGGAATGAGCACGGTGGGGTGGGGTGGAGGTTTTGGAAAGGGAAGCGAAATGTAGATGTGCACACGGACCCTGGTTATTCCATCCAGGGGATGGCACGGGGGAGGGGGTGGGTTAGAGAGGGAAGCGAAAATATACGGATTTTCGGAGGAGCGCTATTTTCCAGTATTCACTCATCGAACCTTCATTCTTCTTCATTTACTGCGAGCGGAATCGGAATTATGCTGTCTGCGCTCCGGGCTCGTTTTCGAGGGGGAGAAGTAAAAAAAAAGGAACTCTTGCTTCATTCTTTTTTTCCTCGAACAGCGTCCGGCATTCCAACTTCGTTAGGCTACTCCACGGTCATCTCTACGAGGCTTTTAGTCCAGTCGCGATGCCAAATGAGTATTAAACCACCGAACCCATAAACAAAATGTGACATGAGATAGAATGCGAGGAAGGAACGGGAGGGATAAAGAGATCGTGTGGGTAAGGAGGGGATGAAGAAAACAGGGGGGAGGGAGGAGGTACCGGGGGACGTGATTTAAATTTGATCAAAGGGGCCTATAACCACCATGGGCAAGATCTAATCTCTCACACTGCCGCCTGATTGGTGATATTGTTGCAGGACCTAAAATTTTGAAGCTGGAAGCATTGAGACATATTGATGAGATACTGGATAAAAAAAAACACCTGCAGATTTCTTCAGCTTATTTCCCTTCCCGTTTCCCACCATTTCATAATCGCGAATGCTATAATCAACTCCGGGTCCTAATTTTATGTTATATTTCGATGTCAAAAAGTGACAAGTGGGGAGAAGTGAAAATCCGAATAAAGATTTATTTATTAGGTAATCAACCGGTTAAGGTATGTTTTGGATGGATACAACTACCAAATAATTATTTTGTCTCACCTTACAAAACCCAATCCAGCAACCTACTCAACAACAGTTTCCCCTTCATCTCTGTGTACTTCTTTCCTCCCTTCATCCCGTCCAACATCCCTATCATGCTCCTGCCCTTTCCTCGCTTTCCCAACATTCTCCCCTCTATTACCTTCTTCAACATTCCACTACCGCTCATAAAATGTAAAATTTAATTATATGATATCAGTGGTGTAACGTTTTGGACAAGACTATTAAACAATTGTATTAATTCAGAAAAAAAATTGAACTAATGCTAGGTGGTACGAAAAAATGATGATTACGCTCCAGATTTTAAAACATATACTTGTTCATGAAGAAATATGATGCCTTCATCTATAACACCAACTTTTACGTAAGTACTCCATTTTTTTAAGATTTTCGTTTATGCGTGCTCAATAATTCTTTCCAACAGTATAGGAACCAATATAAACCACCCCAATTCGGTAAATGATGAAAGTATATATGGTGTCAATCATTTTTGATCTTAATAAAGAAGCGTTACAAATATTCTAGTAAATGTTGCAGTACCATTACTTATGTTTTTGAAAGCGTTTTGAGTTTGCAATGACACAAAAAAATGAACACCGATCAATTTAATAAATATCGTTAAATAGCATAAAGTTTCCGATGGATTAGTTGGAGAAACTGAAGTTAATCGTCTTGAAAATTGGCTCTAATGACATTAACCATTTATTCAAATTTTTAGAGTAATCCTTTGGAGTAATGGGATAATTATATGAAAACAGTACGTTAAAGTTTTGCGATATAATCTTCAGAAACTAAACGTATTTATTAATGAAAGGAAAATGAATTTTAGCGGGAAGCAAATTAAAACAAAAATTTGATCTCTGCAATTATGCACAGCAAAGGAAAAGTTATCTATCCCCAGAGGTGGTAACCACCCTGAGTGTGGTAAATTCTCGCAACCGCAGTTTCTCTTCCGTGTCCACCTACCGTTCTCTCCTTTAGTTTTTGTTCTAATAAAATCCTACGACTTTACATTAGCTGAAGGTGGATTTTTCAAAAAACACACCTATCAATTAAACTTAAACATAAATGACAACGTAGGTAGCCAAAATTTACACCAACTTGATTCCCTTTCCCGCAGTAACTACTCGTACATCATAATCCAAAACGTTTTGGTAAAGGTTAAGAATAATTCATGTTACAGAGTAATTTGAGTTATACATTTGAAAAATTTAGCCAACGTTAAACGAGAGATCACACCCGAAAGAAAAAAACAGCCCTTACCACCAAAATTGTAATCCATTAAAAAAATTTGTCGACGAATTAAAAATATTGGCAAGCATACAGTAAATAGGCAAACAATGCGGAGACGGTTTAGAAAAAAAAAATAAAAGTCAAGGCTTCAAAACAGTAGATGGCCCAAATCACACGAATTGCAATGCATAATGAGTCTCGTGTTTTTAGAAACAAGAAAATAATGAATAGCGCATACAACACACAGAATGGGTAAATGGAGTCCACTCTTCAGCCAGAGAGTTCAATTAGTGATCTCAATAAGTGGCTCGTCCTTTGGTGAGAGAAAGGGAGAGAGACTGGGAAGTAGAGGGTAATTAAACCGAAATTAAAGAAAATCGAATAAAAACTCAAATAAAAAAAAAGTCAGAAAGCACGGGTGAACGAAAATGAAATTTTGAGAAAAAGAAATAAAAAATCCAAAGCGCCCGCGCGCAAGCGCGCGCACACACACACACACAAACACAAACACAAACGCACACACGTACGCATATCGAAACGAACGTGTTCGCGCATGGAGAGTCCTCAGGCTCGCGAGTGAGGCTGCCGCGCCACGCGATTACGGCGGGAATCGACGAAAAGGGAGCGGGGGAGGAGAGGGGGCTGACGAGTGAGCGCATCGGTACGGGAGTGAGGCGGACCAAGGAGGATATAGGGCTGAGGAAGGGGATTGAATGCCGCGGGAGGGGCGGGGGGAATGGGGGAAGGAAACGAAATGACGATGCTCGGATTCGGGGATCGCATTTCAATGTAAAGCGAAAATCACCTCGATTTCTGCATGTCTACACGGCGATGTAAGTGGAAGAAATCGCATTTGAATTTTTCCCTAACGATCGTTAAGCATTTTAAAGCAGAGTGATTACTCCACGGCAATATACCCTCCTCGGAAAACCACGAGGAAATGATTTTTTTACTCATAAAATTTACCAATAACTCCAATAAAACATATTAAACTAATGAAATAAATAGTAGGTCCATATGATAGTAATAGTTTTAGGAGAGGCCACCGACAGCTAAGGCTATTTGCTCCATTAGGAGGAAAGAAGGGTGGAGAAAACCCGGCGTCGGCACTAGCCTACTCTTGTCGAAAGGGCCCCAGGGGGTACGTAGTTAAACGTCCCATCCGACGGACGTCGTACTCACTCAAAGTTCTCTCCACAAAACACCTCAAATAAGGATCGAGATACCAATGAAAAAATCTGCGCCCCCTGGATTCGAACCAGGGCCCTCATGGTGGAAAGCCTGTACGCTAGCTGCTGCAGCATCCCGATCCCCATGTCCAAATCGCTACCTTTGTTCTCAAAATATGTGGAAGGAGGTCATGGCAAGTTATTTTATTCACGGCATCTCAGTTTACGTAAAAGAACAATAATGACAAAACATTTTCTATCGATTAGTCAGAGGCGATGTTAACTACAAAAATATTTGCGGTGAGTAGTTGTCATGTATTATCACAGCAACTATGCTGGGACACGAATTCGCCTTCATCAGATGGTGCATTAGCATAATATATAGAGAAAGAGTAGGGATACGATATCATTGGTGTAAACAGTTTAGATATTTGGAAAATATCTGGGATCAAACGGGAGAAAAACCAATTAGGAAATAATGAGGTTCATATAAAAACCCTAAATTGTGCATAGGATACATCTACTGAGAAACTGTAATATGGTTACAACTCCAAATACGAAAGGAGTAAGCCATAATAAGAAATTTATCATCGTGCAGAGTAATTCAAGAGATGCTCAATATAAATTTATTTGAGAACTATTATAAGATTAATGAATATGCTTTGTGATTATTCTAAACTCTATACCACTCGGATAAAATGAGATGATTTCACCACCCTTAAATACATAGTATGTCTCCAGCTTGCACATTTCACGTACGTTGGCAACAAATGACTTGAAATCCCAGTAACAAAATCTTGACAGAAATATGATAAAATAATTTATAGAGAGATGACTCAAGTATTGATAAAAATATGATTGAAATTGATAAAAAGATGGAATAAATATTATTAGCAAGTCATTTTATTAGGATTTCATTGCACAGATTTGTAATTCCTCTAATTTAAAATTAAAGGGCAAACAAAATTCCCAAAGCAAATTACATGGTACGACGTAAATGCAAACAGCTATTTCAAGTGCTTCCTGATGCTTAAATCAGAATTTCTCATTTAAAGTTTACATTAGAATACCGCATTTAAAGCCTTTGCTTAGGAAATCGACAATGCCAGGCAACATCTCCCGAATCTCAAGCATCGCAGTCAATACATGGCATTTCTACACAGGAAGAAATGGAAGGATGAACGGGTTGGAAGCGGGAGAAGGATGGATGGGTAAAGAAGTGAGGAGGGTAACGGTAGGAACGAAAATGAGTCCGAGAGTAAGGCAAACCAATTTATTGGGGCAAAATTAACAACACCAGCGCCAGGTTCCGCATTTCCCATAATCATTCATCATGCACATTGTGCCGAGGGAGGGGTTAAAAAAAAAAAAAAACGGGAATGCGCTGCATTGGCGAAGGGAATCGATAGCAAACATACAAATGAAATTTGAGCGGAAATATTTTGCTGAAATTTTAGCCCAAGAGTAAATGAACTTGAAAAACCAGGGGCTACAGATAGAGTAGAGGAATGAATAAATACTCTTCTATAGAAAAACGTACTTTATGCATAGCCTGAAGACTCATGCACATTCGTGTTCGAGTCACGTCAAGTACCCCCACTGATCCATGCTCATAGAACTTATGATTTCCCCATTTCCACAAGGGGCTTACTTAATAGGGAAAATCGCAAATAACTAGCAAACTAAATGGAACGACATTAATTTTAATTCAACATTAAATACAGTGGTAAGATCTCATAATCGAACGTAACACATTTATTTCCATATTTAGTAATGATACTTAATTGATAAAGAAACATTCCGACTACGTATACCGAAAAAAATAGTATAACCAAACACCAAATTCAAAGTTATCATCCCAAAGGACTATACACTTGTGCATACACACGAGGTCGGTTCCAAAAGAATCGCGAATTTTGAATTTCCGCGGGTTACGTAAATTTGTTTTTCCATTTTTTTTTGTGGCGTTATGTTGGTACTTACGTCTCTCACTTATGCCGAAAAGTTCGGCCATTTTGAATGTTCAGTTAATTGTTGACAGCTGTTTTGCTTGGACGTCATAAAATAAATAATTTTAGTAAAAATTTTCCTATAAAATTACCTTGGACAAAAAGTTCCCGGAATAATCACCGTGTGGCGCTCCCATCGTTCCGATTTGAGTTATGTTTTTTTTGTTAAATTGGTACATCTGTTTTTGATATTCCCTTTCAATCTTAGTGTCATAACTTGACATTTGCAAAAGTTACGTAGCCAAGAGTACATCTATCTCTGTGTGTGTTGGCGATTTTTTACAATTGCAGAAATGGATTTAAATTTGCAACAACGAACTTGTATTAAATTTTGCGTAAAAAACGGATTTAGTGGCGCACGGACGTTGGAAATGTTGGAAAAGTGTTTCGGCAACGATTCTCTAAAAAAAACGGTCGTTTACCAGTGGCACGAGCGGTTCAGAAGTGGTCGTGAGTCAATCGAAGATGATGAACGCAGTGGCAGACCATCGACATCGAAAGTCGGTGAAAAAATTGATAAAGTAAAAGAAATGTTGGTCAATAACCGCAAATTAACCATCAGAGAAATAGCGGAGGACTTGAACATTGCCTATGGATCCGCCCAAGACATTGTGGTTAATGATTTGGGTTTCCGTCGTGTAGCAGCAAAGTTGGTGCCAAAAGACCTCAATTTCATGCAAAAAAGAGACCGTGTTGACGTCGCAAAAGACATGATTTGCGAGGCTGAATCCGATCCCACATTCATCAAAAGGATCATTACTGGAGACGAGACGTGGGTTTATGAGTACGACACGCAATCCAGACATCAGGCAAGTGAATGGAGTTCACCAAATGAGCCGAGACCAAAAAAACCACGTCGTTTTCAGTCAAAAAAGAAGGCAATGCTGACGGTTTTCATGGATTACAACGGTGTAGTGCATCATGAATTTTTTCCAGAAGGCAAGACAGTAAACAAAGAGTATTATTTGGGCGTTATGAGACGTTTGCGTGAAGCAATTCGCCGAAAGAGACCAGAAATCGTCGCACAGTGCGTCGAGACCGTCGCACAGTGCTATCATTATTCGTAATTTTTTGACGAAAAATGCAACAAATACCATCCAACAGCCACCGAATTCACCTGATTTGGCTCCCTGTGACTTCATTCTGTTCAATCGAGTTAAAAAACCATTACGGGGAACGCGTTTTAGCAGCCGAGAGGAAGTAATGGAAAAATCGCAGGAAGCACTGATGGACATACCGAAAACCGAATATAAAAAATGTTTCGAGGATTGGATCAAGCGCTGGCATAAGTGTGTTGCAGTCGATGGGGATTACTTTGAAGGGGACAATATAGATTTAGATGAATAAACTTGTATTTTTAATTTTCTGAATAAATTCCGGGAACTTTTTGATCAAGGTAGTATATGTCGTATTATAGGAAAATCAGCAGAGAACAAACCTTTGGGCAAGCAATCTAAATTTCAACTGATTCGAAAACCCTCTATATCGTTTCCGCGCTCAGTTAGCGCCACGGTGATGAAATCTAAGGTAGCACGGTGAAAATTAAAAAAAAAGAACATGAGGACTGAAACTGTTGAAATGGCAACAGTACCTCCAAGGGAACATGATGGAAGGAGCTGAAGTTGTGTTTGATAGAGAAATTTAGGTAGACGATGGAAAAGGTCCGGGGAAGGGGGTTGGTAAAGAGCGGTCTCGAGTGCTCGGCTACGAGGGCGAGTGATGACTGATTCAATACCTCAACGCCATCTCCCTCCCCCTTTCCAGAGCAATCCCCGACACCGGCAAAAACCCTTCCATATCGGCCACTTCCCAAAGTCTGCTACCCTGCCGAATACCCTTCGCTCTCTCCTCCGCCACCACTCCCTCGCATCTGGTGACGAAAATCTTCCACCGCGCAACCCATTCCTCCACCGGAGCCTCGCCAAAAGAGTGGAAATTTACGGCAATGTCCATCTAACCGGTCAACTTTTCCCCGTTTTGAGAGAGGAAAAAAAATTTATAATACCACGAGAGGAATCCGTAGGGGGAGGGGACGAAAAAATTAACGTGTTCACCACAGACCGCGATTTTTCGCGCGCTGGAAAAAAAATGAGACACGGTGAGAAAGAGATGCATATTTCAGTCGAGCATGGGGAGTTTTTTGGCACGCAACAGTGACGAAAAACGACTGCTCTTTATCATGTGATAAACGATGGACGCGGAAATGTCATGGATTGTTCCTCTTTTTGAGGTCGGCGCCTGCGTCACGGCATCATAAAAATGATCCGGGGATAGGTGGATTGGGGGTAGGGGAGATGGAGGGACGTAAATCCTTGGCAACGCTTATGCCACGGCAATTAACAAAAAGCGCGCCGGCGTTCCGATGCAACATGTCTCGAGTGCGTCTCGAAGGCATGTCAGAGGTCTGAATTGTCGATTTTGATCGTGGGGGAAGCAGGCGAGAGGCAACAGTAGGGAATGAATGAACTCCTGGCGTTTGCAACCACTCGTGACACTCAAGGAATCACGTTAGGGGAAATTTGTCGGCAAAGGACTCGCTAAATCGCACACGGGAAACTACAGTAATGCAGCAAGCGCGAAATGCATATGGAAGTATCTACAAAGTAGGTTTTGAGCTCTGCAGACAGACAGTTATAATGTCAGCAACCAAGTCACATAAGAGTAGGAGAGAAACGGAACAAGTTGATTCTAAAACTTCCTTGGGACCCAAAACCAGACAAGTAATGAAAATAGCACGCTAAAGAAATAAACCAGGAAATACGGAAAACTTCATACTAATAATATTTTTCAGAACTTGATAAAAGGATCTTAAAAATGCCCCAACCTTTGACAATACTTAAAATCGTTAACCTAAGTAGTTGCTTCCGACTTCAACTTTTATAATTTACTAAGAAAGACGCTATATTAGATGTCGCTTCATCTGTAGGGTTAAAGGTCCTCAAAGAAGATTTAAAATTTTCCTAGAAGCATGTTACAGCTTATTACTGAACTTCAGCAATTATTGAGATAAAACGACGCTTCATACCAGTCAAGGGAAACTTTCTAATGATCTCCTCAATTGGAAATCTACTTTGCCTACTCAATTCGAAGCGGAGGATTATCTGTCAGAGCGATGAATTTCCGCTCGAATAGATAGAACACGAATAGAAATAAAGCCTCCCATTTGCGCTTACGTTCATGTTCGTTTAGCGTGACATTTGCGCGAGGAATTCTTCATAGTACCTTGTCGCGTAAATCCTTACGAGCCCACATCCTCGCGAGAAAGTTATACTTGAAAAAATTCTATATAGTTTATAAAATAGAAGTTTGTTTTGAAAGTCCAATGAACACAATAAAAGTGACCTCTTTTACAAACAGCATTACTATATTTAGATTTTTTATGTTTAGATTTTTTTGTAATTTAAGAGTCGGGGGTTTCCAAACCCTCAGACCCTCCATTGAACTTTCAAAAACGCGAATGACACTCGATAATGACAGGACCTCCGCAGTGGTAGTACACCACTCGCCACGCTCAAATCAAGTGTACTTCATTAGAAGTGTCTTTTATTGAGGAAAAGCTGCAGGAATGAACCCTCACTAAATTTGACCCCACCGTGAAGGCTTGCTTGCTTTCGGGACAGGTCCCTCCTGACATCTTCCATGGTGTAACACTGGGATAAGTGAGGAGCTCTCCTCGTCCTCTGCGCTCGTAATGCCTGAATGACGCAATCTGCCTTGAAGAGAAATTTGATTGGACGAGTCGGCACTCGATGGTGGCTCCTCACAACCTTGGGCAGCTGAATTAGACCGGAGCAGGCGTCTTAATTAGGAAAATAAATGGACATGGTCCAAGGAGACGACTGCTGAAGGGCTTATTAAGACGGGACCGAAAGGAATGGGGCTAAAAGGACACATCATCATGACGACGGTACGAATTAAAACGAGAATGTAATGGCATGGAATGCACGATGAAAGAAAAGAGTTAACATCGGATATTAATCCTATCTAATATCGGATATTAATAAGGGAATATTTTTAATAACGTTGCCATGAGGGTTTTTTCTTTAGACACTAAAATCCTAATTTCGAAATACTACGAAAAAACTGCGTACTTGGGAACCTTAGTATAACTGATAATGGAACTGATAATATACTTAAAAAAAACATATATGGATTAATCAGGATTCTTGAATAGCCAAAGAAAAAGGAGCATAGTACAGTTGCTTTAAACAATTACAGCTTTTATTTGATATAAAATAATGGTTGATTAATTTAGTCAATCAAATCAACAGGGTAAAAAAAAATAAATATTTGTCCACATTTCCTGCGTTCCATATCCAATAAGTGGGCGTCACCGATCAGAGTTTTCAACAATATTTTTGATACTAAATTTCCTTTACATCAACGCCCGAAAGCTTTAGTACTAAACTAATTTATTTAATCTAAAGAAGGAAACGAAATCTTGGATTTGTAATTTTTGATGAAAGAAAACTGTTAGCTTTTGCGTAATATTTTTCAATAACCTAGTTCAATTTAACTGCGATTAAAACTAGGTCGACCCGAATGGAAGAGCTGTAATTAACTTTATTTATTAAGTGGGGTTTCTGACAGCGATCTTTATTCTCAGGGATTAAAAGGAAGATAAAGATATATCATAGGTAGACAGCAACAATTGATATTATTGAGTACATTGTAGTTAAAAAATTTTATTTCATTCTTTCCATCTGTGCAACGATTGACAAGAGTTTTATAAAGAGCTGTGCAACGAGTCTTCTTACTCTTTAAGTAATCGTTCATTTGCAGAGAGAAACTAAACCTACGACGCCAATCTACGTCAAATTCATAATGGTATCTTCCAATATCAATTCGCTAATGTGAAAGTACACCTAAGTTGATAAGTATCTAATTTGGGTGGTTTTGCAATTTATTTACCAAGATAAGGTTAACTCTATTGCTAATACGATAGGTATATAATTTACGCAATTAAGTCAAAATATAATGAATTATGACGGAATGCCAACTGGATGCACCCATACGTGTAATGAACAATATATTCGGTGAATGATTTGGAAGACACTCTCATGACGGGGAAAAAATCTCAGGGGCAGATGATCATGGATGAAACAAGTATGAATGTGACAGAGAAGAAATTGGTGTACGTAACAATTACTGGAGCCATATAATGGAGAAAGTATTGGGGGTAGTCAGGCCCTAGAAATAAGCTTAAGAGTCAAGCTTCTACTAAGAGCGGCAACTCCATCATTGCAGGTAAGGTGGTATAAAGCATTCATCTCGCATCTACCTCAATATGATAGAAAATATGAACTAAAAGTTCTTGCAATTGGTGTAAAACAAACGCCGCTAAAGCGTTTCTTCAACTTCAGTATAGCTACCAACTATTACGTGAAGGAAGCAAACCACTAATGAAAAACACTCGGAAATATAAAAATCTATCACAGCGTCGTTATTTAAAAAAAAATAATTTGGTCTAAAGAGTTGGGAGGAAAATATATTTTGCTGACTTCAAATCGAATACAATGAGACATCGGAATTTCGGCTTTCACAGTTACCACAGCCTTTCTCTAATTTGATATCGGGTTCCTACGTGGACTCTTTCATTTCATAATGCAATTACTTGCTAGGGACGCAAAAAGATTACTTCCCACAAAGCCGCGGTCTAGCCGTTAACCTGGAACTCTCCTGGGAAGTAGCAGACAAATTTCTTGTAAATAAATGAACCGTGAAATTCTCCACTCGTACTTAATTTCTGATGACAAGGGATAACTTGGTTTTGTGACCTGCACTCCTCACCACACACTTCCTTTGTACGTATTGGTTCCGAAATAAAATTGTTACTTTATAACAAATTAATGAGGAACTAACTTGACATAGAAATGTCACCGAAGATTTTAATCCCATTAAGATTATAATACAAAGAGTACTAAATCCTTTTCAAAATCTTCGATTAACTTCATGTTTTGGAATCATGAACAGAACTATACTTAAATTAAAATAATAGTTTTTAGGGGTAATTAAACTCACTGAACCTTTAACGATTTGAAACTATTAATTCGTTTAGTAAACGAATTACATTTCGTTAATATTTCGTCAATATTTACATGGTTCTGTGTTACATGGGCCTGTATGTATGGCAGGTTACTAAAATTACTGAGTCAAAAAAGTAGTGGTAGTTTTTAGGGGAGGTGAAGGCCGAGGTCATTTGCGCCATAAGAGTTGGACAGGAAAGGATGAAGGGTGGAGAGAAACCTGGCGTCGGCATTAGCCTATTCTTAACGAAAGGCGCCAAGGGGTCCGCAGTTTAACGTCCCTTCCGAGGGATGGCATACTCGCCCAAAGTGCCCTTTACAAAGCACCTAAAGTAGGGATCGAGATAATACTGAAAAATATCTACCGCATCTGTATTTCGAACCTGAGCCCTCTCGATGGGAAGCCAGTACGGTAACCACCGCACCGATCCCTTTATCACAAAAGAATGGTTTTAAATAATTCAAATAATACGGTTCGGTGTCAATGAAACGATATCAAAATTATATCTGAAGGTAAACGCAATCAAATTCCTTGAGTAGCCATAACTACGAGAATATGGAGGCAAATAGAAAACAATGGGAGAAAAAATTATAAATAGATAACATTTAAACACATGAATTTCGCAGGGTACAAATCATTTGGATTGGCTGTTATTTTTATTTTAGCTACCCAGCACAGGATCCCAACTTCTGGAGAGTCATCGGGATAATCAAAACATATTCGTGTTTGCCTCCACCGTATGAACATGAATCTTACTAGGCATAAACAGATGAGGCAAAAATATAACCATATTTAACTTCAATCTACAAATCGATAAGTAGTAATGATAATTGAATAAGTTAATACGTTTATTCGTGTTTTTTTGGAGGAGCTATGAAGATGAAATTTGGGAAATATTTCATAAAAATGCTTCGGACTACTATTCTATACCTATTGAGACGCAAATTAAGAAACAGATTAGGACAAAAAATAACTTGTTCTTATCACTAAGAATGCTAGTTATAACAGTATCAATTGAACTCGGTTTCAAAATTTTAAGGATATCAAATTTGATGAATGAAAAAGGACGTAATGCCTATGCAAACAAACGATAAATTAAAAATTCGTTGTACAAAGGATTAATGATATCCTGGAATATATCAAATGTTGTGCAAAAGTCTTCAAACAAAAAGTATGTACCGATGGAAAATCTTTTCCAAATTATACGCAAAGAGTTTTGCAGTATTCCTTATAAATATAAACAAAATGCATTCTAACGTGCAGCCGAAGTACACTAGAATCTTATCTCATGGATTTCATGTAATACTTTTTCGATATTAAAAAAAACATCTCATTTACTTCATCTTTACTTCCCTTAGCTGTATTGAAGATCATCCAGTTCTCGTAAACCGCAGTTATGAGGACTATTTGACCAATTGCTTCTCGTTTTCCCGTCTTTCGGGAATTAGATTAAAGATCGAAGGAGTACGAGGGTTAATGAAGGGAACCTCGAATTGAGGGCGCATAGTAGTTAATCCAACTCATTCATCATCACACGGGTTGTAAAACAATCAACGGCGAATGAAACCCATTCAGTAAAATGAAGTCGCTGGAGTCATTCCTCGACAAATTTATTTTTATGGCTTCGTCCTTACGACGAGTTCATTACGAACGGCAAAAATATCGTTAAGAAATTCATTGCAAAATTTCAGATCTCCATGCTGTTTCTTCTTGCTAGGCCCTTGAACACGCAAATTCCGAAAGGAATAAAATTATAAATTAAAACGATTGTGATAATTTCAGCGGATCATGAGCGGGATCCACCATTATTTTCAAGTCCTCGGGGATAAATAACTCGGAAAATGATATCTTGGATGGAATAGGAACCAAATTGCTTAATAGTGTAATGAGCATCAGGAGTTACGATCTGTGGCAAATCGCTACGCTGAATATTTTGCGGTGAACGCCATTGCCTTAAATCCAACTTTGGGAAAGAAAAATATAAATAAAGCTTTAGATATTCCTTCAGGGGTGTGTTTCAGCAAATAAACTAAAGGGCATGGAAATTCAAATAAGGGAGATCACGCTTAATGATTACAAAGCTCGTTCTGAAAAACGTAATTCTGCACATCAACGAATTTTCACAGAAAAATGTCGACTCTAAGATGGTTTGCACACCTTAAGCCACTTCAATATTCTGTATTTTCCGAACCTGGCTTTATGAAGGGAAATTCAACCATAACTGCAGCCTTACAACCAATTAATAAAATCATCTGGGAACTCTCTAATCATAAATGAATAATTGGTATATTTTGACTTATCTACAGAATTTGATACCATAGATCACAACTTTTTCCACTTCAAAAGAATCAGAATTATAATTAATGGCCCTGTTTTATCACGGTTCAGACCTAATCTCTCAAATCGCAAACAAATTTTCCAAATAAATCTCAAACATAAGTCTGGTGCCAACCCTTTTAGGTCCAGTCTGGTTGAAACGAATTGTGGAGTACCTCAAGGCTCAGTGCTAGGTCCACTTTTATTTATTATACTAATACATGACCTTTACACTGATTTACCCAATGGTGAAGTAATACTACTCGCTGATGATAGGTCTCATGGGAGACAGGTTTAGCAGATATCGGCACCTCTGTTTGTCATTCTCTAACAAACGTGTCCAACTGGAGTAGGTCTAACAACTAGCTATTGAATGAGACTAAATATGTTTTCTATAATTGAATATTAAAATTAATCCACTTCGTCTTAGTCCTCTTCTTAGAGCAGATTCACATAAATCTATTCACCAGGCTATTTCCACACAATTTTTGGGATTATCTCTAAGTGAAAATCTTGACTGGTATTCTCATGTTGATGAAATAATCAATAAAAGGGTCACTCAGACATACGAGATCGGGAAAGCTACCCCAACTACCTCAATTACGACTTTGAAACTGTTATACATTGCCAAAATTCATTTCTACTTAACCTATTGAGTTGTCTTTCGGAGGAGCTCTAGTGCAACAAAAGCAATGGTGAGTGCTCCTGTGAGGATCCCAGGAAAGACACTATTTTAGGAATTGAACTTAATGACTCTGCAATGCATATGCATCTTTCATTACTCTTTACTTGTAAGAAGGAACCGATACTTGTTTTTACCAAATTCCACCATGGATGATGACCTGACAAGTTGAAGGACGAATGTGCACATGTAAAATCAAACACTCACTGTATCGAAGAAATGCCCGCATATTGCAGCCTCACATGTTTATAATAAATTCCCAATGAACATAAAAAATAAGTCCACTGTGACTGCCTTTAAAATTAAAGTTAAGAAGTTATTACTCCTCAAGTGTCACTACAGTACTGATGAATTCTTAGTTGACAAATTGAGATAGGAATGATGGCTTTTGTATGATGATGTGGTCTTTGTTGTAATGTTTTTGTGTATCATTACTATTTTTTTTTATTTTTCTTACCCTGCTGACCATGTTCATGTCATGTACTTGACGAACAGAACAATAAAGTTATCATTACTATTATTATTACCTTTTTCGTAGGAATTTAATTGCTAAATACACCTTTAAACTTTGGCCTTATTTTAAGTGAGTTTAGAACAAAGGTATGGCCAGCACGATGAAGGGTTAACTTTATGATATTATTTTAAGAATCGAATGAAATAACACAAATTGATAAAAAATTATGCTCAAGTGATATACATGGAAACTACTCTAGCGTTTCAGGGAATTCTGTACAGGATGGACCATACTCCAGCCAATAGAAATCGATCTAAACCATAGAACAGGGGGTGTACGTAATCATAACAACAATAATTCCGTTTGAGTGACCATCTGTATTTTACTCACTGGGCATCTGGTGGCTCATATGCCCCTCGGATAGACTAACTCTAGCCTCACCGTCAGGCGTACCAGAGGCCAAACCACTCTCAGGTCTCAGCACCTGTATCTAAAGTGTGACTCGAGCCTGCCACCTTTGTGTTAGAAGGAAAAAAAGCTACCTACCCTGACTGTCTTGATCGGACTTTCGTTTATATGGTTACGCGAAAAAAATGGTGCCCTGCAAACGGGTGCAGGATGGTAGAGTATGGTGTCGATTGGGTTGGAACTTACATAATTAAGGGCGAGGTCCGGGTGGTTGGTCTGGATGCCATCGTCCAATATGGAAACCACGACGCCCTTCCCCGTGTAGCCACGCTGCCATGCAGGAACCACGTTCATGTCGAAACCGTCTTTGGCGCCACCATTCTGGAAAAAGAAATGTATTTTTTACTATGGGCATTTAAATTATTAATCATGCGCACCCCAATAAAAGTTGAAACAGCATACTCCGTGCTGTTTCACAATCACCTGAACGTATGTAGATACAAATCGTTTTAAATGTTCGAGTCATAATAAGGATTGAGAAAAAAACTGGGCCGTCATGTAATCGAGGCAATTTATCCTTCAATAGAAGTCGGAATGAATGTTCCACCGAAATAGTTACCACTTTTTAACAAACATATTATATCATGGAGATTACTTCGGCCATTAACGCGTTTTGGAATTCTGGGGGAGGGGGTTCATAGGAATCAGGAGATGGATTAAAAACTTTAAAAAAATGAAATCAGATCATGGTTGTGAGCTCTTCAATCAAAATATGTTACAGTTACTGATCACCTCCAAATGACGCGTAAGATATCAAAATTAAAACTCCCATGTTGTATTTACATTTCGCCTTAATGACATGAAACCATTAATCGAGGATCAGTATTACGTATATAAACCTTTACAAGGGGATCAAAAATTCGCATGAAAACAGAATAATTTCCTCCATAATGATTAACGCTTCACAAACTATAAAGGTCATTATTCATTTCATCGGTTAGACTCCGTAACACATGCATTCCCATTTAATTGGTCATATTAATGAAATAAAACTAAAAATTTCTATTGGGCATATTTATGGCAATATTCAAAATATTGATTGCTCATGATATTAAATGGAAAATGGAGTATAGGGTAGAAAATTAATCCTCTGAAATAACACATGGAAAGGGATCGATGGTCTATACTTCAGGTTTCATTATTAATTTTGAATTATTTTCGTTAACTAGAGGATTTCATATTTTATTTTCATTCCAACAACTACATTAAATATTGAAGAACATTTTATAGTCGCATTTATACGCTGTTAACATGACACAGCTAATGGGGCCTTATTACTGATCCAATATGCGGTAACAGGCATTTCGCTACTTCTTTTACCTCATTTTTGCCTTCTTTTGCCTCTTTTTTTCAGAAGGAAATAAATATACGTAACCTAATTTTAGACAGCATATTTGAATACACCAGTATCAACAGCTAATATTTATCCGTAATAGAACTACTGAAGATAATAAATTAACCTAATGAATCCAAAAAATGTATACTTAACTTAGTACAACGACTAATTAAACTTACCCACCGCGTAAAAAACACATTTTAAATAATGGTGTAAAGCCATTTTTATCCAAAGGAAACATTCTGGTATGAAAAATATTTCTCAGCGTTGTTTATATTACTGAAACTCGTCTCTTAAAATCAAATACATAAATTCATTCAAAGGGAATATTTCGATTGAATATAAAATAATATAAATTTTAAGCAATTCAATCAGGACTCAGTAAGAAGATTTCCCACTCGTATATATTGTCTAAGTCAACATGATTCAGAAGCAACATTTACCGGAACTGATACCAAAAGATCTGATGCACCAAGTGATATTAATTACTTGCCCTTCAATTACCCAGAAAGGCAAATGCGTTTTAATAATGATAAGTTTTGTTGACTTTTGACGCTTAATCAATTCATCTTACAAAGTGCATTATGACTTAATATTGACACGCATAAAACCCAATCATGAAGCACTCATTACTCAATTAAAATTTACTACAACGGTCTCCACAGTAAAGTTATACTCTAACTTAATTTTTCTGATTTGGTTAGCCACAGTGCAAATCTGCATGTAAAAATGAATGATCAAAAATATGCTCAGAGTTATCGTGTTATTTTTCAATTCGCATATAAATAACAGAACAGCGATTAGAGGTGACCTTTATCTTTCCAGTAAGAGTTCTCTGTCAGTTCATAAAGCATGCATTGACTAATACCCACGATCATATATGATAGGGATGTACACTGGCAGTCCCTCATCGGAATATGTGGAGGCAGGAAGGTTTATTGGATTGAAACCCCCAGGGTTTATTGGATTTGGCATACAAGCATCGTTCTGTATCCTTTAAATTTCCTTCCTGGCTGGTTTTCCCTACTGGATGAAAACCTTTACAGAAGCCCGAGCATTTAGGAACCCCGTGGGGAAGTTGGCGACCCCCAGTACAAGGTAGAAAGTAGATAACATCTTGGTTTTAAAAGAAATTTATCTTTCACCATAAATTAAATGTTTTCCTTTTAGAAATGGACTAAAGATGGTAGTTCTTAGGGAACCTTTAATTGAATTCATTTGTATAGTATGCAGATAAATAATATAGTCATATAAAAATTAGTTTATAGCTCAAACTCAAATTTTCGTATTGTTTCCTAATTTTATCAAAGGCATCGAAACACATTAGAGAGAGTATTTGCCCACGAATTAGCTTACACAACATTTGTGTTGCAGCCAATAGAAATATTATTTCCATACAAATATTACAAATATATTTTAACATGTATATTTTTGTTCGTGTGATAGCATAATGTTTATAAGTTTTCAAAATGGAATCTGTCAGCTACAGAATTTAACACTTTTAAGAGTCATCCTCCAGACTAACAGGAGATAGGTGCACAGGCTTTCTCACAGAAATAATATGTTCGGGATCGAAAATAACAATATCTACTTAATAATACATCCGTAATTTTGTCAATAGCCTAATTTTCATGATTTTTTTATTTGGAATAGAAATACGCTATCATTTTAAAATACGAATTCAATTAATATCGTATTTGGGCAATAGTGTACGAATATTTCAATTTCCATATTGCGTCGACAAGGTAAAAAGCGAAATACTAAGGATTTTTGTTTCTATAAATGAGTTTTAGAATCCGTAATCAAGTAGTTTTTAAACGGTGCTTCCCCTGATCATTGAATTTTAACTCTTACTCAGGCGAAGCAATGAAAAAAATATCTCAAAATTAGTATGGATTAATATCTTTTACTGTGATAAAAACTTTGAGCAGGGTCGCAAGATGCGTTACCTATATCATTTCTGGAGTGCCAAAGAATAAAGTTGATTATATTTCCATCGTTAATTTCATTTATCATTGATTTCCTTCCATTAAGGCTATCGTGGAATGTTTGGAATGCGTATAACAATAGATATATGCGTATATCAATATATATACGCATTCTGAACAATGCCCATATGATTCGGCAAGAAGGATATGATGCACTCACTCTGACGCTGATCTTTCACAAAATTATATCTGATTTTTTTTTGGAGTAATTCCACAAATGTTTCATTCCAATATGGACGTGGAAATCAATGACATGCGCCAGAAGCTTAAATTCTTTGTGTGATGAGAATAAAATCAAGACCTATTTAATAGTTGGATTGGAAATACATTCTTAAATTTATGAAATATGTGAGTGCTGAACGGATTCCCCGTGTACTAGTTCATAAAATATAGGATCTCTTTTTTCTTACGGTAAATAAAAAAAAAACTCCCGTGTCATGAACGTGACCGAACGAATTCCATGGGCATAAATTTCAATTAGCCTTAATCCTGGAACACTGCTATTCTCTACTAGCGACTCGTGATCAATGGTCAATAATCCGGGCAGCACGGACGATATTATTTTTCTGTCTAAATAACACGATCGCAGAATTGAGTCCTCTCATTTACGGTCCCGACAATGGTTGAGTTTTTTTTTAAAATAACGTTGAATGTTCACTAACCAGTGCAGAAACAACGTCGATTGAATCGAATATTCAATCGGGACAAGAGTGGATTGAGATTCATTCCCTTCGCTTGTAAATCCATACGACTTCTCACTGATTTTTAGGCACCTAATGAATTGACGAAGAGTTTAGGGACCAAAATAAAATTAATATCTGAAAAACCATTTGTGATAAACAACAATTTTTTCGATGAATTATAATATTTGAAGTTTATTAGGGGGAAATAATCCATTCAAATGAATTCAGCATGATTTCTATAAAGAAATCTTCCTTTGAAAGATAATATTTTGATTGCATATTACGTATTTTTACATGCTTGTCAAATTATTTATGATTATAATTCTTTTTGGATCTATTATGGCCTATGACCTATTTTTTTTATGATCACTGCATCAAATTGGGTTCTCTATGAGTCTAACGAAGCTTAGATACCCAAGAAAACAGTTAAAATATCTAATAGGCGGCTGAACCGATCAAGCAACATGAAATCACTACGTAGATGTTTAGACACTGGTTTCGAGAGGTATAATTGTAGAGATTACAACGTACAGAAGGAAAAATGCTCATTGCGTTTCAAAATATAAGAAATAATGAAGGGTGTATGTGTTTTTCAGAGCAGTTTTCATTCAAAGCAAAAAAAAAACTCTATCGTGCACGTGCTCTCTCTGAAATCTAGAATCTATGACAAGTTCAATGCTTCGAGGCAAGGGATTTCGGTCTTGGTGTTCTTAAATAATGCTTTCGTAATGTCAAACGGCGGATGATACTTTTGTACAGAAGGATAATGAGTATTATAGCCGCACCCATCACTCAAGCGAGAGAAAATCCCGAGTGATTAAAGCAGCGTGAGGAGACAGCGATGACAATTCACGCCCGAAGCGAGCTTGTATGTGCAGAATGGGCCTCCATATCAGACGGCGGTTTAAATATAAAAGGATGGGATATGATGCCTGCGATGACATGTGAGGGATGTGATGAGGGGACTTCGCAGTTAGGGGCAATGGGCAGCAGGCAGTAGACGACGCCCGTTAAAATTTTGACCGCTAACGATGAAATACTGGCAAATGTTCATGTGAAGGAATGCCGATGTATTTGGAGCCATGAGGTGGTTTGCTGCTCGTGGAGAAACAGAAGCCTTGATTTATAGGAATGGCGGCCTCTGTGAGGAGAGGGGTGGGGCCTTGAAAATGCTAAAGCGTCAAAAGCGCCACCCCCTCCCCGTTATGGCCTATGTTGTTCCCGAGGCGAATCGTAACTTCAAATTAACAATCTCGTTTTTATCCTGCTGCTATTCGAAAACGGAATATTCAGTGTTTATGTCGCGCGAAGTGGAGACCAGTGGATTGATGATGAGAGCATTCTCGTGGCATTGCAATTACGCAAGACCGTGTTCAGAATTTCAGCCGTCTTGATATTTTTAATTTAGAAGAGATGGGCCTTAAATTAATTAGCACATGGGACATTCCCAAGTATGAACGAGGGACTCCCTCAGTGTTGATTCACAATATCTGACAGTAATTACTGATGTTAACGTTCGTATTAATAACGAATGCAAAAAAATGTGCCTAATCAACTGACTGATGCAGGGTACATTTTTTTCCAATTTTAGCAAATAAAAATGGATAGCTTTAGAAATGAGTGCAATGAGAAGGGGGAAATAAACATTATGCCGCATAACACATCTTCAAAATCTAAGTGCAGTCAAATAGTCACGGTGCCTGAAGGGAAATAGATTCCGCACTCTTCAAAATTAGCAAACAGTTGAGGGAGTCCATCAAAATTCAGATTATTCGAATACGGATGATATGGTAAAGTAACAACTGAGCCACGACTGCGATAATGACCAGCAGCTAAGAATGCAAAGTTGAATGAATATACCTCTTCATATACTACCAAAACAAAATATATAATTACCCTAAAAGAATAAAATATTCGGCTAATAAACTCATCAAGCATTTTTCTTCACAATCGAAACCATTGCTACAATCAACAGGAATAACTCGCACTTCAGAAAAATATTAGCACCACGGAAGCCATATGAAGTAATTCTTAAAATATGCTTAAGGAACTTGGCAACATACCATACGATAAGAATTACACATTGCGCATATTTTAATGTATATATGCACATCGTTGCTCTTTATATAAGAGAACGGCATAGGTTTAAGGTGAAACTCAGAATCTATAATAACCAGAGGTAGTGCGGAAAATCTGGATTACGAAATCCCTCTCAACAAAACGCGTCAAGGGGGTCACTTTAACGTCAAACCCACCTACGGACTACATTCATTGATATGCCCAATACAGCAACCAAGTAGAACCCTAGAAATCATTGAAGAATCGATCAGAACCGGGATATGAGTCCGGGCCTTCGGCGCGTGAGTAGCACCACACCAATTAAACCGTCTGATGCCCACATCCACCCACCTTAGTCCATTCGAAAGTTACATTTAAAGCAGATATTAGTTGTGACTGCTGTGTTTTAATTGTTAATGATTTCTCCGCAGGTGTGCAAGGTGAAACTGAAAAAAATCCTAAACGAAGGTACTTTACAGATAGAAAAATCGAAATAAGAAAAATCTTCCGCTGTTTAAGTAAACTAATTTTCAATTACAATTTCTAATCCCGATACATGATATTTCTTTGGCCCTAGTCGAATTCAGATATAATTCAGACCCTGTTCCAGTTTGAATCTTGTCAGTTTTCACGCAGCTCTTTATGAGAATCTCATCGACCAAATTAACCCATGCACCCTTTGACTCAATTCATTTATTCTTATAAATATATTTATATTTATTTATTATTATAAATATTATTATATATAATATTATCCTGTCTGCAATTTCAATCCTCATCCATTATCACTAATTAACCGAACCAGCGAAGGCATTTTATTAAATTTCCGACGATATTTGCGTAAAGTTAGTCCATAACCCTGGAAATCCACTCAATTTTGTCCTAGTTCTCCAATTTATTATCAGAGAGAATCCAGCCATACATAGCGAATCGAGCAAGTATTTTTCTTATTCTTACGAACTCTTTTTTTTCATTCTAGCATGACACAAAAAATCATCCTCTCGCTGAGTTGTTTCAACATAAAATCATTTTTCCAACTAAATCTATTTAGCACAGCTCCCTTCCTTTTGGATGCCATTTTCCTTCATATACATTGCTTCAGTAAAGGCTACCAGCCAGTAAGACGGCGATGGCGTGTGGTAAACAGAGTACATTTATATCTCTAATCATTACACCAGCCTCATCCCTGTATCTATCTCTCATACATTTACTATGATACATAACATAGATCAGTGATGGTGACCTTACGTATCATTTTTCCCACTGTACATTATTTCGACAAAGTCACGTAAGAGTCCTATTCATTCTTATATTTCCTTATTCATTGCATATTTCTCTTTAATAGAATTTAATGATGATTATGAATTTTATACTCACTTATTTCCACAACTTTTCCACGGTGATGATTTCATATGACCTCTGCTAATCAACGAATATACAATTAGCTTGATTTCACACACATGACTTCCACAAGTACCAATAAAAGAGTAAATGAATAATCTGTAATCTCCTACAATGCGTGAAACCACTTTGCATTCCCAAGACTTTTTCCACCGTTGCTTAGCGGACTTTTAATTGAAACCTAACGAAACAATTTTCCCGATATGCTCAAATGACTAATTTCTCTATGATCTTTACATTCCATTTCATAATCTGACTTTGATACAAAAGTAATACATTATTTCATTCTTTCAGTAGCTTGGTTAATGCTCGCAAACATATGTTAAAGTATTTTATCAGATAATTAACAAATAAATTGGTCACGTACTTCAGCATTTCAATCGTTACATATCATTTGCACATGCAAGTTTTTCATTCTTCAGAATTACTGCCCTCTTTACAGCTTTATTTTTCCTAATAGCAACTTCTCTTCAGTCACTTCGCGAATTCTCATAATCTTTTACCACTATGATATACGTGGGTTGTTCAATAACTCCTAACAAATCCATGAAACGGCGCCCGTATTATTGGAAAAGGTTTGCTTTTAGTAAGCTTCGTCTCTCACTAGACTGCTGGTAGTGTTTCGGCTATATCCAACGCGTGGTTTTATTTCCGTAGTCGACTGAAGGAAACAGCTTTTGTTTACGTAGAAAAATGGAAATGAATGAGTTCCGTGAGGCGATTAAACACTTCTATTTAAAACGTTTAGCACCGAAAAAGTTGAAAGTCGAGTTGGATAAAGTTCATGGCACATCTGATCAGGTGTTTGCGTCCATTTACAATCGGGTAAATGAGTTTAAACATAGCCGCACATCCACAAATGATGAACACCGTTTGGGGCGTCCAGTGGAAGTGACTTACTCCGAAATTATTGACAAAATCCACTATATGGTTTTGAGAGATCGGCGAATCAAAGTTCTCGAAATAGTTGATGCCACAGGCATACGTATTAAAATACGACAGACATACGGTGCAGCGTTTTTAATTGTGAACGAAAAATTGGGTGTACAAAATATCTCGGCAAGATGTGTGCCGGGTTTGCTCTCAGCGGAGAATAAACACATTCGTGTGGTTGATTCGGAGGCTGGTTTGACGCTTTTCCACCGCAAACGTGACGAGTTTTTGAGCCCACATGGAGGAAGAATGGATTAAATTCTACACTCCAGAGACAAAGGGACAGTTGAAACAATTGGTTTATTAAGGCGATCCGGGTCCGAAAAAGGCGAAGACGGTGAAATCGGCCGACAAGGTCAAGCCCTTAGTTTTTTTGGGATGCACGCGGAATCATTTACCTCGATTTCTAACAAAAAGTCCCAATGATAAATTAATAGTATTATACGTCGTAATTGCATTGATTGAGTGCAGAAAAAAAGTTCTCATTTGCAAAGGAAAACATTCTCATTAATTGGAGAACATATACAAAAAAATCTCTTCTATCACGACACGGGTGCAAACCTACGCAGTTTTGATGGCGAGAATAATAGAAACAAAGTTCAAATTATTAAACCATCCACCTTATTCCCCAGATTTGGCACAAAGTGATTTTTTATTTCCTAACAAGAAAAAATGGGTCAGTGAAAAACGATTCCCGTCGAACGAGGAGGACGCCAACACGGATCACTATTTTGGAGATCTTCCGAAATCCTTCTTTTTGGTATTGTATACTTAAAAAAGTTGGAAGGTACAAAATAAATTATATCTATCAAAATAATTTGTTTTTCTATTTTTGCCAAGGACTTAATGAACGAGCCACTTATTTCCATAATCAAAATATTAAATAAAATAGTCTCTAGCTCCACATCAACCTAGGACAATATAATAACTCTAATTATTTACCTTATCTCATTGGCCTGCCCTTGCTCTGCCATTTTCAATCACTTCAAACACAGAGTCATTATCTTCAAGATCATTCTAAACTTTCTTTGTTTCTTAATTCGTAATCTTTCATCAATTCCTTTTGCGACAATTGTCACCCATCAGTTTTCTCTTTAAAAACGTCATAAGCAATATGTCTGCAGTAAGCAATTGGTAAGTAAGCAATTTGTCTGCAGATACACCTTTGGTACCGTATTACACAAGTAATCTGCTTCAAACGCAATACATTTCTTCTTCCATTTGTGTCAATACGCTACATGTACTTCCTCGGCCTAGTAATGGCCCGCTGGCTAACAAAGATATTACGTTAATCAGGGATACTAGCTTATTTGTAATTGTAAAAGCTGACCTGCAGTGCTACTTAACTTTAATTCGCATGCAGGTGCTAGAAAATAGTGTATGTATCAAACCTAGTCAGTCGATAGTCGTAATCGATATCAGGAGATACTACACATGTTACGGGTATTTCAAAATCTAGTAACCTACAATAACATACCTATCTTTATCTACGCTTAAAATTCCAGGCAAACATTGTTAGTCTATTTTCACCCACAGCCCAACATTTCACAATTGAGAGCGTGGATTCTTTCCACCTCTCAATGTTTGCTCATCTCCCTATCGTTTCCTCGTCTCGCCGAACTTGAATCACTCCAGACCA
The DNA here is from genome assembly GCA_037158775.1 of Hetaerina titia. Taxonomy (NCBI): domain Eukaryota; kingdom Metazoa; phylum Arthropoda; class Insecta; order Odonata; family Calopterygidae; genus Hetaerina; species Hetaerina titia. The sequence continues at coordinate 46,119,260 of CM073777.1, forward strand.
TTGTCTAGGGAATCTTCAATTACTCTCAGCAACAATCTTTGATCAAACAAAGGCTCTGCCCTATCATATATGGCTTAGCGCAAATTAGGTAAATAAATTCATATAAAGAATTATTTGTTTTGAAATGATATGAAAATATTTAATGAAAAAATTAAGCAGATTATTTATTAAATGTATAACTAAGCAATATGGAATTTAAACTTCGTAATAATGGGAGAGGTTAATGTAATAATAGGATCGAAGAAAATATTTAAACCTATGGAAAAGAGTAAATGGAGGCAGTAGAAGAGAATGAATCTGTCAAAAAGAAAAGCAGATTAGGATGTGTTAAATGCGCGGCAACGAAAAGCTAATAAGTGCAGACATGAAACGGTAAAACTCTTTTAAAAAATGTTCTATACAAATAACATGTACACACATTGTTTATGAGAAATATAAAACAATTTTTAAATTCAATTCCACACGAATACCGCACTCTTTCAATGTTCAGTACCAATTATACAAAACAAATATGCGTTTATTTCATTTGAACCGCATTTCTCCCATGTTCAGCGTAATTCTTTATTGTGTTATTTCTTTCAAAAATACCTGATCAAGAATCTAATCTTCAAATTTCATGATTAATATCACCGTAGAGCATTTTTTGCGAAAAAAAGTTTTTATTGACACCAAGGTTAAATCATGGACTAACCCTAACTTGGAACTGCGAACATGGAAAGAAAATTTCATCTAGTAACAGATCCATGAATTCAAAGTGAAGTAATCGCAATGCTTGGCTGAAGCTAAAACAAATAAAATCGTATCCTGGCACCCACGAACGTCTGGGTGTAGGAGACGCGTTGAATTAGGACGTGGGCGGGGGCCTTCGATCGTGATGGGCGGTTGTCGAAAGGAAGCAGCTTCAAGGTACGCTGGGAGTCAGCCTGGAAGAAGAGCAAGTGGATTACTACGCGGACGCCGGCGCATGTTCTAGATATCAATAACTGGACGTGGGAGGAGCGGAGTGCGAAGGCAGCAATCAGGACTTACAGCTGCCTGAGTGTTGATTTACCCGTCTAAAGGGATTAAAAGAGAAAAAGAGAACGGTTGAAAGGCGGACGGAAGGCGTAGGGTGAGGGGAGTCCGTAGAGCTATGCCGCTAACAAGAAGGACGGCGACGTTCCGAGAAATGCGCCGGAGTCTTTTCGCACGGACGCTGTACGTCTGCTGGTTCCTCTCATTAAAGTCAAACCCCCTGGGAGGCGCAGCACATGAAGCAAGATGGGCGTTGGGGAGAAGGGTGGCTGGGGTAGGGAGAATAAATGAAAAAAGAGATACGTAGAGTTCTCCAGTGCTCGGGTCAGAAAATTCAATTTTTCTTCCCCCGAGTCCACAGAAGAAGGCGGGTCGGGGAGAGGGAGGTTATGTCACGGAAAATATTTTCCCACCCTCTCGAGGACCGTTCGGAAACTTGCGGGTGCTTCACGAGCTCTCTCGGTGCGCGCGGTGAATTTTGTTTCCCCGGAGTTTGCGCATTGGATTAGACCCGTTAATCATTCGGGCGGCAGTTGCTTTTTCCGCCATATTTACTCGCGAGACGAGAAATCTAGTTACTCGCACAACAGGAAGCTGCCCGATAAACGGAATCAGGCATGGGAGAATTGGACCCTTCCGGCTAGAAGTGGATGATTCCGCCCTTTCTAGTTCTTAAGGGAAATCAATTCACACGCTCTGCCCATACGATCGGAAAAATAGGCCACACGGTGTTGATATGGGGCCGGTATCCGTTTCCTTGTCGTCCAAAGAGCAGCGAGAAGAACCTACGAAACTACCCCTCTTTCGAGAGATATTAGAAACGCATGACAACACAGGATATTTTTTCTGAAGGGCCGAAAAAAAAACGCGACGTGAGATAATTTCAGAATTCGAGAGCGGCAGTGCAGAAATTTCCAAACTCCTTCCAGTCTGTTATCCTTAGCAGACACAAAACGGCGATTTATATTCGACACGAAAAGGGGAGAGTTTTCAAGATACATTCGTTGAAAATGTCTATGTCTACCAGTCCTCCGAATTAAACTATTCTGTGAACGAGTTTCATGTATTAAAAACAAGTACACAGATTCATGTAAATATACCTCTACGTAATACGTATATCACCATAATTTTACCAATCCAATCAAGGCCTTAATACTGAAAAGCACAGCTTAAACATCTACCTAAAAGGCAAGTAAGCTTCATGAGGCGATTGAAAAAATCTCCATCCATATTTGCCCTGTTACATACTCACACACAAATAAATATGTTTATAATAAATAAATATAGGTATATATATATATATATATATATATATATATATATATATATCGTTGATGCGGAAGTACTCACGAGAGCAATATAACTTTTGGACGGCACAATAGAACACAGAATAAAACAGATAACACGTAAAAGGACACTCACACTGTAGATGATTTAAGCTTTCGGCCTACTCCGAGGCCTTCTTCAGGTCAGACTCTATATATACATATACAGACTCTATATATATATATATATATATATATATATATATATATAAGTATATAAGTATATAAGTATATATATATAAGTATGTATATATATATATATATATATATATATATATATATATATATATATATATATATATATATATATATATATATATATATATATATATATATATATATATGAGCTATGGTTTTAGGCTCAACTATGTGGAAATTCATTTTTCAAAATGAAATCAAAACCACTAGGCATCTTCCCACGAGAAAACTCGTGGAAAGATACCTAGTGGTTTTGATTTCATTTTGAAACTTTAGTTAATTATATGAGGTTATGTATCACCACTATATTTAAATGTTTTTCGGCGAGAGATCATAGATGTTATTTTGCAGGTTGCCATTAGTAAAAATAACGATGTAACCATTGACACTCGAAATATAATGTAAAAATTCATAAACGGCAACGAAATAATGTTATGAGGTAGCATAGAATCATTAAACAAGATTATATTATTATACAAGTCAATGCCAGAAATCGGCTTATTCAGTATATGGACAATGGTGGGCCTCAAATACTTGATTTGATTTTCTAAACTGCGTAAACCAAAACTTTAAATATGTACCTACAGTTAAAAAAAATTTTTAAATAACAAAAAGATCCTTTGCGCTTTGAAAAAAATGAAGTTATGTTGCCGTACCGTGTAGGCATGATACAAAACATCAAAGAAGTGTAATGAGCAAATAAGATAATATTTCAGTTATAAAAGGACGGTAATAGTGAATTATTGTTTCATCATAGCTAACTAAGAACTCGTATTAATCCGATTAAAAATCTTTAAGTAAAAAGATACACATTTTACGACTATTTGTCAATACGTAAAATCCGTTACCTGAGTTTGTTTTCTCATCAAATCATAAATCCTGCAAGTTAAGGAGGGTACTAGCTGTATTTTATCGTCAATACATAACGATAAAAAGCATCAAAACACATCAGTGCTACTTTGAATATTTGAATGCAACCAAGCCCTTTTTATTTCCATGGACTATTTTTGGCTCCAGAACGGTGATATGTTAATCGAAGAACACGATCAATACTGTTCCCTTACCTATGGAAACTCGACTTTACTCCGTCCTGATACTAAGAATTAGGAAAAATTTTTAAAATGGCTTTCAGTTAGGTAACTTAAGATGTTTTCGTACAGATTACTAATGTGTCACCATGGAGTAATAAACTGACACATTGAATTTTTGCAAAAAAAACCTCCGATGGAAATACTTAGTTTAAAGATTCATGGAACAAGATTAAAGCAGAATTATTACTTACACGAGGGAGCTTATTTTTTGCCCAGATTAACGGTCCTTCCATAAAGTTAGGCCTCAATTTTGCCCTTCAGTTGATAAATGCCGCCGCAACCAAATCCTATCGTAACTCTAAAACGTCTTCCGAGGACCTGCGCGCATTGCCGACTAATTTCGTAACGAACGCTGATTCTGGCGGATTGGCAAGCCACGGGGAAAGGCTTCCTCGCTCGGTCGACGTCGGCGACTGGATGGCAAGGAAGAAATCCCAGTCATGAGATGGGGGACTGGAAATAAATGGCATGGTAACGATTCGATTGCTGATCGTAAAACCTGGCAGTGACTTTAGGGAGGTTAACCAAAGCAAGCGAGCAGGAGGAGAAGGAGAGCGAGGAAGCGAATTCATGTGGAGGGAAGACGGGTCTACGAGCCGAAGAGATAGAATCCCAAGTCCTTGAAAGCGGAAGTGGAGCTGAACTCAGATGGTCTCTCTCTCATCCCCAACTCACACACTCCCCTCTGCCCTCTCTATCTCCCTATCTCTCTGCGGGCAGGATCACAAATTGAATTAGTCCGTGCGACCTCAAAATATTCTCACGGAAACGCTCGTTTTACCGCTCCATGGCCCTTTTCACGAGACCCTATAAAACCCTTTTAATTCCTTTCTTGTGCGCCCGTCCCCGTCGCAATTCCCCGAAACAAAACCCACTAGCACGTCCACTAAAACTGGCAACCCTCAAGAGGGCACCCACGGCAATCGAGCCATTCCTACCCTCCCCCCCTGCGATTCTCAACCCTTATCTTTTTTTTTTCCTCCCTCACCATTAAGGGCAAGGTTCTCATATCCGAGCTCCTCTCGTGCTCTCAATCCACTCTCGCCGCCCTAAACAACGGCGGAAGACTACGCGACCCGAGTGAGGCTCTCCTGCTTGCGTGGGATGCCGTTATATCCTCGTTCTCTTCGAGGAAAGCGACGGCTTCCGACTGAAAAACGGCTTCCGTCCCGAGGCTTTATCCTGTTCCCCCCATCCCTTCACAGGGCATCTGTTCGCGAGGGCTCTGGCCATTTTCGTTAACCGCGCTACCTTAATAATCATCATGGAGTCGACCCCCGTATAACATGCTAAAAACATAGGATCCCGCCGGCTGGCTAGTTTTGACTGCTCGTCTGGAATACATGAACGGATAACAGGAACATTTTTGTGTGGAAACACGGTGGAAAGCTACGGACGCATGAGGCACGTGAAATGCCCAATATTGGAAGTGAAGTTCTCAGTATCAGCGTGAATGTTCTGGAAATCCGCTCAGGTACCTGTGGAAATATGTCGATCAAGATCGTAGGTAAACAAACTCATGGAGGCATGTTATGTTTGCTAAGACGGTGCTCGTAAAAGTATTATTTATCCTCGTCAAGACCGTTGCAAAATTTCTTGATCAAACGATGCAAATGTCTGAGAACTTGAAACCCATCACTCGCTTTTTATAAAACTTTTTAAAAAAATAATACTCACCTTTAGGTTGAAGAAAATACCCAAAATGATAAATGACGTAATTTGCACGGGATTGACACGATACCAGTTAGGTACGCAGAAAAGGACAGCTCTTTTACCATTTGAAAATATACACTTATTTTAACTTACGGCGGTTATATAATTAAAAATTAAGGTTACATAATAACAGATTTTAAACCCAGCTAAATAATTATTGACAGAAAAATTTGTTTTTTTTTAATATGCTTCATCCTAGTAGTTTTTACTGATTTACGTCTAAAAACCTAAGAAAATCAAGAAAAGCATATTCACGCATAATAGTATGATAATGGGTGTTCAGAAGAATGGAGAAGGTGAAATGGACCGAAAGGAAAACAAATGAGGAAGTACTGGAGATGGTGGTTGAGGAGAGGGGTTTGTTGAGAGAAATCCTACGGAGGCAGGAAAAATGGATGAAAGGCGTATTGAGTGGTAGTGGAACGTTGAAGAAGGTAATAGAGGGGAGAATGTTGGGCAAGCGAGGAAAGGGCAGGAACAGGATAGGGATGTTGGGCGGGATGAAGGGAGGAAAGAAGTACACAGAGATGAAGAGGAACCTGATATAGATTAGGTTGCTAAATTGGGTTTTGTTTGGAGTTACAAAATGTTTATTTGATAGTTGTGTCCATCCAAAAACCTACCTTAACCGGTAGATTACCTAGTAAAAAATTATAATATTATGAGAAAGATTAGGACCAACTCTCAAATCACAAATATTTATAAGGAAAAATCAACTTCCAAATTTCAAGAAACTGCGTGAGATGCCGCAACAGTAACTTTTAACGAAGTCATCCGCTAACATGCATTCCATTGCAACAATTTCAGAGCGTAAAGCACTGGGCCGGACATCGAGGAATCCGGGTTCGAATCCTGGTCAAGGCGAATGATTTTTACACTCTGGAATTGTTGCAATAACTTCCAAATTTTAATAATACAAGTTTTGAGCGATGCTCATGAATCCGTAATTGCTTTAAATACCTTTGCAAGTCCACGATTATAAGAGAGTCATAATGCAGCCACTAACCCGTACCGTTTTCATTGGCAAAATCCTCATCGGAAAACATAATTCATTTTTCCACTTTAATCTTAAATTTTCACGCCTATGCTCCCGCACGGGTCTTGCCTGTAATCTTCCATGAGATCTTCACATGCCCTTTGGAGTAGGCGTTTAAAATGCCTCTTATATTACTCATATTTCATTTGCCTGGAAACTTTCTAAAATTTGCGTTTGTCCCTCAAATATTTTCTCATATTCGTACATAAATAGATTTATAACTGCGATATACACAACCAAGGCTTTCACAAATGACTTGGGGCAGTAATGAAAGCAGGATAGACGATCGATTGAATTATATTTGTCAAGGATACAGATCTGACCCTTGATCCAAGGGTATGAGATGATCATTGATACACTATAGGATCTCGTGAGGAGTATAGGACGAATTATTAGTGAGGTAGTCTATCATATAGGTAGGTTTCCGATGGACACAGACTGAACAACGATACAGTTCTTTGCCTCTTCTAACAGACACAACGTGAAACCCGACATTACAATAAACTCTCCATCAATTTCCGCTACTTCTTTCCTCCCTTCATTCCGTACAAAATTCCTATCCTTTCCCTCCCACTCCCTTGATTGCCTAAAGCACTTCAACATCCCACAGCTAATTAGAATGCTATGAATCCACATTTCATTTTGTCTCCTTTTGATCTCGGCCAAAAGTCTTTTCTCAAAGCCTAGTACCACTTCGTTCGTTTTCCTTTATGTAAAAGGTAATTATTATTAGGTAATCTACCGGTTAAGGTAGGTTTTTGGATGGACACAACTATCAAATACACATTTAGTAACTCCAAACAAAACCCAATCCAGCAACCTCATCTATATCAGGTCCCTCTTCATCTCTGTGTACTTCTTTCCTCCCTTCATCCCATCCAACATACCTATACTGTTCCTGCCCTTTCCTCGCTTGCCCAACATTCTCCCCTCTATTACCCTCTTCAACATTCCACTACCGCTCAATACGCCTTTCATCTATTTTTCCTGCCTCCATAGGATTTCTCTCAACAAACCCCTCTCCTCACCCACCATCTCCAGTACTTCCTCATTTTTTTTACTTTCGGTCCATTTCACCTTCTCCATTCTTCTCCACACTCACATTTCAAAAGCCTCCAATCTACGTCTATCCTCCTGCTTCAGTGACCACGTTTCCGCGCCATACATAGCTATGCTCCATATCAGAGTTTTTACGAGTCTTGTCTTAACATCCCTAATCAGCGTCCCCGTCATCAACTCCCTCCTCCTTGAGAAAGCCTCCTTGCCTAGCGCAATTCTTCTCCTTACGTCCCTACCACTTTGACCGTGTTGGTCCAAAACACTTCCGAGATATGTAAACTGCTCTACTAAAGAAATCATCATAATACATTCAAATAATATGATTCCCAAGAGATCTGGAAGAAGATTAAGCACTAAGTAAAAGGTAATTGGAAGTAGTTGAAGCATTTCATATACGTGGACAATTCTTTGCACAAGAGTAATGTTATAATGGGTATTTAACAAAGGATTGTGTCAGAAATTAGAGCAATAACATTTAATTTATGGTAGATTCATTGAAAAAAACTGGTAGAAATCATCATAAGTTAAAATTTTGGAACAAATCCATGAGTTTTATGATTCTTAAATGCAATCTATGAAGAAAAAGCCTCGGATGGAAATAACGGAAAAAAATTCAGTTTTAGAATGAGTATAGACCATGATGACAAATTATTCAGATAAATAGAAGCTAAGTGAAGAAATGGTAGAGAGATCACGAGAGGAGAGGACATCGTGGGGAACTCGATGAAGGTAGAAAAGTTGAAGAAAAGGATGCTGAAGAGTAGTGGGATGCTGAAGGAGGTGGCAGAAGGGAGGACGATAAGCAAGTGGGGAAAAAGCTCCTCCTGATTGGTCTCTCAGCTGTACAACGGAGATGACAAATTTCAAAAGAACAGTTACGGAAAAAACCTAATTTTTGACATTAAAATTATATAATTTGGAAATTCTAAAATCCATAGACCTCCGATAGGGATACGTATATAATAGCAAGCATAAATTCCAGAAAAATATTCGTAACCATAGCATAGAAAAGTGCTAAGTGATTCCCCCTAGGACTCAGGTCAAATTCTGGTAAGAAGTTCAGCTCTGTATGGAGTGAAGGATATGTCGTGCGCAGTGTATGGGATGGGACGTTTTACTAAGTATTAAGTGTTAACCTACATAACACAAAATTATTGACAACCATATTCCCTAGCCATAATGCCTTCCTTACCTAGAAAGCTTTAATATCTTTATAAAGCATAAGATGAGTGCGACTAATTTATTGCAAAGGTTGAATATATATGAAATAACGCATTAAGTTTGGTCTAGGCTCATAAAACCCACGTCAAAGAATGTTTTCCACTCGAATTGCAGGAAAACCAATATTATTAGAATGAGTTTGAAAAAATCATTGTTTATAGGGAGGATTTTTTTTTATATTTTCCCTTTATTATTGACATGAGTATTGATAAACCGGCAAATCAATCCGGCCACGGTGGCGGCGGGGTAACGTCCTCGTCTGCCAACGGGTCGCGGGTTTAAATCCCGCCAAGGTGGTTTTAGCTCCACCTAGGGCTTGGATGTATGTAATTGTCAAATTGTTATGTAATGTTCACAGTCCGATGTATAGGTCGAAGTGCTGTTTCCGAACTAATGCAAAATAAATAAATAAAGAAGCATACAAAGAAGCTGTTACACTAAAACAAATGGTATTTAACTGAATTTTTACCATATTTAAGGAGACACTCATGAAAAATTGCCAGAAAGTTTTAAGGTTAATCCTCTTTGATTAATAAGACACAAGATATTTTTACAAGGTGCCATAATCCAATGACACAAATGGAAACTTGCGTCACGAAAGGTACTTTTGGTATTTGAGGTACGAATGGTATTAAAATGGCGTTAGGTATTGTGTTTTTTTTACATTTTAATGCAAACATATTTCCGGGTCTAGAAGGAAAAAAGTAAAAGAATAAGCCCATTTGTATTTTGATCACCTAAGCTGAATTTGATTCGTCCTCAAGTCAGGCGAAACCAAGTCTTACACGACTGAATTTACTATTCCATAATGTTTTCGTAGGCTGAAAGCGAAAACGATTATTTACTGTCTATGAAACAATTCAGCGAAAGGAAATTATTTGCCTCAGCATCCCCATTCGGAAAATCTGTCAAGTCGAGAGGACGACGCTCCTTCATATATGTGTGTGAAATCCGAACACCACTCTCCCAAATATATCATTTTTTCCCGAATATAAAAAAAATAACCGTTGACAACGTAGTCGACATTCGAGACGTCATGACTCCAAATTTACGCTAACCTCTCGCTGTAGACAACCACTGACGATATTTTCTCACCACCACAAGCACATTCGACGGGCTCGGGAGTGAGAATCATCAATTTGATTCAACTACGGCCTGGTCCACCATTTCCACATGCTATCCGGATGAGGACTTACCCAGGCAGGAGGGTGGGGAACAGCGGAAAGTGACAACGTGGGAAGACGCATCAAGAGACGGATAAGGAGTGTTCAGATATGCCAGCGGCAGTCGGATTCAATTTACAGTGCAAAATGCATCAAGTGCGCTCAAAGTGTCGCTCTCTGCCGCCGCGGCACGAGAATGCAACGCTCGGCATGCTCGCGATGAACACCTCTTGATTGAGAAATTTACGGCACTTGGAGGATTACGGGGGGAAGAGAGAGAGAGAGAGGAGGCGGTTGGTTATTCGATGCGTGCAGTTTACGTTTTACGAGATCGCAGCGTCGCGTCGGGGAGCAGTAGCAAGCGTCCTGCAGGACACGAACAGCCAGGCAGGACGGCGGAAAAGGGATTCAGAGCTCTCTCGCGGGGAGCGGCGGAACTTTTGGCGTCACCGACCTTGAGGAGCCGTGCTGCATTTTAATGAAAGAGGAAAGGAAAAAAGTATAGTCGTTTTTTGGAAAGCGGGAGTGTGGGAGGACGGGAGAGGTTGGTTCCTACTCTGTGCAAACATTAATTTCACCTTATCGTCCGAAAACCTTTTGGGACCGAGGATCTAAACGTATGTGTTAGGTCCCTCCCTCTTTCTTCCATGCTTCCCCCGCCACCTCCTCTAAGATACCCTGCTCACCCACTTCACCGCATGAGTCTGTGGCAAACCAGAATTAATTAAACATCTCCATGCAAGAAAAAAAAAATAAATGGGTTTTTGGCCAAATTTCGGAGCTTGTAACGTCACGCGCCACGTTCAGACATGCAAGGGAGATATGACATAGGCGTAAATATTGAAATAACCGCTGATCCAAAGGCCATGTAAGCGCGGGCGACAATCAAAAGCAAGATATTGCGTATTTATGCGGAGCTGTCATGCATAGATCTCTTGTGTTAATACCCGTGAACATGAATACATTTTCGGTTTGTGCACTGCAAAGGATTAGTAGAAATCTCTTTCACCCATTGATGTGTCTCAATTAGAAAGAAATAAAACGAATGGAAAATTGAAATGAATGGAAATTATACATATCACGGAAATAGAAGAGAAGATTCACAACCGGGAATCGTTTACCAAAAAGATTAAGGCAGAATTCATTTCAGGAATGCTTAAATATAACGCATTATGTACGTAAAACGGAATATATTATAAATATTAAAAATAATTATGATATATTCAGCATATAAAGATATCAAATCACGGCTGCCAATTGAAAATTATTTTCGAAACACGAGATACAAGATAAACTTGTATTTGCTCGCATTTAACCTAATTACACTCCCTTTAGTGCACAATGTCAAATACCATCTCATCCAATAAAAAATAAATATATCTCAGGCTCTAAATAACCTAAAATTTCCCTTAAACCTCTGTTATCGACAAACAAAATATTTTAATGTTTTTATATAATTAGAGTTCTATATATATTCTACTGCATCTTCTGATGAAGACGGAGCTCAATTCCCTCGAAAAGACCAAGAAATACACGTGCGAGTGTTCTTTTTATGTGTTTTGAAATTGCTTGTTGCTCTCAGAGTTTTATTATTTATATATATATATATATATATATATATATATATATATATATATATATATATATATATATATATATATATATATATATATAGATGATTTCTTCGAAGTAACACGGAAGTGTTGAATAAAAAACTTAGACAGTAACACACAGCACGAGAACACATAAAAAGAACACTAACAATATTATCTTGATAATTTCGACGGACTTGAGCTCCGTCTTCTTCGGAAGATAAGATATGACTGTCAGTCTTATGACAGTCATATCTTACCTTCCGAAGAAGACGGAGCTCAAGTCCGTCGAAATTATCAAGATAATATTGTTAGTGTTCTTTTTATGTGTTCTCGTGCTGTGTGTTACTGTCTAAGTTTTATATATATATATATATATACATACATATATATATATATATATATATATATATATATATATATATATATATATAGACGATTTCGTCGAAGTAACACGGAAGTGTTGAATAAAAAACTTGGACAGCAACAAACAGTACAAGAACACTCACACGTCATTTCTTAATACTTTCGACGGAATATAGCTTCGTCTTTCTAAGAAGAAACAGTAGTACTCATATACATAAAAAAAATAAACACATTCAAACACGAAAGTAAAAATGTTTCCTTGACCGGGATTTGAACACCGGATCTTCCACTTGCCGGGCGGATGTGCTACCATTACACCACCGAGGAAACTTAATTTACCTTGAGATCTGCGATGTTATATATATATATATATATATATATATATATATATATATATATATATATATATGTTCTATATATATATTTAATGAAAAATTATGTTTATAATCATAGATATTTTCTTTTCAAATGCTCAATTTTAAAGGAATAAACGCGTTTCTTCATTAAAGGGTAACCGATACAGACGTTTTATCACGTGAGAGTAATTATGTATATTCCCTAACACAAATCATACACACGAAAGCACAAGCCTCGTTTTAACTGAAACTTTAGAACGGGCTGACATCTCAAGCACGAATATCAAGGTTATTAACCTGAGTTCCATGGTCCCTTTTGGTATCTGACCCTTGCTTTCGTTTTGCCTTCATCATGGCCCGGATGTTAAGGCACAATTTCAAAGCACTTCTTGCCGCCAAAGCATATACTATATTGCTATCCATGAGGTGGATTTGGCCGATCCACACGCCAGATGCCAGTTTCCCATGAGTTTCTATTTCATGAGGCCAAATATTTCGAGCGTCATTTCACCTAAAAGAGGAAATATGTCTCCTGCACTCCCTTAAATAGCAAGATCGTTAACTCTTCTTGGACTATTCTAGGAAATATGTAAGGTCTGTATAATTACGTCTTAAAGGATGAGGGTTATCTGAGGAAAGGGCATCGGAGAAACGTATAAAAGAGGCTGCTAAGGGCATAATCTTGATAAGAAAATTACAGAACATGTTTTTAATAAGCGCATAACTTTTCTGCTATTTATTTTGCTTATAAATTCATGCAACTTTGGATGATAAATCAGAGGTACATACGAGTTTATCGTGTGATTTTTCCGTCCGGGTGAATATCATCACACCTCATGATTCATGACAACCTGTGCAACAAAATATTACAGATAAAGCTCAGGTAAAACTAATTCGTTTCGTTCAATGTTTTTTCGGCATTTTAATTTTATGGCAAATAATATCTTCGTCTGTAGGTAAGTAATCATCTTCTGTAAAATTTATTCTTCGGAAAGTAAAGATACTGCCATCGATACCTCAAATCTCTTGATTTTTACGAAGCGGAAATGGAAAAAAACATCCGAATGATGGATGTCTACTGCGGGGCGAAAGCAATATTTCGTAGACCGTAATGGATATTAAGAATTTTCAATATCAGAAATGTTTCCTTTTCTAAAAAAACAGTACCTTCAGTAATTAAAAAAAACAAACAGTACTTTGCTATTAATCCTCCCTCTCAATACGCAGTCAATTATTAAGCTATCATCCTATCCAACAAGCTAGCATTAAGCCGTTCAAATTCATCGTTAAGAAAATCAAAATATGTAACTCACGAAGCCTTTTTTACTCTAATCCGGCAGAGTAAGTCGATAAGTCTTAGCGAAAAAGAGAGTAATCTTAACGTCAATTAACCGTCAACAGCCACTTACACCGGTCGCATTTGGACATTATGGCTTTTAGAAACGAAACTAAAAAGGTTTCCGCATAAAAAATAGCTTGTGTCACTACAGAAGGACGTTTGTTTCACTCCGATAATCCGCTACATACCGAATTAGGCATTCATCCCCTTTTCATATTCGAAATTCCTTGTTTCAATAATTTATCCCTTTCCAAAACAATCCACTGATAAACCCCTAGTGGTGATTAAATTCCCAATTAAAATTTAAAATTCCAAAACAATTCCTCGATTCGCCTTCATCATTCTCACTCCTAATTAAAAAGTGTAAATTTGCCTTTCCATCGCCTTGAGTGCTCTCGAAAAACGTGTACATTCCTTTTCTGGCCTTAATAAAAATTCTCACCTGCATTCCTCCGACGACGAATACGTATCCCTTAAAGAAACTAGACCCGTCTCCCTTTTCGTGCTTTTGTTGCAAATTTTGCGCAAACAATTTATCACCAATTAAGGGTTTAGAATGTCGTGAAATGATTCAATAATTAAACGGCTAAAGCCGCTAATATATTCTTAATTTATTCACGAAATCGTAACAATAAAATATTGAAAAAAAAACAAACAAAAAATAATAAAAATAATTTCTAAATTCTCCCATCGAAGCAAAATCAAACAGAGCTGACGAATGAACGTGTGATGAACGTGACAGTGAACATTAAATATGGAGTGACAACAGAATTAATTCTACATTTTTAGCAATTCTCACAAGCGTAATCATCTTGAAAATAATTTTATAACACATTCATGACTCAGTTAGAATTACCTATAAATCCATCCTGCAAAATCAACGTGCTCACAAGAGCATTTGTTGCAGCTGAAGAGACAAGGTGGCTAATCGAATTCCCACACGCCAGTAGTTCGGGGGAGTCTAAATAGTTACGGGAAAAAAACGATGGGAATTTACGCTGAAAGAAGTCGAGCAATCACTTGTGCCGGAGATCACGCCGCAACATCAGGAACGAAGCCGAAACCACAGCCCAACTGATCGACCCGGAGCATTTGCGCGCGCTGTTGATGAATTAGCACCGCCCGCACAGCAGCGGCGCGCCGGTACGACATTCGGCTCAATTATCGAAACCCATTGCTAAGACACTTACACCACGCATCCAGGTTTTGCCAGGTTGGAGGGAGAGAGTGGAGTGTGGGACCGGGGGTTCATGAAGGCACAAATCCTGCGGTCCAAATCCTCTTCTACCTGTGTACAATTTATGCCAATCTCACGTCACGCGAGCGTTGACCAGACTTCGGAATTGAACCTCAACCTCGGTCTCAAATTGCGAATTCCAGTTGTCTGCTCGTCCTCCGCTACTCTTCCTCACCTACTACTTCATCTACTAGCTTTTCTTCCGTCTCAATCATCTCCACCGCTCTCCCTGCCATTATATCTTCTTCCTACACACAACCACACCCAAATATCTATCCGTTACACCCTCATTTTCGAGCTAACTCTTCGTTCAGTGCGAGCAAGCTTGATTTAGAGCTTTGAAATATTGAAATTTATATTAAAATTTCCATGAGGCACGATCAATTCACTTTAAATATCTAAATAGGTATCCTGAAGTACGTGATACTAACTGAAAGCCAAAATGTTCAAAAAGGCAAGGCCTCAATTCATGAAAAATTGATAGTAAGCGAAAGATGCATAACATTAATCACTCCACATAATCAACAGGAATTTACATATACTATATTGGAGCTACACGCTGAATCAGGGACGCACGTAAACTACTGTCACTCGATAAATAATTAATCTATATAGGTGCAAATTTAATATCTTCCTGCACTCCCTTCTCCATTACTGATGCACTTTTTCGACTAACTATTCTCACATTTCCTATTTTTAATACTTCCGATATAAATCACCCGCTCATAGCTGTTTTTATCTTAATTAATATCCCAAGTACATACATAGCCAAAGAGAAACAATTTTAACAATGAAGGAAGTGTCGAAGCTGAAACATGTGAAACCATCTCAACACAATTCGAATTATGGGGTTTCGTAGAAGCGCTATTAACATACCCTGACGCCCCATCAACCGAACGTGTGAAAAAAAAACTGTACAATATATTGTAAAAAATTAAAATATCAAAAATATTCTAGAAAAGACATTGATATAAGAGAAGTCTGCTTCCTTAACCTCCTTCTAAATAGGTCTAGGTCTAGGTCTAAATCAAGGTCTAAATCCTTGTTTTCATACCTTTCAGGAAAAATATCCGACTAGTTTGTAAACAGCATAATTATCGTTCTGGGTAAACGTTTTCAATACCAGTGAAATTTCACTCGTTGTATTTCCGGTGCCAAAAAAGTTCGGTGAAGAAGGAATCATGAAATACCAGGAAATTAGCACTATAAGGGAGAAAGCGTTAGATAATAAGAATTAAGGATATTCCAAGAGGGGAAGAGGAAGGTAGACATGTGGTCTGCGTAAAGGGAAGGAAAATATGAACTGGAGACGGAAACAATACAGGGAAAACAAGAGGAAGTTCAAACTTAATGCATAGTAATTGTTATGAAGCGTCTAAAACCTACTTTTAGTAAGCAGATTGCCTACGATCTCTCTCGGATCCGTATTTTCATGTGTGATCACGAAAAATCTCACCATC
This sequence comes from Hetaerina titia, assembly GCA_037158775.1. NCBI lineage: Eukaryota > Metazoa > Arthropoda > Insecta > Odonata > Calopterygidae > Hetaerina > Hetaerina titia. The sequence goes on from CM073777.1 coordinate 46,135,430, forward strand.
CATGAGCTATAAACGGCTACCACTCGCTTCAGCAATAAACAGATAAAACATGACATGGCTGAAAAAGTAAGAAGGCAGAGACATTTTACTTAAAAACTCAAACTTAAATACTAATTTTTCAAATACACCGGCAAGGCAATTGCCCGTGGAAAAGCGTCAATGGAAAATATTATTATAAATACCATTCTAATAGGAAATAGTCTCTCGATACGTGAATTCAACGTTTAAAATGGACGTCCGACTTAACTACTCTTCTATTTCCGCGACTGCAGTTCGTTTTTATCAAAATACATTGTAGGTCCCTCTAGGAATGTAGGATAGTGGAATATGTATAGATAAAAAAAGGCCTCGAAAAAATTTGACAAGGATATACGGACGGGATCAGTAACAATGCCAATAGGAACAAGGAACGATATATTTTAAATCGGTATAACTTGGTAGCGAGAAAAAAACTAAACAAATCAGGCATACACATTCATATACGCACAAAAATACATTCATGCATATATATATATTTACATTTATTTATTTATTCGCCGTGGATTCTCTGGCCGTAGGGCAAGGATTGAGTGGGAGAGGACCTTTCCCAGACTTGCCTCAGCGGTTGACGTTTCCGAAAAAATGGCTCAATTTAACTCATCCCTCCCCTTTACAATTTTAATGCGCCACCGACGATGCGTTAAATGCAAGCGGATACCCTGCGGTCTCAATTTTGCCTGCATAAAGCCGTTTTCCCGTCAAAATCCTCCTCTACTCCCCCTCCCCACTTTTCACCTCCCAATCCAGACTCTCGTCTCCTTCCCCTCCACCCACGCCGATTCCTCTCTCCCCTCCCCTTCTCCACCTCCCCTCACCCTCTCCACGCACAGCCAACCAGTTATCTCCACATCCTCGATACCACTCCATGCCCATTGCAAGCCAAACTGAAGCCTCTCCCACCCTCTCGTCCCACTCCTCCCCCGGCCATTTCATCCACTCCGCCTCCCGAGCCGCCGAGTCATATTTAAGGCGTGGATTTATGTTCGTCAACACGCTATCGGCTCCCTTGAGTCGGTGAGCGTGGGTGGGCAATGTACCCGCATACGTGTTTGGGTGGGATAGTAGCTTCGGGGCCCAACATGTTTAGCTGGAGGGCGATCACGAGTCTCGCACTTAATACGCAAAAGGGAGGGCCATACGAATTATGGGACGCGAGCTGAAAAAAATGTCACCGGCTAGTCCCTCATCCCCTCGAGCACCTTGTTTCCATCGCTCGGGGCTGGGTTTTCATTGACTAAAAACTCTTTTCCTCCTAATTTTGTAACTCCAGTTCGCTGTGGAAATTCATGGGAAAATATATTCGTAAAAACATCCATTACGAGAATTTCCAATCAGTTTCCTAGGTCCAGAAATATATTTTTATATCAAGAAAGGCATTTAAAGAGGCAGGGAGTAAACAATACACTCGTCCAATGATACATTTTATTTCCAATTGTTTTTTCTTAGAGAGGAATTATACATTACCGTTACTATAAATTATTCGAGTTAAAATTTAAATTATTTGAAGTATTGAAATGATGGATACATTAACAAAAATGGTAACAAAAACCGATACTATCCGAACATATGGAACCCACACGTCATACAAATATCATAGATAACATGAAAGGAACTGATATTATACCCAAATTTTAACACGGGCGAACAGACACCCTTCCAGGGTGCTGGAGATTTGATATCAATTGCATCTGTCCATTTTTAAGAACTGGCAGGATAAGGTTAACTATTGACATATCAAAGGTTTTTTTACTCTCTGATATGGTTGCATTATCAAAGGTTTTTTTTCAAAAGATTTAACTGAAAAAATATCTCTTTTTTACTAAGTGGCAGAGTAATGCATGTGCTGTACCGAAAGACTTCACTGAAAAGAAGGCCAATATTACGAATAATTTATTATTACATGTATTATCCTGACCTCCACCCCAAGAATTTAAGCAATAAACATTTTTAAGTGAATGTTTGTTAACTGATCCTTCAGTGTTTTTTTAGCTGTCTCCATTTCTATTTATTTGTTTACAATTGAAATTTAAGTGGTCGCAATAACTATCACAAGGTGTTTTCTGCGATTAAAATAGCTTATCGCAAAATTATTTCTCTTTCAAACTTAATACACGCCAAGTGTAATCCATTTGGCTACTGAAATATTGAACCAATTTTTCTCACTCAAAAGTTGGCACCCCAAATATTGAATAAAGATAAATTTTATTACATCGTCATGGTGCGGTGACTAACGCATTGACTTCCCAACCAGAGGGACCATGTTCGAATCGCAGAGGTGGCAGATATCTTTCAGTGGTGCCCTGACTCCAACTTGAGGTGATTTGTGGAGAGCACTTTGAGTGAGTATGACGTCCGTCCGTCAGATAGGACGTTAAACTGCGGATCCCTTGGCGCCTTTCGTTAAGGGTAGGCTAATGCTGACGCCGGGTTTCTTTCCTCCCGACCTCATCTGTAGGTCGCCTCCCACAAAAACTGATACCAAAGATTTCATGAAAATCATGCTCCGTGGGTCTCAAACCCTCAAGCTCTGAATAATCGTACATATCATAACAACCATTTGGTTGGTGTACACGGATAACCAGACAACACAGTTCATACTAATTTCATTACTGTTTTCTTATTGAAAACTCTCTAAGAAATAATTTCATTGCCATTTTTGACGCACGTTTAAATATGCAACAAAAAATATGACCATATTAATTTTTCATCGGTAGAGAATGCGTAAAATTTATTCACATAGAGGATTGCTGTCATTCATTCCGAATCATAAACCATGAAGAAATCAAAGAGGAGAGGTACTTTTATTCAATGTTTCTCCACTCACATATATATTTAGCTTAAAGAAAGGAACTTAATCTGGCACGCAGAAAAAATATTTACTTTGCAACCCCACATATCCAGAATGTCAAAGCCGAGGTAATCCACGTCTATTTCATCTATTGAAACCATGCCGGATATTCAGAGCGTAAAAAAATATTTTATACAGTATTATTATTATTATTAGGTAATCTACCGGTTAAGGTAGGTTTTTGGATGGACACAACTATCAAATAAACATTTTGTGACTCCCCACCTAGCAAACTAATCTATATCAGGTCCCTCTTCATCTCGGTGTACTTCTTTCCTCCCTTCATCCCGTCCAACATCCCTATCCTGTTCCTACCCTTACCTCGCTTGCCCAACATTCTCCCCTCTATTACCCTCTTCAACATTCCACTACCGCTCAATACGCCTTTCATCCATTTTTCCTCTCTCCATAGGATTTCTCTCAACAAACCCCTCTCCTCCCCCACCATTTCTAGTACTTCCTCATTTGTTTTCCTTTCGGTTTATACAGTATATACTGGTATAATTTACGCTAGCAAACGTTTACTAATAGTGTAGCATGAGCCTGTTTAAAGTATAGCCTGAGCCAATACGATGTAATAATCAATGGGAATCACAGTAGTTTTGCGATAATTGCAGAAGCTTAACGATAGTCCAAAACAGGTCGATCTATCGAAAATTTTGCAGTCGAATTCTACCACGTAACTACATATCTTCTTCTGTAAAAGAAGATGATAATACATAAAGTTACAACACGAAAAACTAAAAAGTCTTTTCAAAGTGAAAACGTAGCAGGCGACCGAGCCCATCGCCCCTTAGGAGTCAAATAAAAATTTTCCGACGCCCGGGAGACGTGGAGTGGAGACATCATCAATTACACGCATGCGCATGGAGACCTGCCACAATAGGGAGCTCAAGGATGTCAAATGAGAATACAAATCAGATGAGAACCGAGTGGACAAACAAATGAAACCACTCGGCCACAGCGAATTTACCACTGCAAAGCGTCTTCATCACGGTAAAAACGGCGACGAGAGTCGACAATGGGACCAAGGAAGGACTCTATTTCCGACCATTGGATAAGGGAAGGCCGGGGTTGTGGAAGGGGCGTGTGTAATTCGGAGACTTACCTCTCTCCTCTACCAACACCACTTCGCCCCTTAACCTCGTCCCCTCGGCGGACAAATGCCTGCCAGATCCTCCATTTCGACCGAATTTGGAATTCCAGGTCCGGTAAATCCTCGAGCCCTTTCGATGGGACACCGCTGTCTCTCTCTTAATCGACCAAAGGGAGAGGAGAGACCGCTTTTGGCGCCGTGCATGCTGGGAGGTAAAGCGGCTGATGGAGCGCTGGGGAGAAGCTTGGGGCTGGAGTAGGGTAAGGGATAGGGAGCGAGGGAGACGGAAAGGGATGGGTGGCGAACGAAAAGAGGTATGGTGGGTGGTATGAAGGCGGAGTGGAATTTGAATGAGGGATGGGAACGGGTTCAGGAGAGGCGGAGATTGAAGTGCCATAGACAAAGGTTGTGATACGCTGGAGAAGGGGTAGGGGGCAACGGCGGGGGGTCCTTCGGAAGTTATTTGCACGGCCAAGATTTGCTCGACCATCTGGACGAATTAAAGGGCAAAATTTAATGATGGATTCTCAATACGTTCATCTCTAGGCTAACTGGGTAAAGACAAGTGTCAGAGTTGAATCCATGACGCATGGTGGCACCTTAATGCGCCTCGTGAACATCTTCTCCGTTTTCTTGACTTCCCCCGATAATTACCCCATTATCTTATTTCCTTGAATTATTTTATCATTACGGAACGCATTAAATTTGTGCTTCCACCAGTGGACAGATCACTTATTATTTCACGGGTTACGAAAAATGATTTTGCATTCTGTTCTATGCAAAAATCAACTTCGATAATCTAGTACGAGCAGGTGACATCTAACCCACGAGATGGTCTGAAGTATGTGAGTTTCATGCATATATAAAAATGATGCTTTCTTCGGAATAAACTAGCCATGCGATTATGATTTTAAAACAAAAGGTAGAAAAAAGGCATGGGAGAGTTTAGGACATTTCCCTGCGTAAATGAATCCACTGAATCATTATTAGGAATCCGAAAAACCCATCAAAACACAATGTCGTGTGCTTTTATAATCCCGAGTACTATGAACGATAATATTTTCTGGAGTACTAACTTTTTCTCAAAGCGAAATTTAGTCACCATTCTCAATGATTGAATGATGGATCTCTTGCAGATTATTGCTTTAATAGGCATCATCGTGATTTTACTCTTGATGCATAAGTTTTTGATGCCAGATACCAATCACGCCGAGTCTCCTACTCCAAAATCCTGATGATTCCATAATTTTCGGAACATAGCGCACTTTGAAAATACAGCTCGCTAACGGTCATTCGGTCATCCAAGAGAAGGATATTTTCTAATCATTGGAATGTCAAAATCATGGCATGCATTATAAAGCCAGGTTCATTCCAATGAATGTGCATGGATGTCGGCCAGACCTTTAGGTTATAATTTGACGGACCCTTCTGCTCGTCATTGACGTTTTGATCGGAACTGTGGCTGTGATTTAATTTGTTCTAGCAAGTTCTCAACTATATAGTGTAAAAGGATACTCGTCAATGCTCAAGGGCAAATGATACCTAATACTGGAATGTGAATGACAATTGAGGAATACTCCGTGATTTGCAAAATTCATCAAACTTTCGACACAATTGTTCCCGCCCGATGTGCGGATTAATTGGCTGTTAAGGGAACGTGGGAGGACTATGGACTAGGGTGGACTAATATGGTCTCCATAACAGTGCACTCTTATGAATGAAATGGATAGCTGCACGTGCCGATGCTAATTTTCCCTCGTAATACCTTCTCATTTTGTCCGTTCTCACATTCGGACCCCTGGTCAATCCTAGTCCCTTAATACAGAAAATCGTTTTTATCAACGAAATTTAAATGAAAATCCTTCCTTATGCGTCAAATAAAACATTTGATAAATCCTCACGCCTAATGGAAGGATATTTAAATTTACACCCGAGTTCCGCAGTCAACCAGCATCTGCAGCCTTCGGTCATAAAAACATTCCTACTGTGGATTTTCAAAGATTATTTTTATTTCACTTAAAGGTGAATTATTTGAAAATATCAGAGCAAATTACGCAAATGGAGAAAGGGCTCTAAAAGCTTTACGGACTACCGAATTTAGACACATCAAATATGCTGTTTAACAAGCGGAAGACCAAGTGAGTCACCAAAAGAGAATTTACCAACGGAAATTTGCAACGTTGTCTTTTATTTAATGAAAAATACAAATATATGTAATTACTTGATCGTTACAATCGTCTATATGATATGCATGCAAACATTTGAGATGGAACCGTTCTTTAAGGCCTTGGTCGTATGAGCAAAAGTAGTTTTGGGTTTTTTTTAGGGTGCATCGACAGCTATGGTAATTTTGCACCTATGAATAAAAGAAAAGATAACAAACGAAGTATGAAATTCGGAGCAAATTTCTGCATCTACATAGTACGCCGCAAGCCGCCGCGAGGGTGTATGGCGGAGGGTGCTGGGTCACCACCAGTAGTTAAGAATAACACCACCCGCAAAACCCACAAATTCATACCAATCTACACACACAAAATCGTATTTATTCATGCAAAAATCTTTGCAACTCAAACACATGAATGCACATATATTTAACTATTATTTATACTACAACTCGTATTATTAATTAACATGCTCGTGTACCTACAAACATACCTTATGCCTACGCAACGTTTAATCTTGTTCTAACTTGTAAAGTAAATGTCTTCAATAATTCTACAGTGGCTTTGGTTTAATAATAACGTCCGGTCCAATTGATAATTGTTCTGGAAAAGAATAAGCATTTGTATGTACTCGTATTTGTACTGGAGTCTATCTCCCTTGTCTTATCTTTATGATCTGAGCTACCTAAGTAGTCTAGGGCCATAATAATTCATTAATGTCATTGTTAAACTCGCTTGTTCTGACACTTTCCAAAAGTCTTAATCTCGCTTTTTCTCTTCCTATCTCCAAGTGGCTCCCAGCCTAATTACCCTAAAAGGCCTGTCACGCTCATCTACTTGTTATTACAAATTTTCACGAATTTGGCATTTATAATACCTTTTACATTTCAAATCATTATTCGGACGTAAGGATAATAATAAGAATTTTCCAGCACAAGGCAAGCGCAGTAGGATGACAGGAACGAAGGAAGAGAATGCATGGAGGCTTGGGGATGCGGTTCTTCAAATCACTCCGTACCCCATTCATCAACTGCAAGATCGCTAAATTCCCCGCGATCGCAAATGATTATTTAAGCGACCGGTTATTGAGCTTCCCTGAGAGTGAAGGCGGCTCGCCGGGTAGAATAAACGCGTGTGCTACGCGCGTTAACTATTCTTTGGCTTAGGTGATATGCAGGCATGCTCCCGGAGAAAACCGGATGCGTACGTGGGTGCTGCCGCTGTCAGATAGTGAGAGGCAATGGCGGGTGTCCGCCCGCCAGTCAGTGGATTGAGAGATAGTGAATAAGGGAGGGAATGCCGAGGGCAGGAGGGACGGAAGAAAGAAAGACAGAGAAGGCTGGCGGTAGGGGACACGAGAGTGGAAAAAAAATGATACGGCTGAAGACATGACTGTTGACGAGCTCGAAAAATACTGCTCACAGCAAATGGCCAGTTTTGGCTTTGATTTCTCTATCTTTAGGACAGTGTTTTCTAAAAGAAAAGGTGAGAACAGCAGTGGGAGAAGCGCATAACCATGTTCTAAAAGGGAAATAATCAGAAAAGAAAATTGAGGAGATTAAACACAAATGCTTAAACTCTTCATGAGATAATATCATTTTCTAACTCAACCTCCATTAGTGATTAGCAGAGAGGTTTCAACTATTGAGAATTTGATAAATTTTTTCTTACTCTAATATCTACTTCAATTCTATTCATTTCCTAACACTGAACTATCTTCCAATCAATCCAATAGTGAATAAAAAAAGAGTAGATGCGAGCGTTATTAATGTAGAATGCAAAAATCAAACACTAATATATGCCATTATTTTTCTTTGCTATTTGAACTTTCCAATTGTTATCTTCGTTCTTATGCTTTCCTTCATAAACAATCAGTTCCTTCCGTTTTCTTAGCGCTAACATTTGTTCATTTTCCATTTATTTATTAAGAATTATTTTATTCATCCATGTCGTAATACATAAATGTTCGTTGCTCAACAAATTTTAACGGGTCTTGAAGTACTGAATAATTTTGATTGAATATACTTTTTAATGAATGCAATATATATCCATTAAATTAAAAGGGACATCTATATTATTATTATTATTATTAGATTTATTCATAATAAAATAGTCTTGAAAGTGAAAATCATGAAACTTGTTTAGTTCAGTAATAGTTTATAAAAGTCTTGGGTATGGGAAAGAACTGAGGCATAAAATATATGATTAGGCGACCTCATTCGAGCATCTGACCAGGAATAACTTAACAGAACTATGCCTATCGATCAGCCTTAGATATGATTCGGGGTCTCCCCACAAAAAAAAACCCAGCTGGCTTGGTGTAAGGCTTTTCGTTTATAACCGAGCTGATATATTTTCTTCCGGTTCTTCCCGGTAAAAATCCCGACCAGCATGGAGCGAAGCTCTCGCCTATTACAAAGCATATGGCCGGCGAAAGGACCTCGGCACTAGACAACGCCAAGGGGATTCCCGGCGAAACTTGGTCATTTACTCTAAGAACCTACCCAACCCATCAACCCATAAAAAGGGGTTAACCAAGAAGGGAGGATTTCGAGCCATATCGTTTCGTCCGACGCAGCCGAACTGATAGTCTGAATATTTAATATCACCCAACCGCATTTCTCCAATATACCGCCCGGTGAATCGGTAATTCAACAATAATATTCAGAAATCGGATCATTATTTCATCCTTGATCCGAATCAAAGAGTAATTTCCGAAGACTAAATTAAAATTTATCCATTCGCGAGCGAGGAATAGGGGGAAAGAAAAACACTGAGCAGAACCTAACGTAATGTATTCCAGGGTTCGGGTCGACCAACTTAACTGGGAGGTAGGAATAAAAATGGCTGATACCTCATTTGGAGGGCGGAGAATTAATAAGGTCGGAGAGGTGGAGAGAGAAGGACGAAGGGAGGGTGCAGACAGCGGCGAAAAGGGTCTGCGTGAGGGAGAGGAAGGACGGATGCTGAAAGGGATGCCACAGGAGGGCTTGGAGGTGGTGGGGGAGAGGGAGCGGCGGTGGGCAGGGCACGGCGCTGGCTTGATGGCAGCTAACTATGGCAATGAATCTGCGGAGCCTCGCTGTGAGTCTGCATATGACGCAGAGCACGTCCACATTATAAAAGCCCTTGAACAGGGCGGGAGAGAGAGAGAGAAGGGCGCACCCGACGAGCAGTACCGGTGGTGTTAGTGGCGGAGGAAGGGCACAACGGGTGAGAGATGGATGGGGAGGGAGAGGAATTGGAGTGAGAGGTTGGGAAAAGGGATGGGAGAGAGGGAGGGAGAGAGGGAGAGGTGGAGATGTGAAGGGGAGGGATGGAAGGAGGAAATGAGGGAGACGGGATGCAAGGATTCCAGGAAAATTCGTCCAAAGACTTTTCGTCCGGAGGTGGGTAATTTGTCCAGGGGGGGGTGGAGGGGAAACTTGAGGCAATGGAAAACTAGTACCAAGGACGATTAGTCAAGGAAGGGGAGAAAATAACGCTGGGGAGATGATATAAGTTGGCGCATTTGAAATTTGCGCTCACAGACCCGAAGTCCGATACTTAGCGGCAATGGTTGGAAAAATAAAGCCGCATATAAACTGCATGAGTCGCTCACCTAAAAAAACCCCTTTTCACATGGCACTCAAAAGTTCTAGTCTTGGCATGGCCACGGATTTGTGTGCGATAGAGATAGTAAATGATACTGTGATATGGAGCGGTAAGATAAACAAAGGATTTACTAATATTGTTCACAAATAGGAACCATAAGTTCAAGATATATTTATTTATATCATACGGTGCATGTAGTAATTCGCGCGCTACCATTTCAAGGTAGGCAACCTGAAGTCTGATATTAAGTTACGAAAGAAAACTTACTTTAATTTTTTCCACACTGCCCTATCCTTTTATTGTTTTGCTTCTGTAACTGTCTCGTATTGTTTTAAATGAGCTATTCTAGTTATACAAGAATACTCATTGTCTTTTTACCTTGGATATTCTGAAAATATGGAGGCAGGAAAAATGGATGAAAGGCGTATTGAGCGGTAGTGGAATGTTGAAGAAGGTAATAGAGGGGAGAATGTTGGGTAAACGAGGAAAGGGCAGGAACAGGATAGGGGTGTTGGACGGGATGAAGGGAGGAAGGAGGTACACAGAGATGAAGAAGGACCTGATGTAGATTAGGTTGCTGGATTGGGTTTTGTTTGGAGTTACAAAATGTTCATTTGATAGTTGTGTCTATCCAAAAACCTACCTTAACCGGTAGATTACCTAATAATAATTCTAAAAATAAAACTATTGTATGTAGCTATAAATTTACCGGTAGAATAAATACTCGTTCACACATGGGACGTATGTAGGGGCAGGAAGGTTCAACATAATGTGGTCAGTTATAAAATTAAGGTCAATTTGGAGAAGTTATGAGTGCGCGGTGATTAGGGTATTAGAAGTTGTCTGTATATTTGTAAGCCTTTAAAGCCTTGTGAACAGATTATGCAAAACTTTACGGATTTTTTTTGCGAGACAATTTCATCGCATTTTTGTCAACGGTATGTTTTCTTTTATGAGCGTGAAACTTCATTCCTTTGACTATCTTTTAAAAGAGAAATATTTTACACAAATGCGGAGTAAAAAATGCTTACATTAGTTATCATAGATAAAAGAGAGTTTTCGTTCATTTTTGATCAGCATGTGAGTAAATTGGTAAATCTTACGTGGATTTGAGATTTTATAGGGCTTGCATTACTTTGTAAACGGGATATATAAAAAAATCAACCGTTTTAGAAGTAGAGTACATAACGAAGTAATCACTTAATAAAGTTGAGAAAACTTCTTTGGAGACGCAGAATTATCAACTGTAATCAAATACTGGAAAATGATTTGAATATTTGATAAACGGAGGCAAGCAGCAAATTCGGTAGAAGCATAACCCGATAATACTGATAGAAGGGCACTTCTTTTCTTAAAACGTAAAGGTATTGAAAGTAAAGGAAAAATAAGAAGTCAGTCTTGTAATGCAACCATTTCAGAGAGTAAAAATCATTCGCCTTGACCGGGATTCGAACCCGGATCCCTCGATATCCGGCCGAGTGCTTTAACCACTCTCTTTCACCACACTCTGTTTAAAGCACTCGGCCGGATATCGAGGGATCCGGGTTCGAATCCCGGTCAAGGCGAATGATTTTTACTCTCTGAAATGGTTGCATTATAATGCACACATAGCGGGTGACTCCGTTAAAGTTACTGTTACAGTTTCTTGAAATAAGTCAGTCTTGCGCAAAATTGCAGATGAAATAGGTACAATTTGAAAGGCATTCGAGAGAGCACTTGGATCATTCGAAGAAACTAGAAATATCTATAGAAAGATACATTAAAGAAAGTTTCACAAAACGTCTAAGTTTCCCATGGTGGGATCAGCAAAAAACTCTCAAATTAAAACGAAAACCATATTAACGACTTAAAATCCACGGAGGGGGCTTAGTGGGGAAAGCAATTAAAAACGCATTTACAGGAAAATGGAAACTGAATTTTGTGACGCAACAACTTGAATGTCGTGAGACTTAAATATATTGCCTAATTATGGTTACGAACAGTAAGTAGTGCGTCTAAATTAAATCAAAATATCATCACAGAAAATTAAAGAATTTATCTAATCCTTAATTGGTGCACTTAAGTGCGCTAGGCGATTTATATAATTAATATGAGTTGCTCATATTCCAAACCCTTTAAAAGCGTCTGATCCAACTTTAGGAAAAATTTGAAAAGTTTTTGTCTTGATTAAAAATATTTCCCTGTATTTTCGAACGATAATATTGTTAAATACCCAACATTTTATCTATAAAATTCTCAGGACAAGCTCAATTTCATGAGATGGCATATAGGTTAATATGGTAAAACCTGTCCATTAATATGAACTATATGTTTAGGATGAAGTTATATTGATGTAGGAAATGAAAATATGTATGCATTAACTCAGGGGTCACCGTGCTGTTTTAAGCCCTCGTATGAGGAAAGTAAATGTCCATACATTCCGAGATGATTCGCAAATAATTTGATAAATGTTTATCCGTGCGAAATGTGAGGAACTCGTAATTATCCTACGCAGGCAAAAATAAACTGGGAAAATCCAACAACATTAAAATTTTCGGAAAACTATGATCTTGAATGTTTGGGGAAGAACAAGGCTTGCTTACACCGATTTACATAGCATTCTTACTTGTCTACAAAGACTACAAGAAATAACTATTTGATATTTTCACGGACGTAACTAATGCTTCTGCTGATGTTTCACCGATAGACTATTTGTGGCGTACTCATCGACAAAGGGTAGCGACATAATATGGGAACTCAAAGATAAGACGACTTGTCAGAGTCTGGATGTCACTCATTGACAATCGCCGTTTAAATCAAGAGAATTGAACATTCGTTGATAGAACAACCCTTTAAGGCATACGTACGAAAGGCAGGGGATATAACTAGAAACGCTTGATAGAGTCCGGCAGAAGAGAGCCGTAGCTCCGATACTCCGTATTTTCATTTACTAAATGATGTCAGGAAATTAAGCCACTTCCATTCAGGAAAAATCTCTTCCAATCATATAAATCACATTATGAGAACCCATGCCACCCTTAAAATTGTTATGCCCCCCTTTGCCATCTCATGCCCTTCACGGGCTGATAATAAACTCGATTGCCACAGGATGCTTTCATCGATACAAGGAGCACCGATGCATGATAATTAAATCAAGACAAGCTCTCCGAATCCCGAGAGCAAATTGATTCGGCATTCAATTAACCGTCGCACAGATATCTTCTCCCCCAACCTCGCAACAACCGTTCCCGCCTTCCCTCCCCCGATCCGCGTTCTACCGAACAGCTGAATACGTCAGTTCCTAGCCGAGAATAATAAAAATAAAACCACCGCTCTTCACCATGAGAATCTCGGATCATATATATTTTTTTGGGGCACGCACCAACGAAACGACGCGACGGGAAAGAGCGGGAAAAACGAGAGAGAGACGGGGAGGGAGGAGGAAAGATTGGAGAAGGAAAAAAGTGGATGTGGGACAAAATATCAGCGACCAATCCCGAATTCCCACCGTTGCAGAAACGGTGACAGCGACATTGGAGGAAAAAGTTGGGACGAGAGAGCAAGCGAGAGAGAGAGTGCGTTTTAGAGGGAGGGGAGGGGGGACGGGAGAGGGATGAGAAAATAAACAAAGTCACCATAAATCCCTCCAGCGCAGGCATTTTATCCAGGTGAAAAAATTCGCGGAAGTGTGCGAGTGGATGGTGAGCAGGGGAGTGGAGGGGGGGGACTAAAAAACTAAAGCTCTTAAAAAGCGACGAAAGAGGTCCTCAGGCATTCCGGACATATTACGAGCTAAAGCATGCGTGGGAAAAACATGGTTGGCGGGGGGTTGCGTGATGGGAGGGGGGGGGTGGGTGGGTGGGTGTTGAAGTTTAAGGGGGCGGTCGGGGGTGTGTTGAAATGGAAGGGGGGACAAGAGGGTAGAGAGATAGCGTGAGGAAGTGAGGGAGGTTTGGCGAGAGTTTTGAGGAAGCGCAACTGCCGTATCAGGGAGCAGACTCAAAAGCCGATCTTTTCGGCCGCGCTTACCATGGGGAAAGGAAAGCTACCGCTCCCTCCTCTCACTCATGCCTGAATACCTCACCTAACCCACCCCACCTCCCTCTTTCCGTATACTGTAATGAAGGGCAAGATATCTGCATATTTATTGCGGAGCCATCGGCTAGATCCTCCCGCGTCATTTATCGCATACCTTCCTAAGGCACACCCACTTCCCGACAGTTATGTAAGTTTCGCTCGCTTGACCATTCCCTTTCCACGGTAGGGATATCTACCCCCTACTTACTAAAGAGGCATGATGGGCACACGTTATCTGTTCCCAAGCCTCAAAGAGACGTGCCGTGGTTGGGTTAGTTTTTGGAAACGCGAGAGTCTTTCCATGTTATTAAACGGCGTTCATTGCATAAAGAAGGCACTTCAATGTAATGCTCTATATGATTCCACGCGTGTTCAATAAACATGAACTAAATACACTCGACTGGAAAACCAACCAGACATTGGGGTTAGTGAAACGAATCAATGTACTACCATATTGGTTACCAAATCAATTGACGGGGGATGCTCAACAAATTGGGCCATGATTCGATCCCATGACCTTCGTGAGAACTGAGATTCATTACAAACCAGGAGAACTGGGTCAGCATACATTATCTTAGGGCCTAGATTGTCACCATTATTGTTCTAAAAATAAATAGTAAATATTTCCACTAGCGTAGGATTTACTTACAATAAACATACATAAGGGAAACCCACTTGAAAGATAAGTTGAATTCAAAGAAAACTGCATAAAGTTCTCTCAAATGAATCCCCTGACTTCAAATACGGCAGTGTTAACTCATGCGGAACACATAATCGACAAAAAGACTAGGCACAATAAATCATTCGTTGGAAAGAAGTTCCAGCAATGCTAAGGTTTCCCTTATTTAAAAGGGTAGGCCATCCCGGATAGTCGAAGTTCCCTCTTCACGCACTGCAGTACGTTAAAATAGTGATTATCTTATGTGATGCTTGAAAGACTTTATAATTTATATTGGCGCAATTGATTGATAAGTATGACACGTGTTATTCTAAGAACAGGGAGAAAGGCTCCATAACTTGCTCTAATAATAGAAAAGTGAGTAACTCTATTAACAGGAATTGACAGCCAAATAAATCTCATGAATATGAATATTTTAGGACCCCATTATTAATTCATTAAATTTCTAAATAAACTTGGGCTAAACAATTTTGAACGAATACTACTACTACTAGTACTAGTATACCATACGATACATTACTTCAAATTCTACTAATTTACTATCAAAGGAAATGGAATGGATGACAAGCGTAATACGCATTTAAGCTTTTCAAGAAGGTTAGATTCGATCTTCTACGATGATCACATAGTTAATTTGAACTATTATTCGGGAAAACAGCACCTGATCATTAAATAACGAGTCAACATGACCCGCACACAAGATACTAATTTTGAAACTACATTCTGGTAGAAATAAAAATAATGAGAACACTGAAGGCATTAGTAGTTACAATGGCAGAAAAAACTATCCATAAAAAATAAGATACAAAATAGATGGTTTAATTTATGTAATAGTAGAAAACACCAGTGATTTCCAAGCAAATGCTCAGTGTTTCAATAAATACCAATATTCAGCCAAATGTGTGACCTGGATCCCACGACTTTCGGGATAATTTAAACTGGACACAACATTCTGCCAAGTCTTATCCGGCAGCTTCACCACGTTAATGTACAAGCTACGGATTGCGAAGGAAATGTATCGCCATCACATCGCCAGGTCCATGGCCATATAAACACATTCTCGAGACCCCGCGGCCCAATTTCTTTTGATATTATTTTTAAGATGGGAAACACATTGGACGGACAGACAAACCATGAGTTATATACCCCCGCGTGCAAGCTCTGCATTAGCGCCGCTCGCTTTATTAACTCTCCTCTCTCCAAACACCACATTCCACGACTCTCTTCCACGCCTCTTACTTACACTTTCACCCAAGCATCCATCTCACCCCCTGCCCCATTTCCCATGCCCCCCGACTCCAATTCCAACGTCCTCTTCCTCCACCTCTGGAAAGCAGCTCGACCTCCAATTCCTCCACCCACGAACCGACAACGAATGGCTTGCCCTCCCCTCTTCTCGCCCAGACAACCCCCTCGCTCTCCCTCCACTCTACCCCTGCCCTCCCCTTATCGTTTCGTCGCTGCTTGCCCCACACCCTCCCGCACGTAATACATTCATCTCGGCTTTCTCACCCCGTCCCACGCCATATACCCACCCCTCCCCTGCTATCTCCTCAAAACCCACTCTCCCCAAAGCCTCGCAACCCCAAAACCCAGCTAGCTCACCCCTCCACTTCCCCCCTCAAAGCTAAGCACACACCCTACCACCAAATTTCACACGGAACCAACCCCCTCCCTTTGTCACCAACACACCCGAAAACCCTCCACACAGCCACTCCCTGGCAACACCACCACACCCTTCGTCTCTAGTATCCTCACCCGGGAAAAGCGTTGATCATTCCGACCCGTGCCATAAATACTCGAGACCATAAATTAATTCCCAAATCAAAACGAATAGTTTTCGTCAAGTATGGGAATGGAGGATGGGAGTGAGGGTGGGGAGAAGTAGAACAGGGGGTGAGAGAAGGCATCTTCTCTACGCGATTTTTCCCCGCCCTCCGCTACGTTTACTTCCCACATCCGTCCCACGACCAACCAACTCCCGACCCGCGGAACTTCCAGCAAACTGTGCGATACTAGAGTTTCGCTCGCACCACGCTCGCGGCCACTCCACGCTTTCCCGCCTCCCAAACCAACCCCGTCACCCGCCTTCCCTCCTTGAACTCTCAAAGTTGCAAGCTTGGCAACCCGAAGTGAGTTCGAAGAAAATGCTGTAAAACTCGATTAATACGCTCTTAAGGAGACCGGCTGATGACCCCAATAAAATAGTGTAATATAAAAGCCAATATGAAAGAGTGTTAGAGTTTTAGGCGCGATATGGCACTTCCATTCCATTAGCGTACAATAAATTAACACATTTAATGAGCGTCTTTGTGTACACCTCAAATTTAAAGCACTTTAATCTATCATAAACAAAACAATGAAATATTTATTAATTATTTATATCTCCGTGGTACATAAATACTTTGCTGTTAATCCTAGGTTTAAAGAAAAGGAATGCGAGACGCATTAGTACACAAAGTGTTTAATAAAGCACCCATATATGCTGTACCCTTTTGTGTACTAAAAAGATGTTATGTTTTTAAGACATGAGCAAGTTATCCATATTAGATATAAGTTTATTTAAAGAAAGTCTAAACCATAGCTTGAAGCAATCCTGCATCCCGAACAGCTATGACGACATGCTCTAACACAGAAAACCACTGAAAGCTGAGTCCTATTAACTAGGTTTTTCCGTAGGGATACGTGTAAGAGTGACGATTGGTATGCCTCGTTATTCCTGATGCAAAAAAGACGACATGACACTCTCATATTTAAGTGCAAAAATAGAATATATGTCTCGTAATTAGAACTTTTTAGAATCGTTGCCGCCACCACTGGGTTGATTGATGATGACCACCCTTGATTGATGGATTCAGGTTTCTAGCAAATAATTATTGTTAATAAACATGTACAGCCATCATTCATCTACCCAATCCATCCTTGTTTACTCGAATAATAGCGATTTTCAAGGGCTAATGCCGAACCAAAACTTGTGAAATCAACTCACACGACGAGAATGGTCCTGAAAAATTCAACTGACGGTAATTAACAAAAACCCTCAAGTATTTTATAATTTTACTAGGGGAAGAAGCAAGATGGGCATGTTGAACGGAATGAAGGTAGGGTTGAGGTACACAGAATTAAAGAGAAGCACTTTGCAGTGCCGGATGTCAGGCTGTATTTTGTATTAGGAGTGGCAAGTAAATGTAACATATTTGTACTGCTCTATACGTAGTGTACTAGTATATCCATTCCAAACCTACCTTAACCGGTAGAACACCAACAATAACGAATGTTTAAAACTTAAGAAAAGTGAAGGATGTAGGCACGTAAAACCATTTAAGGGTAAATGACGGAGAGTAGTAAAAAAAGATTTAACATGAAATCTTTCTGTGATACATTCAGTTAAATAAATTCTATTTACGCTTGTATTGTGTGGTGACTAAGGAGATACGTACATTTATTCTCCAATTATTATTCATTCTGGTATTTAATTTAACTAAAATAAATCTTAACATGATCAAAACTAATGCTCATGCAGCGAAGGAATCACAGAAACTGTTATGAAGCTTTTGATGCATGCAATAGTGGTTGGCGTAACGTGGGGAAACTCCGTCATGATGCGTATATGCCACATAATGATACGCTGTATCAAAACCGGTCGCAATAAAGTTATATTAAATGGGATAGCAGAGTGTAACCTTTTCTTCGCAATACACAGTTTTTGTTTTAAAATTTTACACAATATTAAACATCAAACATTCTTCCAACATGAGTTCTAGTCCACTGAACCTGATTTTAATTTCAAATAAACATGCATAAACTTAACCAATTTAGGAATGTTATAATTACCAGAAGTATAAGACAGACGTTTTTAAATTAGCTTTCAAAGTCACAGAACATATGGATTTTTAACAATTCGAGCTCAAAAATCGTAAATTTTTCGTGGTTCTGGAACCTGAAATCTACTTTCAGGAATAAGTGATTATTCAATGTTCACTTTCAATTGGCTGAGTAGGAATTGTCCAGTTATTTTAAACAAAGTCAACCTTTAAAAACATGAACGCAAAACGTAACGGTCCCGATAACACATATCCCAATTTCTGCCGACACCGCTGAAATAGCTCCGGATAAAAAAATGAACGAAAAAGTTGAACTCAGTAGAGAAACTTGGAAAATAAAAATGGACGTACGTGACGAAAGAAAAGATGGGAGTAGAGCAATCAACTTTCCTCGCTATCTAAAGGTATGAGAATGAAATAACAAAAAATCTATCCCGACAAATCCTCATTAAACTCTGAAAAAAAAGGGTCAACAATTTCTCATCAAACTCCTTGAAAGAACAACATCGAGGAAATTCTCATTAAACTCCCTGTAAGGACAGCATTAACATTTTTTTACGAGATATTTTCCTTTTGTGCAAACATTTATGAGCAAAATCCATGCTGGGAGAACAGCCAAGCATTTTGAGAAGCTGTAGCAAGGAACAGTAAGCTTTCCCTCTTCCATTCGAAGATTTCTTCCGCACAAGATGCAAGTTAAAAAAATTAAACTAATATTTCCTACCCCTGCATTTTTTCACCAGTTTCACGTAGGTCACGACAAAAACTCCCTGAGAGGGTAGACTTCAAAACTCTCGGGCAGAGTAGATGTGTTTTGCTGTTTGCATGAGAAAAACACATCTAGGGTCAGTTTTGAGTCGCTCGAGCAGCGATCAAGGGAATGCAAAAGTAGAAAATTGCAAAAAAAACTACCTTCGTTTTTACACTGTCACCTTCGGTCACAAAAACAATTTCAGAATGACTCGATGAAAATATAATATGAAGTGCTTTCGAAACAAATTAACGGGCGATTTTTTTTTAAGTCCTTGACACATTGAAAATTCACCAACAAAATTCTTTCATACACCTGTGGTACACGATCCATACAGTTTTCCTCCCAAAGTTCCTTCTGGGAATCGGGGTGATTCGGCGAACATTAGGGCACAACAATTCAATGCCCATTTTTATTTCCGACGTTAAAAAATATGACTCAGTTTTTGCGGTATAACACACGCCAATTTATAGATGTTAGTTATGGTTTAATGGCGATATTTACATTAAGCAGTAGTTTCATAATAGTAATGTCTCTTTATGAATGCTTAGTAACACAAAATAGTAATGATATCTGGACGTATAAGAGATATACACGCCTTCTCACATGAGGGGGTTAAATTATCGCTACACGTTAAGGCCCGTTAATAAGGCAATAAAACGTTTTTCCGCGATATATATTAAGAGAAAAATTCAGAAAATCTCAAATGGCTGCTTATTTAATTCTTTTTAAATGTTTGCAATTCCATGAACAGTTTCGTCAAAGCATGAACCAACATTAATTATTAGGAATACAAAAATTCCACTCAAAGATGTTTTGAGATGAGATAATGTTTCATCATTTTATCATAAATAGTTCACAATTTCCCCGATTAAAATAAACAAAACATTCATAGGCGTTTCTTTCATTAGATAAGTAAAATAATTTTTTTAAGAAACGTATAAGCTCTCCAGAAAAGGAGTTCTGACAGGAGATCTGATTTCATATATTTATTCGTTTATTAATTTATGGTTTTAAAATTATAGCGAAAACAGAAGAACACGCTCTCTAACTTTGAGCGTGAAATAAATACACAATCAAGGCAATAGAACGCCCACTAATCCGAGCCGACGAAGGCCAATGGGATATTTAAAAAAAAAAACTAAGGCCATCGAAATTGTCGTATACAATGCATAGTCATCAAATTCTATTGCGTTATGGACGCGCTTAAGTGGCGCTCATACAGATGCGGAACCCGTCGGGAGATAAAGGTAAGCCCATACACTTGCGCGGATCATAAAATTGCCAGAGAATTCAATACGCCGGCGCACGGGGAATTCCGATGCCAAAATGTAATTTCTCTTCGTTATAGGATTCATCACGGATTCTGAAACTTTTAAGCCTTTTAATTTCCCGAAGATACAAGACACTGGCTTGGGTTTAATTAAAAATCGCACCCAAAAACTCGTAATCCAATTTTTGGAGCGAATATTTTCCAAATTTAACATTCCATTCAACAGTTAAATCGTTATTCACTTGTGTGTCAACACATCGAATTTAAGCAGTTCAGTATGGGATTCAAAACCGTCGTCCATCATACCTAACATCAAGTGGAGGAAAATGTTTTGTCACAACGGAGAATGTTTTTCTAATTCGCTCGTCGTCGAATGTTGATTTCATGGGTGTTAGTATTAATTTGATCAGTAAAGGGTACTAAATATGATAGTAATTGCTTATTAACAACGAAGCATATTGTGTGTGAAAATTCTCTTCTCACAAAAAAAAACATTCTTTATGCTATCCTACATGTTTAAGGAGACAATGGTAAATACTAATCATAAACTCATGACGTGTACAATGCGAAATTATTCACAACCCCCAGCGAGTGAAAAAAACAAGGAGAAAATATGCTTCCCCTCATGCATACAAATGAACTTTCGCTCTCATACTAATTAGTGCAATAACGAATTATATGACTACGATCTTTCCACGTAGGAGAAAAACAACACAGTCGGAACATATCGAAAAGCGTCGAAAACATGGGTGATGGATATTAAATTTATTAAAAAAATTAATACGTAACAAAAGCTCTGCGGATCATAAAAAGACCTTTTTAATTAATTAGCTTGTAAATACTGGTTTATTAGGATTTTCCCTTCTGTAATTTAAAAAAAATCATCACCAACCAATAAATTTGGGCATATAACGTAACAAAACCCGACGTTACCTATTCATCACATTACCCAATTTCAGAGGCAAACGAAAACAACCATATTTCATTCATTTTACTATGAACAAGATGAGATCTACCTTATGATACGATTTGCTACAATCTAATCCCTTTGATATAACATCACCACTATGATCTTACAAATGATCTTTATAGTTTAAATGACGTTAAATTTGAGGTCTATCTCGTTTTGGGCCATACGACCTGTAAGCAGATATACGCAGGTTATATATCCATAGCGAAGCAGTTGATATGATTCCGAGTAAATTTGACATTCCCATCAATATAATGACTCTATTATGATTAATTTGCTGGGATATAATGGCTTTGCGAAATCTTAGCTCATCATTTTATCACAAATATATTATAAGACGCTGTCTCTAGCGAAACTTGATCTTTCAGTCTTTCAAACTAAGAGTAAATAAGTGAAGACTAACTTGGCAGATCTCATTTTAAGGTTTATTTTTCACGACCATGGTTTCGTCGCAAGACAACATCATTTAGTCACCTATGTAAAAATTCTAGTGGACAGGTTACCTAAATAAAAATTCAAGAGGAATCTGTCAAGTTAGTCTTCCCTCATTAAGTTTAACTTTACGTTAACGACGTTTAACTTTTATTCCCACTTATATATATTTGCCAAACTTAAACCTCAATGAAATGTAACGAAACGATATCAAGTTGCTCTACATATACCAACAGTTTCACCTCAAGAAGGCTTCAAGAAGTAGGAATACAAAAAAGAACCCCGGGGCTCTGCAAGATATGCAGCATTTTATTGCATGAAGGACATGTAAGGGTAGCCCTCCGACGTCTGAACCCAACTATGAAGGACTCTCTTCGTTTCATTTGCTGAAGCAGGGCAACTCAAGGTAGGAACACGAAACGGCTCAGCTAACAATTAGTCGTCCTTTTAAGGATCAAATGCGGAGGAAGGCAGGGGCCCTTGCTCAACGTCCTCGTCAGTAGCAAAGCTCTCAGAAACGTGCGGTCACTTAGGAACGCTGTCCTAAACAGTTCTTACACGTGAAAGGCCAACATAACACCTTCCCCCGTCCTTCCTGAGAAGTTGGTCCTGAATTCGAAACGGCATCATACTACCGTTAGCATCTGGAACCGATTATACCTTGAGATGGCTGAAAAAAAAGGCGACGCGGGTCTGGAGAATTGCTGAAATTAGGTCAATCAAGGAACAATTGGCACTCTAGATTGCAATTGCTTAGTTGTTATTGCAAAAGATAATATTTTTACCGACTTTGGCACACATTCAGAAGACTAAATCTTCGACATACCATTCTTACAGCAAATAATGATCGCGATTTACATATTAATTAACAGAGGTATATAAGGAAAGAAAAATCAAATTCAAATTTTGGTGGAGAGTGACAGCAGATCATACATCAAAAGATTTCAGCATGGGGTGACAAATAATTCATAAGGTAGACTGGACAGCTATGAATTGCCCAAAAAGTGACGATAGCAAGAAAGCAAAGTACGCCATTGAGTTAAAATGTTTAAATTAGCGCTGAAATTGTTTCAAGCCATGCTAAGAATTTACTATAGCTTAAAATATACTGAGAAATACTCACAGGCTTGGAATGATGTTTAACACTAGTGGAAAAATGCAGGGGAAAAAGAGTTCGTCTTGAGTTCGGAAAGCATTGTGCATTATTTTTCGACCTTCTTTTGCATATCTTACTGAAGCATAAGTAAACTTTCATTTGGAATATTGAATAAATATTTTTATGCGTACTATGAATATCGCATAATTAACCTAGTATTATGTGGATAATACGGAAAAAAGATTGAAACATTTTAAATTCCACTTAGGGCTGTGATCGTACGACCCGGATTTCAATACAGTTCATTATATTAATATTTTATTTATTCCTTAATGGATAGACCCCTTATAGCAAATCCGGAAATTATCGATTTTATGTGGATAATAGTTCATATTTTTTAAGGTAATCTACCGGTTAAGGTAGGTTTTTGGATGGACACAACTATCAAATAAACATTTTGTGGCTCCCCACCTAGAAAACTAATCTATATCAGGTTTCTCTTCATCTCTGTGTACTTCTTTCCTCCCTTCATCCCGTCCAACATCCCTATCCTGTTCCTGCCCTTACCTCGTTTGCCCAACATTCTCCCTTCTATTACCTTCTTTCACATCCCACTACCGCTCAATATGCCTTTCATCCATCTTTCCTGCCTTCATTGGATTTCTCTCAACAAACCCCTCTCCTCACCCACCATCTCCAGTACTTCCTCATTTGTTTTCCTTTCGGTCCATTTCACCTTCTCCATTCTTCTCCACACCCACATTTCAAAAGCCTCCAATCTACGTCTATCCTCCTGCTTCAGCGACCACGTTTCCGCGCCGTACATAGCTACGCTCTATATCAGAGTTTTTACGAATAGTTCATATATTATACCGTGTATCGAAAATCATACGAGTCTACATACATTGTCTAAATACACTTTTACATATCTTAAGCTAATATTCCTCAAAATAGGACCCTTGTGAGTCGATACACTTGTTCCAGCGGCGTTCCCATTCGTGGAACGCTCCCGCGAAGGCATCATCGGGAACCTCTCGAAGACACGTCGTCACGGCCTCTTTGACGGCGTCCAAAGTCCCGTATCGCGTTCCTTTCAAACTCCTCTTTATCTTCGGGAACAGAAAGAAGTCCGGTGGTGCCAATTCCGGGCTGTAGGGCGGGTGCGGCAGCGTTTCCACGCCGTGCTTGGCCAAGAAGTTCGACACGACAAGCGCGGTGTGAGACGGCGCATTGTCGCTCAGGTTGTCAGTCATACGGTTGATCGCTGGCCGGACGCGGGCGACTCGTTTTCGAAACCTGTCGAGCACTTGGACGTAAAATGCAGCATTTACAGTTTGTCGTTCAGGTACAAATTCGTAGTGGACGACTCCCCTTTTGTCAAAAAAGACAATGAGACAATGACACTTATTTTCCGGACGAACCCTGTAGTTTCTCTAATTTTGTTCACTTACCTTCGAGTACACCCATCCGCTTCTTTTAATGTTTGTCTCTCTGTAACTTATCACTTTTACCTGTCTCTTCTAGGCATGTATTTCGACTGTCTTTGCTCTAGGTTCTATTACCTATTATTTCATCTTTACAATTCTAAATGGTTAAACAAAAAATCGATTTTTACGAATCCTTGCCCGTCTACTCCGATCGTTTCGTTAGGATATTCCTCTATTCTTCAGAAAATGGCTATTTTTCAAATTACGTCTCCTTAAAAACCACTGTTGATGTCTTGGTTCTCAGAAATAATAAAGTGTTAAATCTACGGAGTAAGTTGCTGCATACCTCATTAGTGGCCACATGTACTTCATGACTCGCAACAACTACATAAGGGCGTAGTAAGGGCATGCTTGTAGAAGTACTTGCAGTGACCTTTAATGATGTGGATTTCAATAAAGGCTCTAAGAATTAAAAGTAACATTTCTTCCAACATAATACTTGCGTGATAATCTTGATTTTTTTGCGATCGCTTTTTCATGAGGAATAAAGTGCTAAAACCTACTGGTAAATCTTCTTTTATACAATCTAATCGGCCGATAAAGTATCAAGTCAATATTTTTCTCGGAACCGGAGGCATAACAGAATGCCCTGCAGTACCTTTCATAGTACTTTCTCCGATAACCTCACCAAAATTCATTTCTCATCTCAGAACTATCAAACAAAAAATATAGCGGTTCTTAAAATTCATCCACTTTCTATGTTAAAACTTTCTCCGAAGGATTGAAAAAACTTTCCATACACTTGTATGCTAACCTAATTACCTAGGGTAAAATAAACCCTCACATACACTTTCTTATCAGATTTAAAAACGGACCGTTCACTGAATATGGAATTCTTCAGGTCGACAAAAAATACTTCGCATTAACACTCATTATAAAATTCATATAAATAATGATGGGAATAAAAACTACTTGCAACGATTGATTTTAACTCAGCCGAATACTTTTCTGAGGTAATTATTTCCGCGTTGAATTATATTGATTTAATCAGCATGAAGCACCACACTCAGATTTAACTTCTAGTGACCACATTCACTGACGAATGAAAATTATAGTTAACTTAAGTAGTGACTGAAAACATTAAAAGTTAAAATCATTATTACATCGATAAGCTATTACTGGAATCATATTAATATTGAACGAGCAATCAATATGCAACAAACTTGTTTCACGTACGACATCATGAATGGCAGAAAAGTACATGTATCACCCGTTCACGCACTTGGGGTAAAGAAAAGTTTACAAGACTTTAATCGCAGGCAATTTGAGACTTAAAATTATTAGGGAAAGCTTAAAATGCTAGTTATCCCGTAAACACTTATCCTCGAATTAATTCAACTTCACGAATTCACTAACAACACTATGTGTGCTCTCATTGATTCTCTCCTGCTGTTCCAATGTTCATAACTAGTCCCGAAATCTTTTCCTCTTCTCGTCGATACAAGGTCATACATTTCAGCACGGAAAAAAATATATATGGCTACACACACACACACATACACTGACCCGGGACGAAAGCATGTTGTTTATTCCCTTTCTTTCCCTTCTGAGGTTTTATGATTTGGGAATTGTTTCCGAGGGAGAAAATACGAGCCAGCGCAAACGGGACGGACGGGAGAAGAGCATGAAATGGAAGAGAAAGGGGGATGTTGGGAAGGGAGCGGCAGGAAAAAGAATAGAGGCACCGGCCGTAGGTAGGAGCGAGAGTGATAGGAAAGGGGGGAGGTTGGGAGCTCGGTTGAGAGAACAGCTCGAACGGAGGAATGCCTCATTCGATTTTGGAAACACATGTTGGGCGAAGTGTGGAAGAGGGGGAGAAGGAGAGGGTTTTATGGGGAGGGCGGAGAACAGGCAGAGAAATGCCGGACAAGAGAACAGACAGAAAAAAAGAAATGAGAGAGAGAGGAAGAGGGAGGGAAGGGGGGTGGGATTGGATTAATTTATCAATGCTCTGGGACAAATCAGCTCGAAATAACACTTGAATAAATGCTACATTTCACCATAAACGCAAAAAAAATACTACGGATTGAAAACGAAAGGAAAAGCAGAAAGAAATTACGGTCGTTAATTTTTAGTGCAAATATTTGACTCCGGTGATCGAAACACAGTTAATGAGGTGATTCCGAGGAAAAACATGTAGCTAGCCTTAATTTACGGGCACCGAATAAAAACCGTGTTCGCCACAAATACGCAGGGCATAAAAACTCAAACTATGGAATGGTTTCACAGATAGACCGGTCATTTGAATGAGAACAGAGAGAGAATACCTGAAAGAGCAACGAGATAGAGAGTAAAGAGATATTTAACGTCTTCAATTTATCAATTACTTTCGTCTCGTGGTTCCTGAAGTGATATCAAATGAAAAGTACGTATATGCATTATCAAAATAAGTTATACCAGTTTTTATGATTCCCCAGTAAACAAAAAAAAGATACTATAACGACCACGCCTTTCCAAACACTTCGTAAAAATCTAAAACCATATAATTCAATTCTTAGGATAAGGTTGGAAGATGAGGATAAGATTAGTTTGAATTTTGATAAAATTAGTGACAAAAAACTGATTAGGTGGTTCGATTTCCATACTAGTTCATTTCAAATTTTTAATTACTCAAAAGGGCAATTCACCTTGTCAATTTAACCACTTTGTCCTGCCAATGACAATCTTTACTGCTAACAGCCAATTTTTACGTTTGAATTTTTTTTTACTTCTTCCTGTCGATGAATTATGATCGCTAATAATTTAGTAATTGAGAAAACAACAATCTATCTTTGTACTGAACAATAAAGTGTTTTTGGAAAAAAGTTAAAACAACAAAATATTAAATTTGCCGATGAACAGAGAGTAGTTTATTCTTGATACCGTGAAAAATTGAGGGAACCTTTTCAATATTTAAAGACATTAGCCTTTGAGCACAAATCGTAATCCATTAAAATGTACGTAACTAAAATAAAACCAAAGTTGTGTGTTATATCCCTGGTTTGAATGCTCATAATTTCTGTGTATTAGCTCTTTTCTCTAGTATCACGCCATTAGGAACAACAGTAACTGTCCAGCATATCAAACAAATCTCTGTATCGGTCATTTATATCAACGATGTCACTCCCATAATTGAAATGAATTTTTCCGGCACTTGCGAGCAAACTGGCTCTCAAATCGAAATTAAAACTCCGTCGAACTAAACTATAAGAGCCTTATATTGAACGCTTCAGAAATTTACATATGCATATTACTCCCAAATAGTTTCTCTCTCGCATGCAATGACCTGAAAATAAAACAATAACTCAACAAATCTCACTAAGAGACGAAAGTTACAATAATAGCATTTCTTACTCATGAGTTTTGTTTCTATAAATCGTATCTTAACGATATTTTTCCGGAGTTTTTAAAAAAGCGTGAGTGCATACCAATTTATTTCCGTTGTCCCGATTTTCCCGATAGCACAAAAAACCTGTTTGAAGGGAGTATTGCAATTCTTTCGCTAATTTTTCTCCGGTAAGTGCCTTACCAGTTGCTAACAGTGGAACGAATTCCTCAGATTCTCCATAAATCGTTGAAAGAAATCAGGTAGCTAGTATACAGTATGGAGTGACGGAAAGCTGAAATCAAATACCGAATGTCGAGAAACAAATCGACATTGACTCACGCCTAGGAATGGTTTTCGAATTTTTCCGTTTCCCTCTCCTACGACTGAAAATCGACAACGGCACAAAGGCTCACGTGAGGAATTCAGAGAGGGAATGCGTTGGTGCAATACTCGAGCATACACGCGGAGAGGATGGGCAAAACCAGGAAAGCAAAGATCAGTAAATTGTAGGGAGTGCGTAACACGATTCGCAGAAAGGATAGCTCTGCTGAACCTAGAGGCCACCACATTCCACGTCACTTTGGGTGGGCAAAAGTGGTCTATTCTCCGTGGCTCCTAGGTTGATATCTGATTCGAGAGATAGTTACCCGTTCTTTGACAAACGAGACGCGACTGAGGGCGGGAAGAATGCCCTTCAAGGTTTTAGGAGACAGTCGGCAGAGAAATAGAACTTTACGACTTATATCCGTCTCTCATCTACTGATTACATAAATAAATATATATATATATATATATATATATATATATATATATATATATATATATATATATATATATATATATAGATAGTCTTCATTTGGGCGAAATTGAGACAAAATAGTCCCTTCTTCCATTCCGGAAAATTAAGGAGGGAGAAGCATCACTGGAAAGAATTTAACGTCCTTTATTCGGATTAAATTGGAAAGTGAAAAAAATTCATCATAAAAAGGGCTTATAATTGCACAAAACCCAATTATTATCCTTCATATTTCATAAAACATCCTATGAAAAGTAATACTGATCTGCGTTAGATATTTATCCTAACTTGAAAATAAAAATGTTCTCGCCAAATTGGAATAAAAAATATGGCATATGAATCCCACGACTATTTGAGTTCTATTTCAAGAAAGGGCACACGAGTACAAAATACTGAAGACCTTTCACCTTATCTTTTCCCATAATTTCTCTAATTAACGTCACTTTTCCTATAGTTTTCCCACATTTAACCACCTACGTTTACAAGTAGGTATGAATGGTTCAACAGGTTCGTTATTAAACACATTGCATGCTAGAGAGTGGGAAATATTGATTTTTCCGCAGGTAGTGCCACTGAGTTCGAATAATTGTAGTATTCAGGGAGGGAAAAGTTATGAAGACACCCAAGGACATGAATCGGAGCACAGAAGCTGGGGTGAAGGGTTATATTAGGCACGAAGGGACAGGAAAGTAAGGATCTTTGTGCAGTAGAAGGCCAGGTAAAGGGGTTCGGAGAGATAAAGGACAGCTGCATTCTAAATCGGACGTGTCTTCCGAATATTAATCCCAAATGGAAGTAAGACATATAGAGTTCATTAAAATTATATTTTGAAGTGTTCAAAGTAATTAAAAATCATTTGAAAAAAACTAAATTCATGTATAAATATATTAAAACATAAAATAATGCCAACAAGGAATAACGAAAGCATTATTTCTTGAATAAAACTTTTCGATGAAAGGCAGCAAACAGCGTAACTCATTAAAAATAGTAAAAGGTAAATTAATAATAAAATGGGTCAATTTTTACACTTATTTTACATTTTAAACTGAATAAATTTTAATAACGACCATACTAAAAAATGCCACAGACCAAAAATTAATGCCACCATATATTTTTCCAATCCCTTGAGATAGACCTAATCTGCAATCAATACGTTATACTAGAATGGGAGGGAGTGAGGTTTCAAATGCGGAAAATCACCTCCGTTACTTCAATGATGATGGATCAAACATGATAATACATAGTTGCAACTATAGGATGCGGGTGCCGTGTAAGTGTAACCTGGAGTGGGTGCCGTGCGTAGTGGGAAGACAATGCTTCCTCAAATGTCATCCCACGAAACTCTTGCACATTAGCGCTGGCCTCTGTAGTAACAGAATATTATCACTTTCACAAAGCCCAACAGACAACCTTAAACAAAAACCAATGGAGTTGGATCATAATGGCAACTATTTGCCGACAAGCATAAAACCTTAGGTAGGAAAAGTCATAACCTAATACAGTATTGGAAAAAGGAATGCCAGAAATTGGAGAAAAAGATATGTTTTTGCAAGAGAAAAGGTTTAAATAAAACAAACACTTGATTTCAACACTAAAACAGATGGATATGCTCGTAGAAAATGCAGGTACAGGGTTCGTCCGGAAAATAAGTGTCTTGACAAATAAGTCTTTTTTGACAAAAGAGGAGTCGTCCATTACGAATTTGTACCTGAACGACAAACTGTAAATGCTGCATTTTACGTCCAAGTGCTCGACAGGCTTCGAAAACGAGTCGCCCGCGTCCGGCCAGCCATCAACCGTATGACTGACAACCTGAGCGATAATGCGCCGTCTCACACCGCGCTTGTCGTGTCGGACTTCTTGGCCAAGTACGGCGTGGCAACGCTGCCGCACCCGCCCTACAGCCCGGACTTGGCACCACCGGACTTCTTTCTATTCCCGAAGATAAAGAGGAGTTTGAAAGGAACGCGATACGGGACTTTGGACGCCGTCAAAGAGGCCGTGACGACGTGTCTTCGAGAGGTTCCCGATGATACCTTCGCGGGAGCGTTCTAGGAATGGGAACGCCGCTGGAACAAGTGTATCGACTCACAAGGGTCCTATTTTGAGGAATATTAGCTTAAGATATGTAAAAGTGTAATAAATTTTTTTTCCTGAGCTCAGTACACTTATTTTCCTGACGAACCCTGTATATTCAGGTAGATACCAGTTGGATTATGTCATGTTCAGAAAGAACTTCATGAAGAGCCAATCATATCTCTTAAATTACTGAGACAGAATGGTAATTCAGAGCATAAGTTATTGCCCATGATTGTACTGAGTGTACTATTTATTTTAAGAGAATGAAGAGAGAGGAATCAATCAAGCCCGTTGAAAAATTTGGATTTTTGTCGAAGGTATACAAGAAAGGGGTGAACATCTTATAAAAGGCAAAACAAGTGGCCAAAAAAGCAATATACAACGAGAAATGAAAGCAATGGGTAATAAAATAAATTATTCGGAAGATGGAGGAAAAAAAGGAATGTATAGAACACATAACCTTAAGAAAAATAATCTCTAAAAGACTGTATAGTTAACTAAAGAAAGGAACGAATACAGTGCAAGAAACTTGTTAGGATACTTTACGGAAACAGGACAAAATGATGCGATGTTCAGAAAGATATTCGTAGTCTCAAGAATTAAGAAAGGAAAATCCGCTAACACTACCAGGAACACAAGAGAAAAGAGTCTAAAGCAAATTCGACAAGATGTAAGTAATACTTAGAAGAGTAACGTGGTAAAGATATTAGTTTGTCAGCTTAGATAGAAAATATTACGTCGATAAGGGTGACACATGCTCCGGAACACTTGATTGAAGATATAAAAGTCGTCTGAGGAAATGAACGCGAATGTGACCGTGAGGATAGATAACATCTCTGGAAAACTACTCTTGTGGAGAAATGTGGAAGGAAGAGTTTTTATGGGCACATTTCTAGCATTTATGAGTGTGGAAATTCCCCAGTAGACCTCGTTTGATCAGTATTAAATGCTATCTCAAAAAAGCGAAACTCAGCATTACGCGAGGAATATGTGACCATAAGTTTGGTTTTTGCAAATTCACACGTTGAAAATGCAGTACTTAGGATCAGCAAAAACATGAACATGAAAAATAGTTTCCTGCGCATGATGAAGCCATAGTTTGAACCCGCTAGGATTCCAATCAAAAGATGAAGTATTCACAAAAACTTTGATGCGCAAAGAAACTTTTACAAGGGTGAGGGACGCGAGGACAAGGCTATACGTAAAAACATAATGAATGATTAGTGAAACAGCTGACATCTAGCTTATGGCTCCATAACTTTATGGAGTCTAAAAATTATTATAAGGTAATTTACCGGTGAAGATAGGTTTTTGGATGGGCACAAATATCCCATAATTAACTTGCGACTCCGAACGAAACAGTCTATTAATATTGTGCATTAAATATTCATTAGGTATTAGCGTTGGGGTGGGGTGGAAGAATATACGTATAACAGAAGGAAAGCCAAGAAAATAAAGTGCTAAGCATGATAGAGGAGAGAAGGCTGTTGGGAGAAATTTGAGGAAGACGAAAGAACTGGATGCAAGACATATTTGGACATCACGTTGAAGAATGTGGTAAAGGAGTTAATACTGGTTATACGAAGTAGAAATGAGGAAGTACTGGAGAGGGTGGGTGAGGAGAGGGGTTTGTTGAGAGAAATCCTATGGAGGCAGGAAAAATGGATGAAAGACATTGAGCGGTAGTGGAATGTTTAAGAAGGTAATAGAGGGGAGAATGTTAGGCAAACGAGGAAAGGGCA
Organism: Hetaerina titia; assembly: GCA_037158775.1. Lineage (NCBI taxonomy): Eukaryota > Metazoa > Arthropoda > Insecta > Odonata > Calopterygidae > Hetaerina > Hetaerina titia. Next base: position 46,167,661 of record CM073777.1, read on the forward strand.
GGAACAGGATAGGGATGTTGGACGGGATGAAGGGAGGAAGGAAGTACACAGAGATGAAGAGGGACCTGATGTAGATTAGGTTTCTGGATTGGGTTTTGTTTGGAGTTACAAAATGTTTATTTGATAGTTATGTCCATGCAAAAACCTATCTTAACCAGTAGACTACCTTAAAAAATACGAAGTAGGAGGGGAGACATTAGACATGTTATTCTGAATCAAAGTAAGTACAATGCGTACAGGAGCGAAACATCATTTACTGTAAGGTGTTACAATGTTTCATACCGTGTCAGGGGAAGCTTAGAACCGTGAAAGTGACTTGGATCACCTTTCTTCACAATATTGCGATAATTCATCGTAATCCTAGCTAATAATGCTTAATTGGTGGTTTAGACGAATGGTAATGGGAATTGCAAAACAGGACACCCAAGAAAGTCATTGAGAATGGAAATAGTTCCTGGATTCTGAAAAACAGTATTTAAAGCAGGGAAAATTGAGATCTAATTATCCTGACACCACTTGCATGACGGATGTGTTTTCCTGTAGAACCTCGGAACTGCGACTTTGATTTACAAGGTGGATTTTAATTGGGGACATGATAGGTAGGAGTGTAATTGCGGTCTAAGAAGCAACCATCTCATAGATGAGGAGAACAAAAGTTGTATTGAAATGAATACAAGTAAAAGTTTTTGTGGCGGAGTAATTGTTGTTACAAATCCGAAGGGTCAAAATAATCATCGAAAACCATCCAGTAGTTGAAATTAACGAAAAGGACTAGGTGTACATTTATTCTTAAACTTTATCTTTTTATATTAAATAAATATCACATCGAAGTAAATGGAATGTGGCTATAACGCAAAAAATACAACATATAAAAATATTAAGCTTACTTTTTGTACTTAAATGCTTACAATATGTTTAATAGTTATGCCATGAAATACGAGTCATATCTAAATTTACGTTCCTCAGCTGGAATACAGGCTCGCCTCGCCAGAATAATATGTCGCTCAGGTTGTCAGTCATACGGTTGATCGCTGGCTGGACGCGGGCGACTCGCTTTCGAAGCCTGTCGAGCACTTGGACGTAAAATGTAGCATTTACAGTTTGTCGTCCAGGTACAAATTCGTAGTGGACGACTCCCCTTTTGTCAAAAAAGACAATGAGCATCATAAACTTATTTTCCGAACGAACCCTGTATATGTGCGATTTGAGAAGCTAAAACTTTAGGAAAAGATAATACCTACACATTTCCGGAAATGCCAGGAAGTGAAAAAGATCAGCAACGATTATTTGGATCTTTAGTCACCTCCCTGATCATAATTGGAACCGTTTTAACGATTCCTATCAAAGTTATATCGGTGACGTCAGCAAATCAAATCAGCGAAAGATTCATCGCGTCACAGTTTCACGCTAAGTGAATTTGATACTCTTTCTCATTGTAGTTTTTCGGTGATAAAATAAAGCAAACGTACTTCCAACTTATGAATGTGCAAGTCAATAAAATCGGATCACATTTCGGCACGAAATGATCCGAATTCAACTCTTCCCAAACGGTATTCTCTTCACAAGGGGGGCAAAACGATTGGGTAAGGACGCTGGCAAACGTCGAGGTGCGTGAAACGAATTGAACCTCAGCCTACTCCATCAAAGCCATGAAAAACCAATCAATTACCATCCACAGATGCATTCAAACGTGACGACGCGTTATTAGCATTTACAAACTCTCCATGGAAACTATTGAAGATACGGGTTTTTTGGCGCATTCATTGCATCGTGAACCTTTTAGCCAAGCTGTACAAGTGGTGCATAATCATCGAAATTTACCACTGATGAGTCTCTGAATTGATTCCTTGCTCGGTCATTCAAATAGGTATAGCTTGAGGCTAGTATTCGTATTACGTAATCACCTTTGAACTATCGGAAAACTGCAAAAAGATTTGTGCAGCTGCCGACGAATTAATTTTTGCTAGATATTCTCACTAGCTATGGGCAGGAAACTTAAAAGGAGCAATAATTTTGGAAATGAAACTCGGTTGCATGTAACAATGTAACATATAATTTGAGTCGTAAATACAGTCGTCTTCAACGAGCACTCTACCCTCTTTAAACAACTTGTGCCACTATGGAACGGCTTAAGGAAGTGTCCCCGTAAGCCTGCTTGATCATATCGAGGGTCTCAGTTGCCGTCTTCCCGAGTTTCGCACAAAACTTGTACACGGAATAATGTTGCTCTAAATTCAGATTCATTTTGTTTTTCGACGCGGACAAAAACCCTGCTTCACTAAAAATGGTGTCCTCACTCAACGACAGCCCGCAGGTGACTGAGGTTGGTGTCGGTCTGTTGCTAAGAGCCCCCTCCACCTTACCCTGCCAGGAAGACCCCCCTCCACTGCTCCGTTCGCGCCAAAGAAAATCAGTTTTACCACTTTTGGGTGCGACCCTGCATTTCCCCAATTCGATGTGTACTCAAAGCCAACTTAGAGCATGGGATTCCGTAATTTTTTAGCAACCGAATATTTTTACTCTACGAAAGTGTTTTATATAAGATAAAATAAGATTTAATGCCGGAAATAATTACATTGCTAAACAAATATTTATATTAAAGTTTCAAGTACTATTTATGTCCTTATTATACACTTGACTTGACAATACTTTGATTTCTAAGTTCTCCAGTAATCCATTGCCATCAGACTGCCATTATAGCTCATTTAAATTCCAAATAATAGGGTGGAGAGGATTTGGATCCATAGACGCCCGTAATGTCGATAAAACATTACTTCATGAAATACGGAGACACACTAGCTTGTACCTAAAACGGATGGTTTGATGTATATTGATAGTTGTCAAGCTAATACTTGGCGATAATTATTATTATTAGGTAATTTACCCAACAAAAAAGGTAGGTTTTGGATGGCCACAACCACTAAATAAACATTTAATCTCTCCTAACGAAACAAAACCCGACATGGTATTCTACATCAAGTCCCTCTTCATCTCTGTGTAATTCCTTCCTCCCTTCATCCCGCCCAATACCATTCCTGCCCTTTCCTCGTTTGCCAAACATTCTCCCCTCTATCACAGTCTTCAACATTTAGCTTCCAGTAAATACACCATTCATCCAGTTTCCCTTGCCTTCTTATGATTTCTCTCAACAATCCCCTCTCCTAGCCCAACATGTCTATCACTTCCTCCTTAATATCCACCTCACCTTCTCCATCCTTATACAAACCCACATTTCAAAATCCTGCAATCTACGTGCATTTCACTTACGAAATACGTAAACTCTTCTAGCTTTTGCCCTCCTATTTTAATGCTTCAATTTTTATCTTTTCTCTTTCTGGAATCACATAACCTCTTTATTTGGAAGTGCAACGTTTCTTTCTTTACCCTCATCAAGAAGGAATTCCACAAAGTTAAACCTAAAACATTTTCGCATAACATAGCAGCTTGCTTTATTTATATTGATTTTCATTTGCACCAAATAATATTATAACAATTACATGCAAACTACTATTTTGTGAATATTATGAAATATCGTGATTTTTCCATTTCAAAACAGCCTTCAAAAACATCCCATAGATGTCTTCACGGTGATCTAGATATTATTATCATTATTATTATTAGGTAATCTACCGGTTAAGGTAGGTTTTTGGATGGACACAACTATCTAATAAACATCTTGAGACTGCAAAGAAAACACAATTCAGCAACCTAATCTACATCAGGTCCCTCTTCATCTCTGTGTACTTCTTTCCTCCCTTCATCCCGTCCAACATCCCTATCCTATTCCTGCCCTTTCCTCGTTTGCCTAACATTCTCCCCTCTATTACCCTCTTCAACATTCCACTACCGCTCAATACGCCTTTCATCCATTTTTCCTGCCTCCAAAGAATTTCTCTCAACAAACCCCTCTCTAGATATGATAAATCATAACTCTTTGGCTTGGCAAGGATGAAAACTGCCGTATGCTATTAACAATTCTGTGAGTTCAAGGACAAGCATGATGTTTAACCGATCTAATAAACTCGATGGATCAGAGAAAGAGGACATCTCACTACTCGTCCTGTAATTGAGCGATATGGAACCGGAGGTAATTGATCCAGATGATTAGACACTACGCTGAGGGGAATGGTTGAATCAATACTGAGTAAATGATAGTTACATATTCAGATTCTCACCATTCAATCAAAAACTGTACTTAAGGTTCCGAGTCACCAGTTGATAGGTTCTTCTTCAATAGTGATGGTACATAAACTCCCGAAAGGTATGATTACTCATAATTCTAAATTGCCTTTACTTTTCGAGGTCAATGTCGATACTTTCGACCACCCGACACATTCAAGGGGAACACGAAGTGCTACAGAAAAGGCTACTAGGAAGGATAAGGGAGAGAAATATAGAATAACTAGAAATTTAAATCAGAAGTAATCAAGTAATCGAAGAGCGAAAATACCGACAGAAATCACACACAGCCAATAATGAGATTGTCACCATTGTCATTATGCATACATATTTATACATATATTTTCATTTCCATGGAAAAATATATAAGTAAAAGGATAGGAACACATATAAGGACGAACACAGGAGAGGTGGGGAAGGCGGAATTGAGCAAATCACAGCCTAGTATTTCCATGACGGAACTTTCCACCTGCAGGGCAGACGCTCTAATCGGCGTCGTCAGAATGCCGTACTCGGAAAAGAACCCGAAAACACCATTCTGACGACGACGGTCGTGCCGTCGAAACGTCACAACCACATATGTGAGTGTCCTTTCTTTGTTTTTATGATTTAAAACTCTACATCTGTGTGTTTATGTATTTGAGCGTCGCCGAAGAGCATTCCATTTCGATTATATATATATATATATATATATATATATATATATATATATATATATATATATATATATGTAAAATCTTGAGAATGACGCACTCCGGCGACGCACAAACACACAAACACTAGGTTAATAAATATTAAACACACAGAAACTGATTCTGAACACAGAACTGATTCTGATGACGACGGCAGTGCCGTCGAAACGTAAATATCCACTGTAAGTGTCCTTCTTTTATGTATCTGTGTGTTTAATATTTATTAACCTAGTGTTTGTGTGTTTATTTATATATATATATATGCGGGTCGCTGTGGTCTAGTGGGTAGAGCGTTGGACTACTGACCGGAGGGTCCCGGGTTCGATTCCCGGGCAAGGCACACTTTGGGCACCTGCAGCTTCACCCAAGCTAGTTGATTTTACGGGTACCAGTTCTTCCTGGGAAACCATAACCGGCACAGGGAAAGGAACTGGCCCCCCTACCCTGATGTGTGAATATTCACACGCCGTCGGGCTTGGTACACGGGTGAGCTCTACCATCACCTCCTAAACCGACCTTCGGGTTGATTACTGTGTTTATGGTTTATATATATATATATATATATATATATATATATATATATATATATACACACACATATAAAACTTAGACAGCAAGGCACAACATGAGAACACATAAAAGGAACACTCACACGTTATATCTTGATCATTTCGACGGACTCGAATTCCGTCTTCTTCGGAAGATTAATTAGTCCTATCTAATCTTCCGAAGAAGACGGAGCAAAATTCCGTCGAAATTATCATGAAATAACGAGTGAGTATTCCTTGTATGTGTTCTCATGTTTTGTGTTGCTATGTTTTTTATTTAACACTTCCGTGTTACTTTGAAGAAATCGGATATATATATATATATATATATATATATATATATATATATATATATATATATATATGTCGAAATGGCAATTTTTGGCAAAAGAACTATTTGGGATAGGAACAGTTAAGAAATGGATGAACAATGGACAGAGCACAAAAAATGGGGACTGAAGTAAATTAAAACAATCGAAAGTATAGAAAAAATTGGTATGAATACAGAGTAACTGTGAGAGAAACGGAAGTTTGCAAGAAGTGGGTACCGACGAGAGGGAAAAAATCGAAGAGGGGAGAGGGAGAAAAAAAGGGTGCCATCGTATCATCACAAGGAAGAAGAAGACTTGAGCAACCGAGGACAGGGGACATACTTCAGATACGTCTCCCAGTTTTGACCCTCTTGGCTCCCGTGCGGGAACGAAGGGAGCATGGCAGAGATAAAAAATATTGTATTTGAAGACGGAGGAGAAGATAAAAAAAATCCTCGGGAGTGTCCTCAGGATCGGGTCGAAAGGAAAAGGAGGGGAGAGATAGATAGGGAGAAAGAGAACGGTGACGTAACGTTTCCTTTGCTGCTGCACCGAGAGAAGGATTTACGACTAGGAAGGGGTGGCGGGTGGCTAGGAGTTAAGAGGGAGGCGAAAGGGTTTGAAACAAGTGAAGGGGAGAGAGAGGGTTGGATTCGATGCGTTAAGGTTTGGAGAAGGAGTGGAGTGGGAGGATATGAGAGAGAGGGGGTACGGAATGGGGTTTAGGGAGGCCGGGAGTTGGAGAGAGATAGAGAGAAAGCTAAGGGTCCTTTCCCTCCGTCCGAAAGGGTACCGGTCTTCAATCATACGGCACAACAATGAGGCGATAGGGAGCAGGTGGAGTGGATATGCCATGTAAGGAGGAAGGGAGTAAGTGGCAGGCGAAAGAAGCAACGAGGGTGGGTGGACGGGGGAAGAAGTAGATGAGGGAGAAATAGGATTTCTTTGATTCGAATCAACAAGGGACTAACGGAGGAACAGAGAGGTTGGAATTGAAGTGACGAGTTTCTGGTCGAGGAGGGAGAGCTAGAGGAAGAAAGGGATAAATAAAGAGGTTTCAGCGAAGGAAATACCGCAGCGTTGGGTGTTTTATAACCTTCCGATGGGAAATATATGGCAGCGATCCATGCCGACCTACTCCCAGTCCCCTCCCCCACACAATGGAGAAAAGATTGTTCTCAAGATTTGCCTCTGTCTCGAATTAAATAACGCTGACGCGTCATTCCCTTTATCTAGACGTTTTCCATTTTGAAAATACCGACGAGTGGGATGAAATTCAAAAAGAATATGTATATGATGGACCAAGAAAATTAAAAATGAAACTAGTATTTGGCAGGATCAATGAACCACGAAAAACACAATCAAGGTCGCAAAAATGTAAAATTCCACTTCAACGTTTAAGATACGGAATATGAATTATGATGTTTTCTTTTAAAGAAAAGATGGGGTAACGGTGTCATTCCATTTATTGGTAAAGCACTTTTCAAAGTTTTCACTTTAAAATTAATGACAACGACATTCCATTTATTGGTAAAGCACTTTTCAAAGTTTTCACTTTAAAATTAATGACAACGATAATAAGAATGAGAGGAAGCAACAGAGGGTAGTAATATAGGAGTTATTTTCCCTAGTATTGGACGTTTCGAATTAGAACATTAATTAGAACAGGAAATTTATTAAGACCACACACCTACTAAGTGAAATACGTATAATTGAATGAAAAATCCGTTCGCCGACTAAGCAAAAATTCATGGATTTTACTCTCGACTCAGAAATGGACGATGAATAAAGTGTTATAAATAGCTTCAGTTTATGCATTGAAAGACTGCCTACATTTCTGACAGAGTACAATTTTTAAAAATCATTGAATTATGACATAGGCCGTATTAATAAACCGAGTTCATCAAACAAATGTTAAAGATCATAAACAAGGTGAATACACGCAAAAGTCGAAATTTATCTTGACCGTCTGGTGTTATTTAATACAAACTACTATTACTACTCTCAAAGTCACGTGATTGATTGGAAATTTGTCCAACAAAAGACTGGTTTTTCGAAGCAATTTTCTTGAGGTAGGAAATATTTATAAAGACACGTTTTTATAAACTCGTTTCAAACCGACCGACTGCATGCGTATATAATTCTTGGGGAAAAAGTAACAAGGTCCTATATGTCAGAAAGCATATTATCGCACGGACCTGGAATGTGATTTTTGTTTATAGCTGATTTCGTAATGCTTCCTGAAAATTAGCTTTCCAAGGTATCTAAACTTGCACCAACTCATCCGATTTTGACATAAATTCCTTTAAAACAATTACTCGATGCCAACAATACCTTATTGCACCGTTCTCACAAAAGCATTCAATTAATGTGGACGGAACTTTTGGAATAACCTTTTCGAGAGGCTGCTTGGGCTAATCCTAACAAGTGATTCGTGCTAGAAAACACTTTCGAGAAACCAATTAACAAGATTGTTAAAGCGCTCCTACCAACTTGCCTCCAGGATAAGATTCGCACGCATTAATTCAATTTCAGTCGAAAATTGAATTCCATTCCCTTTATAAAATTTTTGAATAAAGAAGAAATGGATGCGAAGAACTTGCATGAAGCCGACGGATTCAAAACAATCTCAAGAATGCGTCTGGAATAATTCTTCTCCTCTGATTAAGTCACTTTGCAAATCAAATTCACAGCTCAATGAGTTTTACTAATAAAAGACACAAGAAAGGTTTAACGGATGCCGAAAGAGTTCTAACACACCCTTTAAATAAATATTTCTCTTAAAGTCTAAACATTGCAAAACACGATAAAACCGATCATTTCACAAATACTTTTCCGGTATTGTATTGATATCCTCCTTGTAAGAATTTTATTTAGGAGTAAGAAATAGAAACACCTAATCTAATAAATAATAAATCTAAAAAATTCGCAAATTCTAGTGATTGAGTCGACCACGAAGGGAAAATACAAAAAAACTTTCAGGGCTGAGCGATCTAGGTCAACCTCATTACGTTCAAGATTAAAATTCAGAGTACTTCACATTTCAACTCGCGTCAACTGAGTTACCGGCAAATTAACGATTTTACAAAAATAATACCTAATACCCGCGCAGGTGGGATTAAACATTTTATCAAATCTTATTGAAACTTTCCTGCCGACAGAAATAAGTACATCAAACATGGCCTCGGAGTCAAGATTTCGTTAAATCTGGGAATATAACCAAGGAATTACGCTACTGCTTAAGGTGAAAAAGACGTAGATCAAAGGGAAATAATTCTATCGGAATTATGACAAAACACAGAGAAAAATTAAAAAGTTATAACGTAGAGGGTATTAGAGAAAGATTAACTGCAAGCAAACAAGGGGCAAGAAGACTTACGCCAGTAAGTGAAGAAAGAAAGATGGAAGATCCAAAGGACGGTTTGAACAGAGGTCGGAAGGACAGAGCGATAGGGCTATAGCTTATGAGGGGAATGGTGGAGAGATGATAGAAGAATATAGGCTCCCCTTCATTAGCACTTAATTTGAAGGAGGTTAAAAGTCCCGGGGCATCGTTGAGATGGCTCAAAAGATAAAAGATTGCCGGCGGTAGAGAAAGGTTGATGATGAATAAGATGGGCGGGAGGTAGAAAGTGAATGCCTTGCGAATGAACGGAAGGCAAGATAGAATTTGGTCCGGATGAAATTGAGTTCAGAACGCTCTTTTTATAACTTTAATTTTTTGCAGAAAAATACTTCACTGCAAATCACTTTTAAGATGAAAGAATTGTGAACTATCTGTATGAAAAATACTTCTTATATATCGTGATAGATCTCTAAGAGTAGGATCTGGGAGCGATCAATAAAATATTACACTCAATCCTTCGATACAACATTTAAATCTGAACTTCTGATCTAAATCGCTTGATAGTACGTTTGATGTTTGTGCGTATACTAAAAAAGGGTTCCATAAAAATTATTTTCCCGCTCAGTGACTACTGTTATAGCACATTTTTATCTTAGACATTTCGATCAAAATTATCTGGTTTTGGAAGACGAAAATATTCTGTATTTCATGTTTAAAAAATCAGATTGAGAAGAATTCAAGCAATTTTCAACAATTGCATAAAATGTAGCCATTAGGCAGAAGGGCGAGGAGTATGTAAAGTACAATATTTAATACATTTATTTTTCAAAATGCTTTTCGCTGAAAACGTATTCCAAAGGGTAAGTGATAGTGATCCATTAAAAATTATGGATAAAAATTAACATGGAATAAAAATTTATATTAATAATATAAAAAATATGCATGAAAAACTTTTAATATGATGAAGGTTGTTAGAGTTTTTGGTAAGGCAGGGATTAGTAGCTTATTTTAATATCAGGCTTCTTAGCGTTAGAGTGTTTGAAGTAAGCGGGACTTGTAGCAGTTCTAATTACTTGGATCCACCAAAAAGCTACTTTGGCCGATAAAAAGGACTTTATAGTAATGCATGCGTCTAGGTTATGTGCTGTCATGCAGAACGGTTTTATAAAGACGAATGGCGGTTCAAGACATGCCCTTCTTTTATGTCTACATTGCGTATAGCGGTTAGGTTGTTAAGGAAACAAAAGTGGATGAAGGACGAATAAGTCCCCTCTGCGTAAGAAAGTGAGAATTATAAATAAGATGAGAACGTTTACATGATGAGAAGGGGTTGATCAAAAAATGGCTGCCGAAAAATAATCCTAGGGAAAGTTAATAAAAATGATGAGTAGAAATAAAAATACGCTTGAAGGGAAATTGAATCGACGCGGGGGAATTGAAATGGGTCTTCGGGATGGATGGCGAGAACGAAATTAAAGCCAAGCGGCGAAGGCGGGGTTGAAAGGAGAAGACGGGGTTGAAGGCCATTAAAGTAGCGAAGAAAGGATATTAGGGAAAGAAAAAAATGCAAACGTAATCTCACCAATTTTTCGCAAGAAATATATTCATGTCTCGATTTAAAACTTAGCGCCGAATAAATGGAGTCCATTTCAGGATTCGCGAAAGCATTAATTGCCTCAAAGTTTTTCGAAAAATATTAGAGGTGCACAGAATCTCGTCAATGCTTGTATAAGAGTTTCATAATAGTTACAAAGTTATAATTGCTTTTTTGAGCTAAGGTAAATCTTGATTGAATTTCGTTTAACGAAACCTTTTTTTGGTTCCAAAATGGTATTATGCCAAATGTACTTAAATTTTACGTTTGCGTAGAAAAACACACAGGACGGTTCATATGAACGCTGCAAATTAAAATACTGAAAAATAGAGGATTTAAGAGTATTTATAAAGTATACACATAATTATTCATGACACTTCAAATTCTGTATTGTTGGTGATGTCACCCGCAAAGTCACTTTAAAGTACTCACCCCTTTATTCGCGACTATTCGAAGGTTTCCTGATTTTTAACGTTAGATTCCAGAACTCATTGTGGTATGGAAAGAAAGACGTATCGGGCCAATGAGAAGGGAGTTTGACTCTCAAACGAAACTTAAGAAAATAAATACTCAGTAAAGCAAGTCAGTTTGAGAAAAGATAAGTAAAGTGATAAGATTAAATGTAAATAACGGCTGCCACGGGAAAGGAGGCACACATAAGATATACACTCATGAGAAATGGGTCAAAATTTTCAATGCTGAATGATCGTGAATAATCCCCAAGGATTTCAATAAAGTATAGAATTACGCCATTCAAACTTTGTTATAAGTTCAAATGTGCTATGCCAGACGGGATGGAACTGTATCTCTAATGGATAAAAACCACAATTTATACTGCCCACTTATTTTACTTCCTTGAACTCGTTTTTAACACTAGACATCATTATTAAAAATAAACGGTTATACATTTATGTGAAAAAATAAAGAGGGTGTACAATTTTCGTGCTTTTCTTCTATATATATATATATATATATATATATATATATATATATATATATATATATATATAGGATAGGGAAATATTTTTACTTTCGTGATCTGCTCAAAAACCGCCTTCCCCACATGTCCTGTCTTTGCCTATTATGTGTTTTCCTATCCCCTTTCCATATACCTATTTCTGTTTGAATGAATATTTGTGCGCCGTATGGCGGGATTTTCAAGTTTGAATATATATATATATATATACATATACATGATTTTTTCGAAGTAACACGGAAGTGTTAAATACAAACTTAGACAGCAACACACAGCACGAGAACACATAAAAAGAACACTCACACGTTATTTCTTGATAATTTCGACGGAATTTTCAAGAAATAACGTGTGAATGCTCCTTTCATGTGTTCTCACATTGTATGCTGCTGTCTAAGTTTTGTATATATATATATATAAAATTCACTAAATAGTCATAGCAAACACAGAATGAGTTCTGTTCCTAATTCCTCTTGAGAGGGGTGGTTGCACCACCGAAAATTCGAGAACTAGTGAGTCCCTCTTTTATATGTTTTAGTTTCTGTGTTTGCTATGACTATTTAGTGAATTTTATTGTGCACGTTCGTGGCTTTTCCAAGAAAGTGACTATATATATATATATATACATATATATATATATATATCCCTCCCATGGACTACAACCTTGTCGTGGTGGAAGGGCTTGTGTGTTCCGATGACCCCTAGAGTTGTCCTGGCGGGAGTAATAATAATTGCTCCAGGTAGGGTCACCCATGCCAGATAGGTCGAAGGTTAGGAGCCAGACGAAAGGTAGTCCACCCAGCGTCTGTTCCTCAGTGAGACGGCTGCAATGGCGTCTGACCCCAGTGGGGCGGCCATTAAGTGATGGTGTCACGTTAAAAACACTATTGAGGAAGGCAACGGGAAACCACCTCAATTATCATTCCCAAGTATGTAATGATGGGCACTATAGAGAATATGAGTCCTGGCAACTACGGGACTCCGCCCAAGCGGCCGTGTGTCACGCCCGGCAGCGGGGAAGGCAAGGCTTCCGCGGTCGTCATCCCACGAAACCCTTGCAGGGGAGTTACAAAATATTTATTTGATAGTTTTGTCCATCCAAAAACCTACCTTAACCGGTAGATTATCTAATAATAATTATAAATAGATAAATATATATCTTTATAAATATATAATAAATAAATATATACGAGTATTTATCGTATACATAAACTACAAAAACTCTATATATTTCCCTTCTATCTCGTATACAAGAGAAACTTCATTAAATTTCAAAATAATCTGGAAAATAATAAATTTATAATTTGGAAAAAGCAAGTAGTATCTATGAGAAGCATTATAAATCTAGTTGGGAAATAAAGAAAGTAAAATAAAAAACACACGACGATAATCAATAATAGTACACATTTAAATATGGAACGCAAAAGTATGAATAGAAATTTTCACGTCAAGCCTCAGAGACATTTGGCCGACACGTCCACTCTACTATCTTAAATAATAAATGTAGCATATAACATATTCACTTATACTATAAGTATATACTTATATAATATACTACACTGATACATGTATAATACTTATTCAGGAATGAAAAACCATGAGTTATACATTAAACAACCAATTCAACAAAGAAATATTTCAAAAAATTACTCCCCTCCTTAGCATCATTTCTCATAGAAGCGGTTCCGATTGAATTTTCGAGAGTACCGATAGATATTAAGTAAAAAGGTGGGAAGTCCTATGCGAATACGGGAAATAATTTTCAGATTTGAATAAAAATCTCCACAACTCAATTCTTCGTAGTACGAGGGATCCCTTTAGGTCTAGATAACAAAGGACACCAGCGTTCACTCGAATTAATAATTTAATCCAGTGAAAGTAGGCGTACGTTCCTTGTCAAGCATGTTCATGCAATTACTACTTTTGAATATTTAAGGGTGAATTTAAATATGGAAACATGGCTCCTATGCGTAAGCTAGGGAAAAGGTTTGGGTACAGGATCTGATACTTACAATTATCATGGTAGAAGTACGGTTCAGAATTTTTCAGTGGAGAAATACACTTGAGAACTCGGACAGAAAACAACGGAAAATATGCCATTATGTTTAAATGATAATAATTTTTTTTCAGTGATTATTTGTTTCAAATGTTTGCTTAAATGGTGATCTAGTATCTGAATGGCCTTCTCCTAATCATATCTAAAAGAAATATCACTTAATTAAAAATGGGACAGATCTAATGCAATCTTCCAGATGAAACATGACCACAGAATATAATGTCAGTACTTAGGATATCCAAACGGAAGAGAGAATTTTACAGATATTTTATGAGATTTTAAACGATGCTGTAAGATTTTGACAGGTTAAGGACTAACATATGCAATGCCAGTCTGCTTAACTAAACGAAATTATTCCCAATGTTTTCTTCCACTTTTAAGAATCAGCTCACTTGTTCCTAAAAATAAAACGACACATTTTAAAAATTACCACTTTCAGCATTCAAATTCAGACATTTTTTTACGCGAACCCACTTGAAAAGTTAATTTGCTTCACCTATTTCAATACAAGCTACAAGAATGAACGTAAAATATAAGTATTAGGAACACTCGTATTCACGCTAAGCAATAAAATACCGAAAAAAAGTTTCCCAAAAAAATTGTTGACGTGACAAATTCGGCTGCACATTTCAATCTGGTTATTTTACATGCCCCAAAGCATTTGAAAAACACTCTCTGTCAGTACTGCTATGAAGACAATCAGAACTTTCACCAAGCAACTCTCCCTGCTATCTGGTAGTTGTATCAATAAGAACACTCTCTATCGGAAAAGAGTTACCCCGTCACTACCAACATGTTTGGTTTTAAAATAAGCACAATATTGGAACCTCAAAATTTAAATTGGTATGTTTTTGTCGACAAAGGACAGAGAGAAATTTGCGAAAAAATGAAATATCCATTGTGACTCGCGTAGTAACGTGATTTGAACCAACAGTCAGGTCGAGTGCGGATGGAAGGTTATTGGCTCGGTTGACCTTTTGAAAAATTAGAAATTGGTGGATTAGCGAGGAGTACCAAGGGCTGAGGTTAGCACACTGATGGGTTGGTAGCTTAAACATCATAAAGGATGTGCTAGTAGAAATTGATGGGGCCATATAAAGATGGGCGAGCAACTTTAATCCCAACCGGTTTACTGCCCCATCTCCACTCTGCCTTCAATCTCGGTTCGCTGCCGTTTTACTTTCTAGATTTTTGTATTTTACCCCTTCCAACATTTCCGCTTCTCTGGGGATAAAGTATTTCCGATTTTCCGGTTTAGTTCAATTAAATTACGCAAGTATAAATATTAAATAAGTCTTTTACGGAATGGTTATCGGCTGCCTCTTCGCATTCTCGTTCGTCTCGTCAACCGACTGTGTGGAAGACTGGACATTAAAGAAAGTGAAGTAAAAAACATACGACGATAATCAATAATAGTACAAATTTAAACATGTAACGCAAAGTATGGATAGAAATTTTCACGTCAAGCCTCAGAGACATTTGGGCAACACGTCCACTCTACACGGTCATAGCCGTAGAAGACCCTCGATTGATCTCATGTTATGACCACTTTTAGAAAACCTTGGTCATCGTTTGTGGCTTGAAGCAAGTCCCATGTAATTGCAAAACTGCAGCACGAAATTCTTGACATTTAAGAGATAAAAGAGAAATCGAGACGAGGTAGCTGGTGATCATTATGAAAAAGGACTAGGCCGGATATTTTGAAAAGTAAAAGAGACGCTAGGATAGGTGTGCGAGGCCGCAAGGCGAATACTTCGAAGGGGACTAAGGCCTCATTATTCTATGGGGGTCATTTTTCTCAAACTTTTGTATGGCTGGACAGTTTCCGCAAAGATCTCGCTCAAAGACAAATCGGTTATTTTACAATCATTGGACGTTAGATGCGACAAAGAAGGGCCAATGTATATTAGCAATTTTTTCTAATTTTTTAATGCTATTCAGAAGTATTTTTACAAATCGCTGATTTATCGCCGACTGTAACTGCATACGCCATACTCGTATGATATACATTTAATCTTTTGACGGGGCTAAGGAGGCGAGACGTATGGCCCAAGGATACGGATTATTCATATTCACTCGTTTGTTATTAGCGATTCGTTGCATCAAAAGTTCAAACCCATTCGTAGTTATTAATCAGACAAGATAAGAGCATACGTTTGAGTACATTCTCTAGCCATGAGACGTACTTATGGGTCTAATAACAATTTTAATGTTTAGGCACACAAAAATTGAGCAAATAAAATTAAATCGCCACAAGAATTAACCCGGCAAAGGTATTTTTCGGACGCTAAAAAGGCGATTCAGGAAGAGTAATTACGCGGAATTAGGAAATTAAAGCATTAAGAGATGAATGCCGACCTCCACTAGATACGTAAAAAAGGTGGTAATCACCATAGTCGTCGACCACCCTTAAAATTTATTGCTACCATACTGAAGTCATTAAACAAAAAAATATGAGTGTACTCAAGTTTAAAAAATAAATGCGGATTATTTCGCACTTTCTAATGGAAACTAAATATTAAAAAAAAAATTATTTCAGACGCTTCATTGGGTGGTGAAATGAACCCTCTCATTTTCTAAGTATTCGTTAGTTCATTGAATCTCATGGTAATATGAAAGCTAAGATTTTTTTTATCATTTCGGGTTTTTCAGAGGTCATATAATACTAAAAACATAGGGTCTAAATATAATTTCATTACCCCAAATACAATATTTATCAACATTATCTCTTTCCTTCGAAGGAATATCATCATTTTTTCTTCTTTGAGAGTATTCAGAGAATGCATAGAGATTTAATGCACTGAAGCAGGAGGATGGACGTAGATTGGAGACTTTTGAAATGTGGGTGTGGAGAAGAATGGAGAAGGTGAAATTGGAGGTCATTTAATACTAAAAACATAGGGTCTAAATATAATTTCATTACCCCAAATACAATATTTATCAACATTATCTCTTTCCTTCGAAGGAATATCATCATTTTTTCTTCTTTGAGAGTATTCAGAGAATGCATAGAGATTTAATGCACTGAAGCAGGAGGATGGACGTAGATTGGAGACTTTTGAAATGTGGGTGTGGAGAAGAATGGAGAAGGTGAAATGGACCGAAAGGAAAACAAACGAGGAAGTACTAGAGATGGTGGGGGAGGAGAGGGTTTAGTTGAGAGAAATCCTATGGAGGCAGGAAAAATGGATGAAAGGCGTATTGAGCGGTAGTGGAATGTTGAAAAAGGTAATAGAGGGGAGAATGTTGGGCAAGCGAGGAAAGAGCAGGAACAGGATAGGGATGTTGGACGGGATGAAGGGAGGAAGGAGGTACACAGAGATGAAGAGGGACCTGATGTAGTTTAGGTTGCTAGGTGGGGAGTTACAAAATGTTTATTTGATAGTTGTGTCCATCCAAAAACCTACCTTAACCGGTAGATTACCTAATAATTATTATTTTTTAGGGATAATGCGACCGATTAACCCTCAAAACTCTCTCAATTACGTGTTCTAATTACTTAAACCTACATTATTTTCCACCTACATTGCTTAGAAGTCAAATAAACACCGCTTTAAATTTATCTAAAACAAGACAATATGTAGGTGGTGTCGATTTAGGTGCGGCATATATATACTTGGAAATATTTTTTTAAAACACTTGGAAAAATCTCTAAATAAAATTTACAAAACAAACCGCATTAAATCTATTTCACCTTCTCGGATAACAAAGCAAGGGTGATACATATAGTCAGGACTTAAGTGTAGAATAAATGTTTAATTTATTAGCTGTGTATGATTTTACAGTAAGTTAACACGTTTAAAAATAAGGACAATAGCCAGATACGTGTATGGAGAGAAGTAGTAGCCTCATAAGTAAAAAAATTAATAACTGAGAGTAGGCCCCGACTTCAAACCTGAACACCTACAGCTTCACACAAGTCGTGTGATTATTCAAGTGCCAATTGCTTCCGGGAAAAACGGTTAACTTTAAAAGGAACAGAGCCCTAATTGTGGATCCTATACGCCATGACCTAATGACTGACTCAATAGGTTAAATTAGGTGACCCGGATTTTCAAAATGAAATATATTATAGATAATATTTTATAATAATAATATAATAATATTTAATATATATTAATTTTAGTTAATATATTAATTAATTTATTAATATTATTCAATAATATTAATTATTATAATAATATTTTTTATAGATTAAAATTTTTTAAGTATATTTCCTCCAATAAGATGTCTAATGATCCATCGGCTGCTTGAATGATAAATAATATTAGCTTAGAACTTGACTCATAGCTACGCTGCCTCTCAAAAAAGTCCTCAATGGAAATCATTAAAGTACTGCAAATTAGACTGTTTCATACCCTTCAATCAATTTGCATTACTATTTTTATGAAAGCGATTTATAACACTCGAAATTATGTAATGCTTAAACCAAACAGGCTTTTATTACAAATTTGATCAACAAAAAAGATAATTAATTATCAATCATCTCTCAAAGAACTCTCTTGTGTAAATAATTAGAATTAATACGTCGTACACCCATGTACTGTTGAAGTAAAATTTTTAATACAAAAATTTGCTATTAGACAACTGACTGACTTATTGTCGCTCAATTCCTTACAGTAGAATTTAGCGAGAGATTACGTGTATATATTAAATACGGTCATACCGCCCAATTCCACTTAGTCACCAGCGCTATTTATAGGCATTGTGAGAATTTAAACTAAGATCTACGGATTGTGAGCTCATTACCAAACTTGGGTGTTGCGGAGACCAAGATAATTCCATAATTTTTCCCTTCTCATTTTGAATTATTCTACGTTAACGATACTCTTAAAACTATGGTTAGTAGAAGAAAACATAACACTGTCAAACAATTGACATACCAATGGAAGGAAAACTTTTACTTCCACAGCCAATCACATCTGTTTGGTTAAATCGTGACATATTGCGCGCCGGAGATGGAAAAGGACATATTTTACGACAGCAAACTGCGAATGAAGTTTCTCACATCTTTAAGGGCTAGTTAAGGTTACGCTTCCCACGTGGAAGATTTCCAATGACTTGATTACATGGGTATGGAAAGATCAATGAATGAGGCGCGAAAATAAAAAAAAATTGGCTCCGTGGAGAGTGTTATTTCTGCAAGGACGTGGATGCAAGCCAGGAGACGTGTTTACCCATTCCATCCCCATCTTTTACAGAAGTCTCACATCTTGGATACCGCCGTTACCTCCCCCGGGTAGTGTATATTCAGTTAGTAGGGCATAAGCTAACTCGGAGCAGTAGCGAGCTTTGCCCTTCTGAATTGTTCATTCATTAGTAAGATTTATCCTCTCTTCTTGAGTTCCTTCGGGACGACATTAGGGAACAAACACTTGCATGAATATCTCAATGGTGGTCGGTGACCCGAGTCGCTGAGCGTCGGACTCCTTAATCTGGCGCAGATTTGGAAGAAAACGTTCCAAAGGACAGTCGGACGTTCTGTCGGTGAGAATGAATTTTGCTTATGAATTTATTATGTTTGCTGAAGTGGTTAGCCGTACTGTAACGCTTCGAGGCTCTGTATCAACAAGAGGTGCACCGAGAGACGAGGGCCAGGGAATTCATCCGTGATATGTGACAATCCGCGAAGTATTCCTACATCTGATCATTACACTAATGTTTATTTGGTTCCCTCGAGATGAGACAAGGAGAGATTAATTTCATTGGGTCAAATATGCCCACCACATAATTGACCTGTTCATAGCATATGAGTACCCAAAGTTTACATTCTCTCCACTTCTGTTTAATGTGGTAATTTGAAATGGATTCCTATCCTCAGTAGAAGATGACATAGGAGCAGTTTGGAAGGGGAACGGAAAATACTGAGAGACGTAAAATGATATGTGATGACCAAAAAATTACTCCTTACAACTAATTAAATGCCTGTAAATTAGGAAAAAGCTCCCTCCTATAAAATAGTTAAATATGCATGAACTAGCATAGAGGAATTACGAGACAAAAGTAGTATTTTACTATTTGAGTATATTTTTCCGCGCTAAAAAAAACTAATGAAACAACTATGTGTGCATGATCGATAAAATTAGCAATCTGATTAAATTACGCCCAATCAACTAAGTAAAATGAACTAAACATAAAATAATTACAAATATTCAGTAGCGGAAAATAAAAACTGGCATCATTACGAAAGAAATGGGAATACATGGAGAAATAATAGTGTAATTCAAATATTTCACATTCTGAGCGATCCTAAAAAGTTCCCTATTAGAAATGACACTATGTCGTCTAAAAACTATTATTTGAAACAAAAAATACTAAATACACGTGAAGTAGATTTAAAAAATCAAATTCAATACATATATTTTTGGATCAATACTTAACTAAATACAGTAAAATATTAACAAAAAGGTGAATTCATCAGATAAAAAGATGTAGAGATAGGAAAAGAAGGGATAAGGACCCACCAGGACGGGGAAGATAACACTCTTGTTGCATAATTGGGGAGGTAGGACATACAGGACTACGAGTATAGTCACATTTTTACTGTTATCTCATATCCCCGAATCATTGATTAATCGAGTGGAGGGTACTTTGCCATCTTGACAAAACCAATACAAGCGCCGGGGAAGAAGAAGTAATGGGAGTTGAACAAACAAAAATTGAGAACATTAACGGATGAAATTTCATACAAAATCTAAAAACTATGAGGAATGATAGGGCGGGGAGGAAGGCCGAAGAAATATCGGCGATCGTATAATCGCCAGGAAAGAGGAAACGTGGCGAAAAAAATATTTCTGAAACCCAAGCACCAGTATTGTTTACGCGAACGTTTCAAGGATATCTAAAAGCGATGACGCGGTAAAGGCCAAGGTATATTTAAATGAATTTCCCTATAATCTGGTGAGATCGCGTACAATTTTAACGATAAACCTGAAGGCTATCGGAATTACACGTCGAAATATACGAAGCTAGAAAACTCTGATTCCGTTTCATGTATTGCTGTTTAGTAATTAGATTTCCGCTGTGAAGGATATCATTATTAGTGTTTCCATCATAACTAATTAGAACTATGTGAACTGGTAATGCGGGAAGTACCTCTCAGCTTCATTTTCCAAAAAAGTACCAGACACCGCAATGAAACCCGATGCTATCTCGTTAATCGCTTTTGACTCTGCTATAGTACTTCCAGCCTCTTAGCACGTTCCTGTTTTGGATAGTTGTTGATCCATGAATTTTGACTCGAATTTTATAACCCTGGTGTAAGCTTATCGAGGGATGTGAATGTTTGCGCTACTCTGTAGGGATCGACGATTGATTTTATTTCTATACTATGAAAATTGTTGAGTTAATGACATTCTTATGCTCTAAATAAATTAACAATTCACATTGGAGGTAAAAAAAAACCTTGACATTATGAAAACATACAGTGCATTCGCCAATAATGAGTGAAAAAAAGAAAATTAAAAAAACTGGAATGGATATAAGGGAGGACTAAAAGGTCGTACCGCAAAGACAACTTTGAATGAATTAATCGTTGTGGATAGTGATGGATGAGAAAACGGATGGAAAAATGAATAGTCACGTCAGATTGTGTATCGGACATAATTTATTCCACATGATACACGATCAATTTACTTGCTATTAAAAATACATCAGTGAAAGCTTTGTAAGAAAATACGGTAGAACAGCATAGAGTGAAATGGAGAGTAAAATGAAGCGATTCTGTATTAAAACACGAAGACACAACTTTGAGAAACATGAGACTATCATCGACAACAAAGGCCAAACCAATTAATGCACTAATCATAAAATAATGATTTTTATTCTTGAACCACAAGAAGTATTAATAAATGGATTACGTTGTAAAATAAAGATAGTACAGGTATACAGTATCTGTATTCATGGTATTCTAGAAACACAAACTATAAGGCTTCCATCGATCAACATAAGTTACATGAACCAGCCTTATATGGAGGCTAGGTCGAACAAATAAGTAACCTGTATATGAGTTTTAATTGCAAAGAAATTACTACTTTGAACAGAAATTATTAATTAGTACACCGAAAAATATGATTACGATATTAATGCAAGGTTTATTCCATTTAACGCGCGACTGCAATTGCGCTCAAAGTGAATCAAAGGATGATTATTGTGGTTATAATACGGATTGATTCGAACTTCGGAACTCTCTTTATTAACGTTTTCTTAGGAATAAGTGGGTAAATATTTACTACTTTTATCATCATTAGTGTTTTGATTCTGCATAATATTGGCCCCTACATTATTCTACATTCATTGTCAATCCCCACACCTTGCGGGATCTTCTTTTCAATTTTCCGTTCTATTATGTTTTTACATAATCCATGGTGCCTCAAGCTGTTTTCAATCGATCTACTTCTTCTTTTCGTTCTTTATCTCCTGCTCTTCTGTATTCTTTCTCTTTCCTCACTCTTTTGTTCATTCAATCTTTACCATTAGTCTCCACAACCATGTTTTTAATGCTTCAATTCTATGTTGATCCACTTTTCCAATGTTCAATGTCTCTGATCCGTAGAGTGCCATGTTCCATATGAACGTTTTGACCAACTGATTTGAGGTTCTTCGAATATTGTAGGTTGACTCTCCTTCATGAACGCCTTCCTAGTTCTAGCTATTCTTGATGATCGAACTTTTTACATCCGAAGCTAAACTGTTGCTCAGGTAGATGAAAGATTCAACCAGCTCCTAGAAGTGTGATTTCTGCCTTCAGATTCTCTCTTCCTCACTCAAGGATATGTTTCATTCTTCTTGATGTACATATTATGTTCCCCAAGTACTTGGTCGACATCATTCAGATTCTCTTACGTTTGTGCTACTTCCGCCATCCGCTATCGATGTCATCCGCAAACGGAAGCGTATCAATTACTTCACCACTCATTTTGATCCCTTCGATGCCTAACTCTTGTACTTATTTTTGTGCCGCTTCTAGAAATACGAACGTTGATTAGTGCCGGCGACAGGTTGCATCCCTGTTTAACTCCTTGTTTATTTTGGCTTCAATTTTTCTTCCTTTTTTTAATTTTCATGGTCGTAACCTGATTCTTTTACCCGTGATAAATTATAATTTTGTCATTGTAGTCCATTCAAAGCGCTTCTAGTATCTTGAACATCTTGTTCAATTGGACGTCATGACCATCTACAACTCCACGAATGTCACATAGAACACAGTTTGTTCATGTTTATCATTTTATCGGCCAGTGCCCTCAAGCCGAGTAAACAGCTCTTGTCCCTCGGTTTTTACTGAATCCGAATTGGTTTTCGGAGAAGACTTCTTCTATATTTCCTTCTAGTCATCGGCTAATTATCCGTAGTGTTTTCAATCGGATATATATCAGACTCAATGTTGTATGATCCTCGTACTTATCTATTCATGGTTTCTTTGGTAATGCAATCATAACACTATTCTCGTTGTTCTCTGGCAATGTTCCACTATTGTAACTACGTTTATCTTGGCATATTTCCAACAGCATATCCTTCGGTTTACCACCGAGTGCCTTGATTATTTTTCTCCATTCATTTTGTTAACTCCTGAAATCGTTCTTTAAGTCTTTCAAGGATCTGTCAAATTCGCTTATCTAAATCTTCAGGCCACAAATTTATCTACCAAGACTTCTTCCTTAACTTAGTCACCGTCAGGGGTTTTTGGTCCTCGGTAGAATCTTTCATTATATCCCTTCCATATCTTCCCAATGTCTTTATTTCCAGTTAGTATCTTGTCATAAGCATCTCAGGGAGAGTAAAAACGGCATTTCTTAAAAACATAGGGAGAAGAAGAAAAGCGGTCCTGCAAAGTTAGTCGGATTCAAATGGGGAATTAACGCAATGAACTTGCAATTAAGTACCATAATTCATTTAATTTAGTCATGAAGTCTTAGGCATAGCGGATTCACACAGTGAAGTTTTGACCCTGGGAAGGAAGTAGAATCCCCATTGATTGTTTCAGAGATTGCATTTGTGAGATTGGAGACATTTTTGCATTGTTAGGAGAGGAATCTCCTGCTAATTACTGGTGAATAACCGAGCCAAAGAGTAATTTATTCATACATAAATATCTCCGTAGTTACTAAATGTTTATCATTGATCCCCCGCTAAATACTTACTCATAATTAAGCGCTTTATTAAACCCTGACGTCAAAAAAATTATTTATTATTCTATCAATTTGTAAAGACCCTGGTGACTGTCTCAATGACCATAAGCTGCATCTGGTGTCCCAACCAACAATTAATATCATGGCACGAAATTCATTCTCGTACGGGAATCTACCCAATTGGTCTATTTTCATCAATTTTTTAAAAAGAAATTCAAGGATATCATTTCGAATGGCGCACCCTGTATCTGCGCAGCGGTGATATATAGTATTTACATTTAATTAAAATATACGCATACATACAATGTAAGGAGGCACACGGATTCCTAGAATCGTGATTAAATTTCCAAGGAACAATAACAAAAGCGACCATTAAAAGAAAACAATCATTTACAGGAATTATGTAAAAAATTAAAACTAAACCACTCCATGGATTCTCAAAGAAAATGCACAATAATACCACACGTGACCCAGCATTATATGATTAATGATGAATGTATACGTGGAGTCTTTCCTAATAATTTTAGGCCCAACACTTTTCATCTACTCCAAAAGGAGTTTAATTTTACACCTTGAGACCTGCCCAAGACCACTCGTGGGGGTAGGGTATAGGGAGGAGACAAGGCGGTGTGGGAAGAAGACTGATTCATCGTAGAAAAGAGATTTTGAAGAAGAGCGATATCACGGGATGCGGATGGTATGGAATGAGGACACAATACAAAGAATGAGGGACGGGAAAAAAGGATAAGGAACGATAGGAGAGTCGCTAAAAGAGGATAGAGAGAAGGAGGAAATGGGAAGATTCGATATGGCGACGGGTGGAAGGTGAAGTCATACAAAGGAAATGGGGACGCTGGTTGAGGGGTGGCAATTGTGGGTGAGATGGAGGTCTTCTGAGGGCGGGGGTGAGGGGTTGGCAGCGAAGGAGTGTGGGAGGAACGCTATACGGGGGATGGATTTATTGGGGTCTCCGATTACAGATCGTCCAGAGTGAGGAGGTTTGCAGAAGGGAGGTGGTAGCGAAGGGGTGGAACTGCGATACGGGTTTCCACGGGGATGCTGGGCCAAGGGAGAGGGATTTCGAGGTGGGTAACAGGATCCCTCACAGAATACAGACGCACACAAACACAGACACACTCCCAAGCAAGAAGGGAAGCAGCTACCTATGCGCCAAAGAGTGATTAATTGCTTGCGAAGGAGAGGGAGGGCGGTGGTTTTGGGAGGAGGGTGGCGCAGGGAAGAGGGTTGGTGGGGTCGAGAGAGTGATCTGGGCAAGCGGGAGAGAATCCTCGGGGCAGAGGGTATTGTAAGAGGAGGGGACCGAAGGAGGGGTGGCGGGGGAGGAAGGCGGGGGTGGAGCGGTAGAAGGAAGTGAGGGCATTTCAGGGACTAAGAATGGGGTGGAGATAGTTCGGGGACTTGGTAAAGCAGGAAGTAATGCTTGTTGGCATTTTATTCTGAGCGAGTAGGTTTCTTGAGAGAATACCCGAACTTCCGTGCTTGGATGTGAGTGCATATGTTAATCATTCTTTGATTCTGGTGTTGGTGATATTTACGATGCGTCCTTTTACATGGGAGTGCTCGGCTTTTCAATTCCGGGGAATATTGCTCCTTAAATAATTAACCGAGGCTAAAAAAGGGAAGGAGATTTATTTCGGTGGGAAAATCCTCACCGAGAATAGGTTTCGGAGATCGAGTGAGAGACATGCGCGTTTATACAACACCGCTGCCGTTAATTGAACTTTTGATATCGATGGTGTTTGATCAAGATGAGTCCTATGTGATTTCCTCAGAAATACCTATCGGTTAAGGTAGGTTTTTTGGATGGACACAGCTATCAAATAAATATTTTGTTCCTCCAAACAAAACCCAATCCAGTAACCTACTCTACATCAGGTCCCTCTTCATCTCTGTGTACTTCTTTCCTTCCTTCATCCCGTCCAACATCCCTATCCTATTCCTGCCCTTTCCTCGTTTGCCTAACATTTTCCCCTCTATTACCTTCTTCAACATTGCACTACCGCCCAATACGCCTTTCATCCATTCTTCCTGCCTCCATAAGATTTCTCTCAACAAACCCCTCCCCTCACCCACCATCTCCAGTACTTCCTCATTTGTTATATATATATATATATATATATATATATATATATATATATATATATATACCAACACGGTCAAAGTGGTAGGGACGTAAGGAGAAGAATTGCGCTAGGCAAGGAGGCTTTCTCAAGGAGGAGGGAGTTGATGACGGGGACGTTGAGTAGGGATGTTAAGACAAGACTCGTAAAAACTCTGATATGGAGCGTAGCTATGCGCGGAAACGTGGTCGCTGAAGCGGGAGGATGGACGTAGATTGGAGGCTTTTGAAATGTGGGTGTGGAGAGGAATGGAGAAGGTGAAATGGACCGAAAGGAAAACAAATGAGGAAGTACTGGAGATGGTGGGTGAGGAGAGGGGTTTGTTGAGAGAAATCCTATGGAGGCAGGAAAAATGGATGAAAGGCGTATTGAGCGGTAGTGGAATGTTGAAGAGGGTAATAGAGGGGAGAATGTTGGGCAAGCGAGGTAAGGGTAGGAACAGGATAGGGATGTTGGACGGGATGAAGGGAGGAAAGAAGTACACCGAGATGAAGAATAATATATATATATATATATATATATATATATATATATATATATATATATATATATATATATATATATAAACTTGGAAAAGACGCTCTCCGGCGACGCACAAACACACAAACACTAACACAAAAAACACTACACACATAGAAACATAAAAGAAGGACACTTACATTGGATATTTACGTTTCGACGGCACGGCCGTCGTCATCAGAATCTGATGACGACGGCCGTGCCGTCGAAACGTAAATATCCAATGTAAGTGTCCTTCTTTTATGTTTCTATGTGTGTAGTGTTTTTTGTGTTAGTGTTTGTGTGTTTATATATATATATATATATATATATATATATATATATATATATACATATAAAGTCTTACGGTTTTTGACCATGTAATCAGTTTTTAGCCTTGTCAACATCGATGTTTTTCTGCTCTGATAATGATATCCATGACCCTTTCACTTATAAATTAATATTTAATATTCAAATAATTTTCTTTTAAAATTTAAGCATAGAATTTGTCTTTTCGTTTGTTTTTCTTGATCTCCTGCTCATTCTTCATTACTTGGACTATTCTCAACTACATCGCTATGTCTACTTGGCTACTTCCTTCGGGTGCCTAACTTTCTTACAACAACCTGAAAATTTCGTGCCACACTGTCACGCTGTCCCCACCTCAGTCAGCCGTTTTACACCCTCTCCATTATTAGAAGATTATATTCCTGTTATTTAGATCAGTGGATCGCATACCACTCAGAACGGTCTAAACAAAAAGGTAATGGCACATTATATTCCAATTTCGCTATTTAAACATAGTCTGTTTGAGCAATGGATTTATTCATTCGCCGAGGAAAATTCCTCTTTATTCCTCATTTGTTATGGTGACATTATTTTCCTACACGCAGTGGTACCATAACTCCCTTTTAGTAATAAAAATATATGTAGACTTTAAAAATAGCACTATAGAAGACAGTGTTTTGGAGGTCTACCTTTTCAGTTTTGTAATTTTTTCTAAGGGGGGACATTTCAAAACATAACTTGATCGCTACATACATGTACGATGATGATACACATTTTTGAAAGACAAAGTGGAAAATTAAATTATTTGAGAATATGTAAAAGGTCTCTATACGAATTGACGCTTACCGCCGTAGACTAAATTTATATTTAACTGCATCCGAAAGTTCATTCTTTAAACCTAAGTGATAGAGTTAATTACTTTTCGAAAAGGGTTACTTTGCTCTTCAGAGAGACGGAACATTTATCATTATCGACAGCTTAATTTCATACCTGACCTTTGGAAGTTTCTTCAGAAGCAATAATTCAGTTCATCTTCCCAGTAATTATCTTTTAAAGTATCTCGGTGCACACAACCAATCCATTACTTCATACTAGACTGAGAGAGAGAGCTTAACCTGAGTCTCTCCAAATTGTTTGCATAATAAATATTAACGGCATAAACTATTTACAATACTTAACAAACTATAGGGGTACATAATAATCAATTTATTGCTTCATATCATGAATTGTCTTTTTGATTTATTGAATTGAATTGTTTCAAACGGAGCATAAAAAAATCCGTGCAAAGTTTTCTGTTTGACGTGACAGCACATAAAACGTATTGATGACAACTCCCTCAAATGTTGTAAGAGAAAAAATTGGTAGTTTTTAACCTAGCACACCAATAGCTTTCATTTGGAACTCAGAAACATGTTTTACGATCTCAATAGCTCACCGGCGTGCACTATGCAACTTCTATGAAACTTTGGAGTCATCCACCGAGAAGACTAAATCATAGTTCTAAGTTTCGTAATTTAACCTGCAGCAGTTAGCTTGAACTGAGACTAGAACTTACAGAAACTTGACAAATTAAGATGCTAGCTGATGCATCTTGTTACAGGGAATTCACGCATTTTAGTGTTATGTGCAGAGCAAATAAAAATACATTAGAAAAACTGACTTGGAATAAAATCTCTGCTCAAACAAAGGTTAAAGAGAAGAAGACTCTACACTCAATGTTCCCAATAGATGGCAAAAGAAAGGGTAGTAAAATATTTATTCATGATGCACATTATTATTAGGTATTCTACCGGTTAAGGTAGGTTTCTAACTATCAAATAAATATTTTGTAACTCCAAAAAAAACCCAATCCTGCAATCTAATTTACATCAGGTCCCTCTTCATCTCTGTGTACTTCTTTCCTCCCTTCATCCCGTCCAACGTCCCTATCCTGTTCCTGCTCTTTCCTCGTTTGCCCAACATTCTCCCCTCTATTACCTTCTTCAACATCCCACTACCGCTCAATACGCCTTTCATCCATTTTTCCTGCCTCCATAGGATTTTTCTCAACAAACCCCTCTCCTCACCCACCATCTCCAGTACTTCCTCATTTGTTTTCCTTTCGGTCCATTTCACCTTCTATATTCGTCATATTAAAACTATTTATAGGGCCAAGTGTTTATGATAAGTACTCATTTGCTTAACATTTTAATCAAAAAGATGAATTATTCATTTTCGAATATCTGCCACAATCAGAACAAATTTCATTTTATTCTTTAACATTCAAACCAACAAGGTTTTCCATTGTATATTTAACAATAAAACTTAACATAGTCATGGATCTCAAAATTTCCGTTACTAGAATTAATTTTACATTTTTCGATCATTTAAACTGTCAACAATTTTTATTATCGACTATAAGAACATATAAACAGGCAATAGATGGTGCATACATAACTCATGTCTCTATCAGGCGCTCTCATTTTTATCCATTTGAGAATTTTTAATTGCAAATATTATAGCAGAATATTAACTATCCATTATTAGGTATGCTTGGCATATCTTACCGAAATTAAGTAATCAGATGATGGCAGTAGGCATTCTTGATGATGGAATATAATTTGACAACTCTGAACATTCAGCGGGTCTCGTTTGAATCGTACAATCATGGAGTCTAGAAACGCATTAAAAGTGAATGTGTCAACATTCCTAAAATGGCAACACAAATTCTAACCACAAATCCCCTCATAATTATCACGCTCAACGTTCACCATGAAATGCTTCATTACCTCTGGTATTTATGAAATAAATACAAAAGAAAACATCGACTTTGGGGGGGGGGGGGGTGTGGGGAGGGATAATTATTGCCAAACGAATGTAGGAATCCATCTCCTGAATACGCTTGCCTCCTGCCTCCATAGTCGGCCAATGTCCCGATGCATTACCTTGCTGCCTATCCAATTAGATATGATATGATCGCCTCGTCTGAGCGGGGATCTCATCCGCCAAGGATGCCTCCGTGCTCGGCATGCCATCAACACTCCCCCCCCTATCCATCTCTCTCTCCCTGGAATCCTTTTGATTGGGAAAGCACGGAGAACTGGGAGAATCGGCGAGGAATCAGAGCGAGGGGCGTGGGTCGGGGTAGAACTGGCAACAATGAATGATGTGAAGGGAATGGGAGGGGAGAAGGACGAGGTTGTTCACGTAGTTGCGTGGGCTATAAATAAAAGATTGTGTTTCGTCAACTGCTTCGGCATCTTGGTAAGAAAGGTCAATTTAGACAAGAGGGCGGGGAAGGGTATTTAAACGTCGCCGTTGGGAACATTCAGAAAGTATTCCAATTAAGGAAATGGGTTTGAGAAGATTGCAGGACGAAGGGAGACGGTATGCTTAAAAAAATCTTATGATCGACACAAGGAAATGGAGGAGTGAATGCGGAAATTGTCTCTCCTCTGTTTCAAACACGAGAAAATAAACTCCATCTGATTCGCTCAACTACGTTCTTAATGATCTGACAGCCTAATTTTACATTGGACCATTCCGTGCAAAGAACCTACAAAAGGGTAGCCGCTTCATCAAGGTGTATTTTCTGACATAATAAGCGTCTTCCTACACGATTGGAACTTTCCAAAACAGAAGAAAAGGATTGTGTACGTAATTTGCAAGATTCTTCAAACACAACTCCCAGAGAGAAGACAGAATTTTATATTGTACGATTGAAAGAACGAACAGTTCCGGATTCATAAAATCTACCTGGCAGAGTAAATTTAAAATAATGTGCCCACTTTTGTAATGAAAATAGTTAAGATAATGAATAAATACACACTAAGTTCATCAGAAAACTATCGATTTATTATAAATATTTTCCGCCAGCCTGCTTAAATCAGACAAGCAAATAACGAAGATTAAAACTTAAAAAGGAAACCCGAATCAAATTATAAATTTATATTCAAATGAGTTGAATCAAAAAGTCATTATATTTTCATGTGCTTATTATGTTAATTATGTGGCTATGTACGGCGCGGAAACGTGGTCGCTGAAGCAGGAGGATAGACGTAGATTGGAGGCTTTTGAAATGTGGGTGTGGAGAAGAATGGAGAAGGTGAAATGGACAGAAAGGAAAACAAATGAGGAAGTACTAGAAATGGTGGGGGAGGAGAGGGGTTTGTTGAGAGAAATCCTATGGAGGCAGGAAAAATGGATGAAGGGCGTATTGAGCGGTAGTGGAATGTTGAAGAGGGTAATAGAGGGAAGAATGTTGGGCAAGCGAGGTAAGGGCAGGAACAGGATAGGGATGTTGGACGGGATGAAGGGAGGAAGGAAGTACACCGAGATGAAGAGGGACCTGATATAGATTAGTTTGCTAGGTGGGTAGTCACAAAATGTTTATTTGATAGTTGTCCATCCAAAAACCTACCTTAACCGGTAGATTACCTAATAATAATTATGTTAATTCCACTCGCAGTTCATCACATAAATTCATGGTATAATGTAATTTGACAATAAAAAGGTTTATTTTACTCACCAATTCAACGATAAATAACTATTCAACTACTTCCCAGACTGTAAACCATGCAGGAAACTCACCTGAAAAGATAAAAATATACAGTTATCAGCCTCTTAAAAGGTTTATACGAAGCATAAAATTTAACTCTATTTGCAGCATGAATGATCATATACGTCCAGAGGAAATCCGCCAGATTCGTCAAAAACTGTTATAATAAGAACACAAGTGTGACAGATCTCTTACGGGATTTAGGCTGGGAGCCACTCGAAATACGAAGAGAGCAAACGAGACTTGTACTTTTACAAGGATACAAAACCAACGAGTTTAACCATGAAACTAAAGGAATTATAATGTCCCAAACTACTTAGGTAGATCAGACCACAAGGATAAAATAACGGAGATAGATTCCAGTACAGATAGATACAAATACTCATTCTTTCCCCAGACCAATCAGAAATCGTAATAGTAAGAAACCAAAGTCAATTTAGAAATATTTAATTTACAAGTCGAAAGAAAATTAAACATTGCGAAGATATTAGGTGTTTCTGTAGGTGCATGTCTATGTTAGTTGGTGGTTTGTGTTTGCATGTGTGTGGGATATAAGGGTTTTTGCATGAATGTATACCATGTTTTGTTTGTAAATTGTAAAAATTTGTGTCTTTTGCATGCGGTTTTACGAGTGGTGCCCCCGCCACACGCGGGGGCACCACCAACACCCCCCGCTACACGCCCCTGCGGCGGCTTGCGGGGTATTAACTAGATGTAGATATACCTGTAGATTCGTCGTTAACCTACTGTCCATTCTCCTCTTGTGTTTGTCGATTTCTCCTTTGGTGGGTGTAACAGCCGCCTAACGCCATCTTCTGGGTTATGATTCGGAGCACTTTGGCGCTTTATAAGATCGAAGATTTCAGTGTAAAGTACATTTTCTCGGCAGCTCAAGTGGTAAGAGCATCCGCCCGGCAAGTGGAGAGATCCGGTGTTCAAGTCCCGGTGGAGGAAAATATTTTTACATTTGTGATCTGCTCATATCCGCCATCCCCACCTCTCTTGTGTTCGTCCTTTATGTGTGTTCCTTTACCATTTTCCTTATCTCTATTTCAATGTGAATGAATACTTATTCGCCATATGGCGGTATTTCGTGTTTGAATGTATATATATATATATATGTATATATATATATAATAATTAATTATTAGTCATAAATATGCCAAATGCTTACGAAGTTCACCTAATACATTTACAGCAGCCACCATTTATGAAAATAGAGATTCAACATTTATAATCGAGACACTAGAGTGCATAATTCACTGTTGAGCAAGTTTTTCATTTCATTATTAAGATTTGCCACGATGAAATTACGAATTCTACGAAATGGCTATGGGAATTTTTTTTTATCATCATCACCTAACATAGCAAAACCTACATTTTATCCGATACTTTACTTGTTGTGAAGGTTGGAGGTAGCCAGAGGTGCTAGTCACACAGGGATAAGGTTCAATATATACCTCAAATGGGATATCATCCATGCGGAAGAAAATATGTATGCATCACTGAAGGTCGAATATATAAATACAGCGTTCCCTTGGAAGTGGGCTATACACCCTTGAGTTTCACGGCTCCCTGGCCATCAAGGGGAAAAATGTGAACCGTAAGCCCTTTTTCTCACAGAATTCAGTCTAAAAAAAGAGAGGCATGATCAAATTTCGGGCAGACAGAAAGTGAAAGTCGAACGGGGAAGGAACGCGTTTTTGCGCGAATGCTTTTCTCTTGATTTTTAGTTATCAAGAAATCCCTTAAAATTTGAATTCCCATTTATTTCAGAAGCGAAGTGTGTTAAACAAAATCCTAGAAGTAGAAATGGCAAATTATTGAGGTATTATTGAATGCCAATTCATGAGACTTCCACTTATACCGTCAAAACCGTTTCCTACTAAATCTTTTAAGGACCAGTTGGTTACGAGTGAAACAGATAAGTGGGGAATGATGTGTAAAACATTAGTCTTTACAATGAATGGCGCAAACATTTAACATAGAAATACAATCAACAAAAGCAAAAGATTAAATTTCTTCTTAAACAATGAGTACATGAAGAATAAAACAGTTTCTGGCGTAACTTGGTAGAAAATATTCACATTGACGTTATCATAAATCAAAACACATTGCTTTTCCATATAAAATTTTTATTATCACGACCCAGGTTTTGTTATAGTATAACATCATCAGGTAAAAATACAAGTCAAGCACAGTATATATATATATATATATATATATATATATATATATATATATATATATATATATATATATATATATACATATCTCTGGGCGGAGGGGAAGAGGAGGTAGAAAAGAAAGGATACTATCTAATCTAATTATCCAATTATTGCTAATTTGTCAATATTCCCAATCCTCCTTCTCCGCCTCAAACCATAGACTTTTAGCCCCCCTCTTCCTAGCTCAACCAATCCTTTCTTTCCTACCTCCTCTTCCCCTCCGCCCAGAGATATGTACATATGCTGTGCTTGACTTGTATTTTTACCTGATGATGTTATGCTATAACGAAACCTGGGTCGTGAAAATAAAAAGCTTATGTGGAAAAGCAAAGTGGTTTGATTTATAAAAAAGAGTACGTGAAGATTAACCGTTAAAATGGCATACTATATTTATACAGTAATAAATGAACGTATTTATGATGTATTTCTTGCATAAAAAACGCATATGCAAATGAAACAACAGCTACATATTTTAAATTATTATATTATTAAAAGGTAATCTACCGGTTAAGGCAGGTTTATGAGATGTATTTCTTATTCAATTCCTGATATTTTAGTTTGAAAATACGGGTCAAACCAAAATTTCCCTTGTATAGGGAGGTTTAAGTTGAGCATGAAAGCCAGCCTCTTCCGCTCTATAACCTCAACTCTCTTTTGTTGATATCCAAAAGGAATTCGTAACGAAGAAGATTAATAGGCTTCATTTATCCACGAGGGAATAGCTACAACTGACGGCTAATCCGCAAACACAGTGCAGACACCAGGCATTACTATTCTGCACCACTCGCTTTCCGCTATTGCCCAATGAGGGGGATTCACGCCATGCAAACATAATCAAAACATAAAAACGGGCACCTTCAGCATTCACCGGACCAAATATTCTCGTATTCCATACTCAACGTACGAAGCTATATCGCCCCTCGGAACCGAAATAACTCGCAAGCACAACCAACCACGAATGGGTTGATTAAAAAAAAAGAGTTGAGGGGCATGGAGAACAAAAATAAAGCGTCTCCCAACCGACAGCAAGCCTTTTGAAAATGATATGCGGAGGGGAAGAGAGATTGGACGTGCATGGAAATGATAAGAAATATGGGAACTCCCGAAAAAAAATCTAATCGAGGCAGGAGAGGAAATCGAGATTTATGGAGACAGATGGGAAATATTTATCAATTCCATCGATAAAGACGGGGAGAATGGGAGACGTGGTGGAATTAAGTCGCGCGGCGGAAGGATGGATGGGGTGAGTTTTGAAAGCAGCTGGGAGAGTTGAAAGATGAGGGGGAGAATGAGAGCGGGCCTCGAAGTGTGTATGGGGTGGAAGCAATCGGAGGCGAGCTTGCGACGGGAAAATTAGGAAGGATGAGGGGGATGGAAGAGGCGGGGATGAATGGCAAAAGAGTGGAATGGGGTGGAAGACGGGACTAAAGGGTAAGACCATAAAACAGCCGCCTCCGTAAGCAATGCAAACGTGTTGACTCAGCGGTCGAATTACATCAAATCTCACAAGGACTCACTACTATTCATAGTGTGACCGCGAAAAATGATAAGAGTCGTCCAGCACAGTCAGTTTCAACGACTCCGCGTCAAGTATTTTTGCATAACAGGCATTAGTGACAAAATATGCGTCTCAGAAGATTAAACTTGTGGCAAATATGAGCAACATATTTACTAGTATGACGTAAATTGGGCAGAACACACGTTCTATCTTTTTTTTAATTTTTTTAAATATAAACCCTGCAAGCCATCGCTAGGGTGTGTGGCAGGTGGTGAGTTCACACCAGGATAATTTTTCCTGAACATGACCTTACCGCGGTCGAACAATGTTATTTTGTTCCCCTATCGTTCGTGAAAAAATTGACATTTTAAATCATTCTGTTCTACACTTAATCTATCTAATTTTATAAGCTTAATCTCTCCTACCGTAGTGCAATGGGGGCAATGATACATTTTCAGCACCATCGCTAAAGAGACGACACCCTTCCAATTTATACAAGGCATTCAATCTCTAATTTGACCTTCGCTACGTCAGTGATTCCCAAAATAGCTCCTCTAATATTTTGGATACGCTACTAAGTTTATCATATGTAACAAAATTTTACAAATATAGATCCTCTACTCTGCACGCCATCCAATTCGGCATTCGACCCAACTTCTTGAGGATCCCATATACTTGCAGCATGTTCTAAATTAGACATAACCAATGACAGAAAACATTTCTCTTTGACTTTTTCATCACAATTACCAAGTAATCTTCTAATTAATCCTAATTATTTGTTAGCGTGTCCACATATACCCCGTATGTGTTTCACCCTGGAGAGATCGTGAGTGAGGATAACGCCTAGGTATTTAATTGAGTCTCTATTTAGTTGAGATCTTACTTCACATCAAAACCGATCAGATGCTACACATGATCTATGATAGTTGGCTCAGAAGCTGTGAAATATCTTACCTTGTCTTTGTTTTACGTTGGTGTTTTTACCACAAAAATTGGT
Source organism: Hetaerina titia (assembly GCA_037158775.1). Lineage (NCBI taxonomy): Eukaryota > Metazoa > Arthropoda > Insecta > Odonata > Calopterygidae > Hetaerina > Hetaerina titia. The sequence goes on from CM073777.1 coordinate 46,203,674, forward strand.
GAGTTGAGCTTATTCTTTCTTAATCAGATCATACTTTCCATGACGCACAATATCCCTTTAAGTAAATAGTCCCTTAATTACATACTTAGGCTTACGAATCCTACTAATATTCCCAGTTGTTTTAATGTCACTGGTTGACTCCACACAAGTTTATCCAGGGGAGATATACTGAAAAACATCAACTTTAACATATTAAATATTATTTATTATTCACTACGGAACTATGGAAGATATGTTGGGACGATGAAATCGATGTTCTTTGTGAATGGTGTATATATGCTAATTTTACTCTCACACACACAGATCAATTTATATATTACACAGAATAGAACACAGAATAAAACAGATAACACGTAAAAGGACACTCACACTGTAGATGATTTAAGCTTTCGGCCTACTCCGAGGCCTTCTTCAGGTCAGGTCTTCAGGTCTGAAGAAGGCCTCGGAGTAGGCCGAAAGCTTAAATCATCTACAGTGTGAGTGTCCTTTTACGTGTTATCTGTTTTATTCTGTGTTCTATTGTGCCGTCCAAAAGTTATATATATATATATATATATATGGATGATTTCTTCGAAGTAACACGGAAGTGTTGACTAAAAAACATAGACAGCAACACACAGCACGAGAACACATAAAAGGAACACTCACGTAATATCTTGATAATTTCGACGGACTCTAACTCCGAGTATATATATGTATATAAATTGATCTGTGTGTGTGAGTAAAATTTATGTATTACCGTTCTATTCCGAGCAAAATTTGGTAATACAGGGAGGGGCATAAAAACCTCATTTTTTGAAAGCGTTTTACGTTAAAAAAGTAATGTTGCCCCACCCTGTACACGTATGTTGAAATACCGAAATATTAGATATTTTCTATTTTAATTTTTTGTCTCAATTTTAAACTTTATGTATAAACTTACTAATGAGGAGCAACGCTAATGATTTCAACTCTACACACGTATTATTTTTATTCGAAATGGTTTCATACTAGATACGAACTTTGGATGATAATCAGTGTTATTTTCTAATTAAGAAACCATATTGGTTTTATTTGATTGATGTCTTTTATTATTGGCACTGGGTTATGGGAGGTCCTTATGATCTTCTATAGGCTATCTATTAGCCGTTACTCATTCGTTATCTGCGATGATAACTACTGTATAAAACAGTTCAACTACTTGATGCATTGCACCACATAGAGGTCACCACGACACAGTACTTTACAATTTCATTACACGTAATCACCATTATAATGTTCCCATCACTAACTACATTTCTACACCTTTCCATCAATAAGCTGAGCTTAGTCCTGAGTTAATATCTTTGACGGTAGAGCCATTTCGGTTTATATGCTGCTTATAAACAATGATTATCAACGCTTTCACTTAAAGTCAAGGGTTGACTGCAGAGTTCCTGGCAGCAAATGTTGATTATCGTGCTCTATGGCCCTAAAACATAAGTAATTAAACAGTATCTTTTAGGTCAGAGATTTTCTAGTTGTCGGATCAATCAACTTCTAGTAAAATAAATTTAATACACTCAAAGTTTTAATGTTAAAATGTTTTCCATGAGCTAATATGTACTCCACGTGATAACGGATGCTGATTTGTAGCTTTAAAGTAACTCGTCAAAAAAAAAACAAAATTCGAGACTCTGATTATTAAGTTGTACAGCCTGCAACATACTTAAGGCCATATGAAAATAGCAATAGGGAGTTAAAAACTTCTGCGAAAGGAGAATTTTTTGTGAATATTCAGCGAAGTGCTCGGTAAGTGTTACACGATCATGATTTTAATGCAGTTGCAAATCCTGTTAAATATTTACACTCGAATAGATTTTTTTAAATATGGGAATGTAGCTAAAGTATAGGTTTCCAAGAGAAAAAAAGATGGTTTTTCGGAAAGCTAAGCGATTTACAGAGCATTCATGAATGTTCAGATGTAATTACTATCACCAAATTAGGAATGCCTACCGTCAAAATATATTTCGATAAAAGATAAAAATAATATTGGTTGAAGATTCAACTTATGATATAAAACACTGAAGGAGACTTATGGGTGAAATCATATTCGTAATTTGATTTTACTGCTAACAAACTGGGATACATTCAGTTTAAGAATTCAATTATATGAGAGTTTTTCTTCTCAACTCATTAAAATTTCTATTCCAAAAGGTTCAGTAGTTCCTGAACAATGCCTTCCCAACGCCATAGCATTAGATCGATTACGAAGACCCAGGAATAAAGAGGTATTTGGGCAGGAGTACTCGGAGAGAAGGTGCGCAGTCCGAAACCCTTTGACAATTCATGATTAATTGTGGGGAAAGATAGGGCATGGTGTAGGTAAGAGGGATATGAAGTACAAGGATGGACCTGGGTGGAAAGTCGGCATGCAGGATTATGTGGAGACCTTTTCCCTCCTTATTATGGATCGGTTTAAAGCAGCGACTGGCTCATTCCTTTAAGTCATCTTACGCAGGCACCCGGCGTAGACCTCGAGGCTCAGCTTGCCCGACCACTGCTCACACGTATACACGAACACCCCGGGATGCACTAAGCGCTCAACAGTCCACAGACACTCGACAGTCTCTCTCTCTCTATCGCACACACCGCCACAGACAAACGCACATACACAAGTCACACAAACACACAGGCACACGCTGAAAGAGCCGTAAGCGTGGATCCCTTCACTTGCTAACCACTTTTCGCAGAGGGCCCGCAGGGCAACCTGGTCTCCTCCTCCCCTTCCCCATAATACTCCCCTTTTCAACCTTTTTGTGGCTTCTGAATGTCGAAGAAGGTGAGGTAAAGGTTGCCCAGAGCGGTGAAAAATTTTTTTGTCACGAATTATCTCGCTTGGTCATGCGGATGGTAAACGTTAAAAAAAAAATATGGGGACATTTTGAAGATTAAGCTAGGCGGGAGTAGGAGGTGTTACAATCCGTTAAATAATTCACTACGCACGGAATACAAAATTAGGTTTCGTTCCTGGACATAAATAATTTTCTCTGCTAAATGAAGTCCATAGGGGTTCCCACTTGTCCTTAAAAAATCTTACATTTCATCTATTCTCTGAACCGATTGTCGGTCGCATACTCGATAAAACCCCACGTTTAAAATATTAAATTACTATATTTATTATGAGGTTCATATAAAAATTATTCACTAATGACCATTGATTGGGATTATAGTCTAACGCGATGGAAAAAAGAACGATTACTGACTTTTTCAACCAATGGCAAATTCGCACTATGAAATTTTCGTGTGTAAATGTTTTTTTATCAAAGACATTTTTATTATTAGGCTTTGAATGCATGTGAACATAGATAATAACTTAAATTAATCATTCATCACCCAAACATAATTCAATGGAAAAACCAAATACCATTTACCTCTTTGTCAAAATAAATATTTTACAAGGTATAGTGACGGAGGGATAGTGAGATCGTACCGGAATTTATCAATATAATGGTTATTGAGCATGAGTGAGTAAGCAGAGATAAGTATGCCGTCGAATTTTTGACTCACTTGCCAAGAAAGATAAGGTAAAAGTAATGATATTCCATGAAATAAAAAATCAATATCAAATATCTCACGTGAATACATGACATATGTCGGAGTTCTAGAACAATATAGGAATCGAACCACTGGGCTATTTGTCATGCCCTGCGGCTGGAGGGGAAAGGGTTCCGCGGTGGTCATCACACGAAATCCTTGTCAAACGAAATCCTTGTAAAACGAAATCCTTGTAAAACGAAATCGGCAGCACCAGCAGCAAAGAAGACCAAACAATAAAAAAGATTTATTTGGAATCTTAAAACGATATTGAGGACCGGGATGAGAAAATAAAGCAGGAGATGGAGAGAGAAGTTAAATAAGGTGAGATGCAAGGATAGGGCTAATTACTGGAGGGATAGTTAGATAGAGTTATACTCGGAGGAAAGGGAGGTTTTGGAGAACGAGGGAAGAAGATGATGATGACACCTAAGCGTTGAAACTACGAGCAGTAGTACCAAAATAAAAAACTGTGGAAAAATACATTGTGCTCTTCATGTAACGAGGAAGAAATAGTATATCTTTGAAGAAGGAATTTAGACAGAAGATTTTACCAAATCTGTGTTAGTTTCTATTCTAAAGAAGGCAAAGAAAATCACACGTGAGAACTACAGAACAAATAGTAGGATTTTGCACGGGGCTCAAACGGTTTTCAGGTTCATCAACTAGAGGATATAGAGGAGGACAAATAATTACTTAGACTATGGTCGGTGTACAGATGGTAGAGGCACTCTTGATGCTGTAGCAGTGATAAGGTTCCTTACAAAGAGGATCATAGAGTTCAAGCAGGATATCGTTTTAGCTCCAAAGATTCCGAGAAGACGTTTTACAAGAGTTAAAAAGTATAGACTTAATTAATAATTCACGGAAAATAGAAGTGCATTGGAGAGATATGCCTCTTATCTGCAACTTACACAAGAGAGGCTGCTCATGTGCGAATAGCGGAGAGAGAGTTGGGATTGGCAGTGCCCGAAAGAGGCGCAACGCGGGGTATGGAATTGGAATGAATGAAACAAAACCAAGGCTATGATGTGCTAGAAAAGAGGATGGATAACACAAATAGATGTTGAAATAGGAGGGAAAAAACTAGCGAAGGTGGAAAATTTAACATATCTTGGAAGTTTTTTGTCCAAGATGGTCGAAGTAGTAGGGAGCGTAAGAAGAAGAATTTGCGTTAGGCAAAGAAGGTTTCACAAGGTGGAGGAAATTGATGGACAAGAACGTTGAGTGAGGATGTTAAGAAATAACTCGTTAAAACTTTGAAATAAAGACTGGTTTTGTACGAAGCGAAAAATGGTAGGTGATGCAATCTGATAAGAATATATATTTGTAGCTTTTGAAATGTGGGTGTGGAGAAGGAAGGAAGAGATAAAGGGACGGAAAGTAATACAAACGAGGAAACACTACACATGGTGCGGGAAGAGGGGGGTATTTTGGGAGAAATTGAAAAAAGACATGAAAAGCGGATGCAGAGTATTTAAATACGATGTTGGAGAGTGCTATGGAGTGGAGAGCATTAGTTAAGCGAGGATGGGGGACGAAGAGGGTCGGTAAATTGGAAGTAAAGAAGGGAAGTAGATGTGGAATTCAAACGGGGTTTTTTGAGGTGGAGATTGGCGTTTTATTTCAAGTCTGGCTAAAAAATATAAGGGCATTAAGTTCGTGTCTATCAAAAGTCTACCTTAAAATGTTAAATACATGAAATACATAAATACAAATATTACTAATTTACTTAATAATATATCATATTAGAATTGACTGCGATTATACCCAACGTAATTCATTGAAGGAGAACTTCTAAATTTATATTTCAAGCCATGTAAACGATACACTTAGCGTTAAATACACTTCGGGTATGTGAAAACCAAAATTACCGTAAGGAGAACTTCACTCAGAGATGAGGAAAGGGAGTTGTAATTTCTAAAAACCCAATTCTCGACAAAAATGTCGAAAAGTTGATCATTGCTACATGCTGCTTCTACAAGGATAAGGGATTTTTCTCCTCTAACAAGTCTCTCGAAAAAAATTCTGCACTTGCACCTCTGAGCTGCTTTTTCCCCAGATTCAACCTAACTGGGACATAGTTCGACTCAGTCCTCTCAGAAAGATTTCTCCGTGATGCTGCAGCAATGCCTAACTTTTGCCCTAGTTGTACGCGGCACGAAAAGGACATGTCGAAACGAAACTTAAAACGATCCTTTTCTTCAGGCAAATGCTGCATATACTCTGTGACCTATTGCCTCCATGTTCCCTTGCCTCCAATGCCTCTTCCCCATATCTGTCCTCATTCCCACCGCGTATCTCTCAAGAATGCCTCGCCGATTGTGTTGCACGGGGAAGTGGGAGCGGAGCGACAAACTTCCAAATGAACTCACTTCGGACCCTCACCCTCCGCCATCCTTAAAAGCCACACTTCCCTATCTCTCACGGAGAACGTTCTTTGCTTTATCACCTCCATTTCCTGCACACCGCCATTCTCATGCACATATAAACTCACTCGGAAACAAACTATCTAGTCTATCCATTCACGGTCATCTCAACCCAATAATTCTAATATAATATATCTCTGATTGGATGTGGCCAATTAAATAGATCAGGAGATAAAATTACGTATCACAAATTATTTAATAACAAAATTCTACGTATCACTAGTAACTGAATGCTTTGATTAAGATATCTACACTATATAAAATATATTCATTTCCTTCTTCCAGGGATTCCTTCTTTCCAGAGATGAAGGTAGTCTCGTCAACAAAAATTTCGGAATTGGTGTGAGTTCTTTATTGGGTGCTTTTCTATATTTTTTTTGGCAAACGCCATTACGCTCGCTTTGAATTACACACACATTGATTATATATATATATATACATATATATATATATATATATATATATATATATATATATATATCCCTCCCATGGACTACAACCTTGTCGTGGTGGAAGGGCTTGTGTGTTCCGATGACCCCTAGAGCTGTGCTGGCGGGAGTAATAATAATTACTCCTGGAAGGGTCACCCATGCCAGATAGGTCGAAGGTTAGGAGCCAGACGAAAGGTAGTCCACGCAGCGTCTGTTCCTCAGTGAGGCGGCTGCAATGGCGTCTGACCCCAGTGGGGCGGCCATTAAGTGATGGTGTCACGTTAAAAACACTATTGAGGAAGGCAACGGGAAACCACCTCAATTATGATTCCCAAGAATATTATGATGGGCACTATAGATAATATGAGTCCTGGCAACTACGGGACTCGGCCCAAGAGGCCGTGTGTCGTGCCCGGCAGCGGGAGAGGCAAGGCTTCCGCGGTCGTCATCCCACGAAACCCTTGCAGGGAAGAAATAACTTCAGCAGGACAGAAGACTCAGAAGAAGGCGAAAGTAGTAAGAATAGGAACCTGGAACGTCAGGACAATGTTGAGGAGAGGCAAATTAGAAAATATTAAGCGAGAGATGGAAAGAGGTAACATAGATGTTTTAGGCCTCTGCGAGGTGAGATGGAAGGATAGCGGGGATTACTGGAGTGACAATTATAGAGTAATATACAGCGGCGGGGACGAGAGCCAACGAGGGGTTGCCGTAATTTTAAATAAAGGGGTAGGAAGAAGCGTAGTCAACATAGAGCAAGCGACAGATAGAATTTTACTCGTAGAGATTAAAGCAGAGCCGACGAACTTGGTCATTATTCAGGTATACATGCCACCGAGCAATCACAAGGAGGAAGAAGTCGATAGGATGTATGATGAGTTAGAGGATATCATCGCGAGTGTTCCTGCAGGGAAACATTTGATAGTGATGGGGGATTGGAATGCGACGGTAGGCGAAGGAAGAGATGGTGGTGAGGTGGGGGACTATGGGTTAGGCACGAGGAATGAACGCGGAGAGAAAGCAATTGAATTCTGCAGGAGACAGGGGTTAGTCATCACCAACACATGGTTTAGACACCACAAAAGGCGTAGGTATACATGGAAAATGCCAGGTGACTCAGAAAGGTATCAGTTAGATTATATTATGGTTAGGCACAGGTTTAGGAACAGTGTGATAAATTCGCACAGTTTCCCAGGAGCGGACGCGGACTCTGACCACAATTTAGTTGTTATGAAATGTAATGTTCGTTTCAAGAAGATAAGGCAAGGGCGGCGGGTTAAAAAATGGAATTTAGAAGCAGTAAATGAATTAACGAAGAAGGAGTATCAGGAGGCTGTAGAGAAAATGATGGATGACGGTAAAGAACTGAGTGCTATCGAAGAAAAATGGGAATGTATCAAGAAAGGGATATTGGAAGCCGCTAAAGACACTATAGGAACCGTTAACGGGAAAAGGATAAGGAAACCATGGGTAACGGATGAGATGATTGCAAAGATGGACGAGAGAAGAAGATGGAAAAATGTAAACACAGAGTTAGGCAAAACGAAGTACAAAGAGTTAAACAATAAATTGAGAAGGGCCACAAATAAAGCAAAAGAAGAATGGTGGAAAACGCAATGCGAGGATATGGAAAGTCTACAGAAGAAGGGTGAAATTGGTGCTCTATACAGCAAGGTTAAGTTATTATCGGGAAGTAAGAAGGCAAGATCTGTGCTAACAGTTAAAGATAAATGGGGTAAGATAATAGTTGAACCAGGAAAAATCCAAGAGAGATGGAAGGAATATATAGAAACACTGTATGGTAAAGAACTTAGGCCGACAAGGTTAGACATAGAAAAGGAACATGAGGTAGAAGAAGATAGCTTAGGTCCAGGCATACTCGACGATGAAATAGAAAGGGCATTAAAGGAGATGAAAGCAAACAAGGCTGTGGGGGTGGACAATATTCCTGTAGAAATGTTGAAATGGTTAGGGAAAGGTGGGAAGAAGGCCATATATGGACTGATTCGTAGTATCTATGAGGAAGGAATCTGGCCGGAAGATTTTGTGAGATCGGTGTTAGTTCCTATTCCAAAAAAGGCAAAGGCTTCGTCATGTGAGGATTACAGAACAATAAGTTTGATATCCCACGCAGCTAAAGTTATTCTCAGGATCATCAACAAAAGGATAGAGAGTAAGGCAAATGATTACTTAGGGGATGATCAGTTTGGGTTCAGGAAAGGAAGAGGTACGCGTGATGCCATTGCAGTAATGAGATCACTAGTCGAGAGAAATATAGAATACAATCAGGACGTTTTTGCCTGTTTTGTAGATTTCGAAAAAGCGTTTGATAGAGTGAATTGGGAAAAATTAATGCGTGTATTGCAGAAAATAGGAATGGATTGGAGGGACAGGAGACTGATCCGCAACCTGTACATGTCTCAGACTGCTCAGGTGCGAGTGGGGAACGGAGAGTCCGGATGGGCAGTGTTAGGAAGAGGTGTAAGGCAGGGTTGCCCATTGTCACCGGTACTGTTCAACGTATATGTAGAGGAAATGATTGAAGAGGCATGGGAAGAACTGGAGGTAGGAATGAAAGTCGGAGGGGAATTCGTAAAATCGGTTAGGTTTGCTGATGACCAAGCATTAGTTGCTCAGTCAGCCAAGGGGTTGCAAGCATTGTTGAGTGAATTGGAGGTTCAGTGCGATAAATATGGGATGAGAATCAATATTAATAAAACAAAGGTTATGCGATTTTCTAGAAAGAAAAAGGCTAAGCTAAATATTAAAATAGGCGGGGAAAGAATAGAGCAGGTAGAGCAGTTTACATATCTCGGAAGTGTTTTGGACCAACACGGTCAAAGTGGTAGGGACGTAAGAAGAAGAATTGCGCTAGGCAAGGAGGCTTTCTCAAAGAGGAGGGAGTTGATGACGGAGACGTTGAGTAGGGATGTTAAGATAAGACTCGTAAAAACTCTGATATGGAGCGTAGCTATGTACGGCGCGGAAACGTGGTCGCTGAAGCAGGAGGATAGACGTAGATTGGAGGCTTTTGAAATGTGGGTATGGAGAAGAATGGAGAAGGTGAAATGGACCGAAAGGAAAACAAATGAGGAAGTACTAGAAATGGTGGGGGAGGAGAGGGGTTTGTTGAGAGAAATCCTATGGAGGCAGGAAAAATGGATGAAAGGCGTATTGAGCGGTAGTGGAATGTTGAAGAGGGTAATAGAGGGGAGAATGTTGGGCAAGCGTGGTAAGGGTAGGAACAGGATAGGGATGTTGGACGGGATGAAGGGAGGAAAGAAGTACACCGAGATGAAGAGGGACCTGATATAGATTAATTTGCTAGGTGGGGAGTTACAAAATGTTTATTTGATAGTTGTGTCCATCCAAAAACCTACCTTAACCGGTAGATTACCTAATATATATATATATATATATATATATATATATATATATATACGAGGGTTATCCGGAAAGTAGTACCCGTTCGTGAAATAAAGACACAAAAGTAAATATTAACAAACATAAAAAATTTTATTTGAAAGAGGATACTTTAAACTACTTCTCAACATGATCTCCAAGCAAATTAAGGCATTTGTCATAACGTGTGACAAGTTTCTGTATTCCTGCTGCATAGTCCTTCGCCGCCAGCTCATTGAGATACAGGGTCACTCCTTCTTTAAGTTCTTCATCGCTGTCAAATCTTTTTCCTGCCAAAAAGTCTTTAAGCTTTGTAAAGAGATGAAAATCTGAAGGGGCCAAGTCCGGGCTATACGGTGGATGGTCGAAAGTTTCCCATTTGAATTGCTGCAAAAGTTTTTGTGTTATCCCAGCTGCATGAGGCCTGGCATTGTCATGAACGAGAATGACACCAGTAGACAATAGACCTCGCCGCCGATTTTGTATTGCCCGCCGTAATTTCTTTAATGTTTCACAATACGCATTGGCATTAATAGTGTCTCCACGGGCCATAAAATCAATAAGCAATACACCTCGTCGATCCCAGAAAATGGTTGCCATGAGTTTCCTGGTGGACAGAACTGTCTTGAATTTTTTTGGTTTGTTTGGTGAATGAGCATGATGCCACTCCATTGACTGTCGTTTACTCTCAGGTGATGCATAACAAACCCATGTTTCGTCACCAATAATTATGTGAGTCAAGAAAGAGTCTCCTTCATCAGAATAACGTCCCAAAAACGTCAGTGCTGTAGCCATACGCTTGGTTTTGTGCTCATCTGTAAGCATGCGAGGGATCAAACTTGCACAAATTTTGCATAATGCAGATGGTGTTTAACAATTTCATGAACAATTGTTCGAGAAACATTGGGAAAATGCTCACAGATGTCATCATCAATTGTGACGCGCCGATCGTTCCTCACGAATTCGTCAACTGAGCTCACCAGTTGGTCTGTAATGACAGACGGTCTCCCCGAACGCTCATCGTCGTGTGTGTTCCCCCTCCCCATGTTGAAGTTGCGACACCACCGCCGAACAGACGACTCATCCATTACATTGTCTCCATACACCTCCTTTAATTGGCGATGAATATCACATGGGCGATCGTTTCTTGCATTGAGGAATTTAATCACTGCCCTCACTTCACAACTGGCGGCGTTTTCAATTTTTTTAAACATTGTAAACAATCACAGAAACAACACAGGCAATGCTAGCGTCACGCAACTTGGCTCAGAGAAGGCAGACAAGCCACTGAAGCTATCTGACCTCGTCCAGCGGCTACTCGCGTCGTCAGCACTTCATGCGGCACGAACGGGTACTACTTTCCGGATGACCCTCGTGTGTGTATATATATATATATATATATATATATATATATATATATATATATATATATATATATATATATATATATATATATATATATATATATATATATATATATATATATATATATATATATATATATATTTAAAAATACTTCAATAACAACACTTCCGTGTTACTTCGAAGAAATCATCTATATATATATATATATATATATATATATATATATATATAAGTGGTGCAACCACCTTAGGGGTTCTATTCCTAATTCCTCTTGAGAAAGGTGGTTGCACCACCGAAAATTCGAGAACCAGTGAGTCCCTCTTTTACATGTTTTAGTTTCTGTGTTTGTGTTGACTATTTAGTGAATTTACATTATTGTGCCGCTTCGTGGGTTTTTCAAGAAAGTGACTTCATATATATATATATATATATATATATAGTAGTTATGGAATGTAACGTCTGTTTCAAGAAGATAAGGCAAGGGCGGCGGGTTAGGAAATGGAATTTAGAAGAATTAAAAGGATTAACGAAGAAGGAGTATCAGCAGACTGTAGAGAAAATGATGGATGACGGTAAAGAACTTAGTACTATCGAAGAAAAATGGGAATGTATCAAGAAAGGGATAACGGAAGCCGAAAAATACACTATAGGAACCGTTAATGGGAAAAGGATAAGGAAACCATGGGTAACGGATGAGATGATTGCAAAGATGGATGAGAGAAGAAGATGGAAAAATGTAAACACAGAGTTAGGCAAAATGAAGTACAAAGAGATAAACAATAAATTGAGAAGGGCCACAAATAAAGCAAAGGAAGAATGGTGGAAAAAGCAATGCTGGGATATGGAAAGTTTACAGAAGAAGGGTGAAATTGGTGCTCTATACAGCAAGGTTAAGTTATTATCGGGAAGTAAGAAGGCAAGATCTGTGCTAACAGTTAAAGATAAGTAGGGTACGATAATAGTTGAACCAAGAAAAATCCAAGAGAGATGGAAGGAATATATAGAAACACTGTATGGTAAAGAACTTAGGCCGACAAGGTTAGACATGTAAAAGGAACATGACTAAGAAGAAGATAGCTTAGGTCCAGGCATACTCGACAATGAAATAGAAAGGGCATTATAGGAGATGAAAGCAAATAAGGCCGTGGGGGTGGACAATATTCTTGTAGAAATGTTGAGATGTTTAGGAAAATGCGGGAAGAAGGCCCTATATGGACTGATTCGTAGTATCTATGAGGAAGGAATCTGGCCGGAAGATTTCGTGAGATCGGTGTTAGCTCCTATTCCAAAAAAGGCAAAGGCTAAATCATGTGAGGATTACAGAACAATAAGTTTGATATCCCACGCAGCTAAAGTTATTCTCAGGATCATCAACAAAAGGATAGAGAGTAAGGCAAATGATTACTTAGGAGATGATCAGTTTGGATTTAGGAAAGGAAGAGGTACGCGTGATGCCATTGTAGCAATGAGATCACTAATCGAGAGGAATTTAGAATACAATCAGGAAGTTTTTGCCCTTATTGTAGATTTCGAAAAAGCGTTTGATAAAGTGAATTGGGAAAAATTAATGCGTGTACTGCAGAGAATAGGAATGGATTGGAGGGACAGGAGACTGATCCGCAACCTGTACATGTCTCAGACTGCTCAGGTACGAGTGGGGAACGGAGAGTCCGGATGGGCAGTGTTAGGTAAAGGTGTAAGGCAGGGTGGTCCATTGCCACCGGTGCTGTTCAACGTATATGTGGAGGAAATGATTAAAAGAGGCATGGGAAAAACTGGAGGTAAGATTGAAAGTCGGAGGGGAATTCGTAAAATCGGTTAGGTTTGCTGATGACCAAGCATTAGTTGCTCAGTCAGCTAAGGGGTTGCAATCATTGTTGAGTGAATTGGAGGTTCAGTGCGATAGATATGGGATGAGAATCAATATTAATAAAACAAAGGTTATTCGATTTTCCAGAAAGAAAAAGGCTAAGCTAACTATTAAAATAGGAGGGGAAAAAATAGAGCAGGTAGAACAGTTTACGTATCTCGGTGTTTTGGACCAACACGGTCTAAGTTGTAGGGACGTAAGGAGAAGAATTTCGATAGACCAAGAGGCTTTCACAAGGAGGAGGGAGCTGATGACGGGGACGTTGAGTAGGGATGTTAAGACAAGACTCGTAAAAACTATGATATGGAGCGTAGCTATGTACGGCGCGGAAACGTGGTCACTGAAGCAGGAGGATAGACGTAGATTGGAGGCTTTTGAAATGTGGGTGTGGAGAAGAATGGAGAACGTGAAATGGACCGAAAGGAAAACAAATGAGGAAGTACTGGAGATGGTGGGTGAGAAGAGGGGTTTGTTGAGAGAAATCCTATGGAGGCAGGAAAAATGGATGAAAGGCGTATTGAGCGGTAGTGGAATGTTGAAGAAGGTAATAGAGGGGAGAATGTTGGGCAAGCGAGGAAAGGGCAGAAACAGGATAGGGATGTTTGACGGGATGAAGGGAGGAAAGAAGTATACAGAGATGAAGAGGGACCTGATGCAGATGAGGTTGCTGGATTGAGTTTTGTTTGGAGTTACAAAATGTTTATTTGATAGTTGTGTCCATCCAAAAACCTACCTTAACCGGTAGATTACCTAATAATAATAGGTAAAAATTTATAACTTTTGTAAGAACACAGAATAAAACAGATAACACGTAGAAGAACACCCACATTGTAGATTATTTGAGCTTTCGGACTACTCCGAGGCCTTCTTCAGGTCAGACTATAAATATATAAAAATATCAATATTTCAATATTTCAAATGGATAAGGAACGTACTTTTTCACAGAATTTCTGGGTACGACGCGTTCTACCGTAATAGGGCATCATCAGGTACGAACCTTTTTTACCTCTCCATCACGATGAAACGCGTTGCAACCCATTAGTTCTGTGGAAAAGTGCAATGCTCCTTTATTTGTAATATGGTTTTACAAATATTCAACGATGAAATGTTTTCCTGACCTCGTAAGGTTTTATACCAGTGATAAATTACGTATATTTAATTATAGGATTATTATTGGTAAACTACCGATTAAGACTGCATAACAGTTGAAGGACACTATATTAGAATAGGCCTTCCGTATATAATGAAAAGTAACCTACAATAATCACTAAAATGAGCCCCTCTTCAATTCCACATACTTCTCTCCTCCCTTCATTCCATCCAACACGCCTAATAGACGTAAAAAGCTAATATTTACAATGAATATTGACGCCATTACCGGCAGGGAAAAAATTTACTCGATTAGTATAGCATGTTAAAATATTATTATTAAGATTATTCAATGTTTCACACATTTCCGGTACACTTTAAACTGTATATTTATTCTTACATGGGGAATCACAAATTAACTGCGCGTATTGTTAATTTGTGGCATGAATATGTTCTCTATGCTGGACTGAATTCGTCATGCACTACTCCCCACAGGTTCCGCCTTAATGCATATTTACGGGCCAGGATACCGGTATCTTAGTCGTCAAAGCCTAGCCGCATTGTCGTCTCTACTATCTCCTTATCACTCACTCCTCTTCCGGTACCCCGTAAACCCTTAGTAAATGGAGTTGAGGCAGTCACATTCTAATGAAACTGAATTCGTTTGCCACGTAATAAGTAGCCTAAAGTCTTCTCATATAAATAAATCGATCCTGTTTCAAGAAGTATTTATGATATGAAAAGAGAATAAAACTTAAGATACTAACCCATTAATTCGTGCTTCATGGAACAGATATTGAATTAACGGAATATTTTTTGTGGCCAAATAAATATAGATAAATATTTTATATCCTGAACTTAAGGTGGCCAATGAAAACAAATTACTTAAGACTACGGAAATAATTACGCAACGATAGTTCAGAATATTTACTTGAACTGGATTCATATGTAAATATTAGAAAATTCTCAAAAGGAAGAAAACCTGGATACCAAAATATCACTATGCCGGGTTTATTTTGGATAAAAATGAACACCTCGAAAAGGAATGCTCATTGGTACTCTATCGCAAACGCAATATACCGACAAAGAACGAGACCCTACCGAACATCTCAAATCCAACGTTAAAACCCAACGCATTTCAATACCATATAAGCGCTATCGAGGGATCTCCTTCTCTGCTTCCTATTCCTTTATCACTTTCGTAGAAATCCCCCCGCAAAGACCGAATCCCTGTCCCATACCCGAAAGCACTCACTTAAGAGCCCAAGAAATCCCCAGAGGAGCCCAAATACTCTTACGTATTCCTGCGCAAATCACAGGAAGAGAAAAGCAAGTCCTTCAGGAGCGAGCCTCGCAGGGGAGCAGGTCCACGTCTGCCGGTCGCGCGCGTGGAATTGAAGGGGTGGAGGATTGTGAAGGGGGCGATAGGGAGGGCAAAGGGAGAATGACGAGGAGGCGGTGGGACGGAGGGGAACCGTTGGCCGGCTTGTATAAGGGTCCGAATGAAGACGCCGTCCTATAGCTCCCAGGCCATTATTTATCACCAAGCCAAGGGTTGGTTTAAGCAAATTAGCTCCGGAAACTTAGTGTGCTAGTTCCTCCCGGGGGAGGAACACGGCTCCTACTCCCAGGCGAAGCAGATATCAAGAGGGAGCGGCAGGAAGGGAGCGGGGGCAGAGACGAAACTCACGGCACCCACGCCTCGCTATCGGCTCTCGTCCCCGCTCTCTCGCCCCTCCACCTCCCCCTCCGGTCTCCGCCCACCGCCTTGAGACGGGAAGGGTGGGATGGGACACGTAAAGGACGAACGTCCTTTGTTATTCCCCCAAGGGGATTATGGGCTTAATCGCGGCTAGGTGGAAAGGGAGAGGGCGAGTAGGTTTGAACGGCGTGGAAGGACACGCTGCTGTTAAATATTTCACAGATTCTATGGATATTTTGAAAGCTGTTAAACCCGTGAAAATCCAGATAATAATTGAAAATGGTTAAAAACCGATCAAAAAATTTACCTGAGCTGAAGGCGTACTAGTTTTTTTAAGGAAAATACAATAAATAAGGTATTTATATTTTAAAACCACAAGTTACTTACAATTATTCAAACATATTAGTTATTATTTTGCGTCGGCCTTTCTCCTTCACAGTCTTTGACTATAATAAAGTATTATTTTGTTTTTTAAAACTATATTTTTTAAAATACGGGTTCTGAGACCCTACGAGCGGTTCAGCATAGCACCTAAACTCACATTTTGAACAATTACGGATTGTACACTCGTATTTATAATTTATGCTAAACTTTATTTTAATGAAATTCTTCGTTAAGCTAAGTCACGTAGTTTTCTGTTTTTTACTTAGCGCTGCCTAATATTATTCTTTTATGATCAAAAAAATTAGAAATTACATTTCACTAGCGCTTTGTAAGCAGACAAACTAATGAATATTCCATAGTTATACACCACAATAATATCCATTAATTTAAGAGAAAAATGTCCTTCTATTTCATCTATGAATATGTAAAACGCACCGTAATGACGGTAAATGCTGGGGAAATATCAACTATTTTTTTAATAAATGAGAACTAAAGAGAAGAACATTTTTCAAATGTAGATTTTAACTTTTTGTAATGTCAAAGCAAGACGCGTATTAATAGTTAAATCTATATAGATTAGTGAAAAAATCCATTTTGGTTACTTTTGACACATTAACTTTCTAGCATGAACATTTAGTAATTATTCAATCCTCAGTAAACAAAAAAACCTTTCCCTTTCAACCGATCATTTCATATGAATAATATTAGACAACATTCAATTTCGCAAAATGTGAATGTTGCGAAATATGAATTCCATAGTACGATATATGTATATAAGACAGCATGCAATTTAAGAAAAATGACCCACAGATGGATTTGGGGGGCGTGGAGAACCACGGAAAGAACTGCCCACTGTGGTCTCAAAAACTGGAAAGGGTGCGTGGCTACGCCTACAGAGGGAAATCTCGTGCCAACCTCCATATCTGGACTAGCTAAGGCAGAGGAGTTGACGGCGACGGCTGAGTGTTAGTGGGTACGAAGATTGGAGGGTGTTCCGATGGGATGGGATGCATGTACCCCTTTGATATCAGGCGGTTGTTGCATGTTTGTGTTTCAGGGGCTTAATTTATGCTCCCTTAAAAGCGACAGAGTTGGGATGAATCCCAGCTCAACGACGGAGGTTCAAGAATTCTGCGGTTATTGAGCCTTAGCATCCTAAGGGCCGGGATACTGAATTTGAAGAGACTGCCAGTGGCCAAGGATAACTTTCGTAGTAACTAGTGTCGTTTATAGTTGCCGTATTACTTAGCTAAAATACTGAAAGACATGATAACGTGGTTTTATGAAGGAAAAAATTGAGCATTAATTCTTAAACATTAAAAAAAATAAAATATGGTCAAATATTTTTCTCTCTAAGAATGACCGTTTCCATTGCAAAATGATAATCGTTCACCGAAAAAAATTCAGAACATCCAAATTTGCAAACTAAGAATGGAAAGATTACCTTACATTATCTTTTTTCGAATTTTTGCAAAACGAATGTTTTCCTTCCACCTGGAACTTGATTCATATTTCAATATCAGCACTACACATCAACATTGCGTCTTAATTTCATCGTTTTTAAATATCTACGCAATATTAATGACAAATTTCCTTATTGGATCACATTATATAACGTAAGTTAAGTTTAAATGAATGATACATCCCATTATAACATGGCATCAGTTAGAATTAAACGCTTTGTTTTCAGGACGAAAATGACTATGCGGTAGCTTCACAGGGTAACCTGTGTTACGATTCAAATATTGTCGTGAAAACAAACATGGGTTCTCTTAATACATTTGGATAATAGTAACAATTGCAATAAGATATATTTTTTTAAAACCAAGGTCCTTAAATAGAGCTAAAAGAAATACGAGCGCATTTCTATGTATTTCATGAAAATGGACCGATAAAACTAACGAAAAATTTAAAGCTTCAACCATTTCATAATTTATGTTATTCTTATGTTCAGCGTACATCTAATAGGGAAGGTTTACTACTCATAATAACTTATAACATTAAGTAGGATTAAAACGTTTAATATACCGCTGTAGGACTCAGAAATCTATGATGAATTTTGCACCCTTTACCAAAGAATCGAGACCTTGAGAATAAATAAGCAAGCATAATTTATATAGACTATAAAAATCCAGTACCATGGTTAAATTTTACCATGTACTTTTTACCATGTTTACCAGTAAGCACCACGGTAAATTTTAAGTTGTGATGAAATATTCAGTTGGCAGTATACAAAAATAAAGTTTTTACTACATGGTGAATATATGGCGGCATTAAACTCATGAAAGAGACACGCTCCTAAGGGAACTCTACGAAAGAAAATACATTTTACGTACTCCAGGTTAAGCTCCATTCAGCAAACACTTTAACCAAGATTTTGTTCCTTAAAATCCAAAAGTAAGCGCAAATTAACCTTTATTAATATTTTGTTACTTTAAAGAGCAAGTTAATGGGTTCGGAAACTTTCAAACAAAAAAGTTACATACTAGCAGCAATCATACCAAAGCTCAATTTAATATCGAAATAACTAAAGCGATTTCTTTGGCTCTTGGTAAAACATAGTAGAAATATTGCAGAAACCCCAGGTTTAGGTATCGTCAATAATGATTTTGGAGGACAAGCTAGGACTTTTGAAGTGTTTAATTGGGGCCGAAATAAGGAAAAGGAATAGAAAGATAAAGGAGAATTTAGTTAGTGAACGTTAAAGGCAGATAAATTGGGCGGTAGAATAGAGAAATCTCGGTCATGATCATTAATGTAGTTGGTTTCCGATATTGAAAGTATTTATCAGTAATACATGCATTTCACTAAAGTATTCATAGTTTTAAAGTTAACTCCGATTTGAAAATGGTCTCAATTTTATTTAATATAATCATGCCAACCTATATGTCTATCAGGAGCGTTGTTAGTATTAAAGACGATTTAAATTGCTATTTTATGAGTTCCGCTAACTGAGAATATTGAAATAATTTCTAGAAAATTCCTTATTACTTTTGCATGGCATCTCTTTAAGATACTGACAAGATACTAGAGTTGACATTAGTAATAAAAAAGGTTATAATACAAGCTAAATATAAACATTACCAGTACAACAAAGCCCGAAGATTGATTTTCATGGGTGATGGCAAACTCACCTCGAAACAAACCATAAATGAGTTGTACGAAATTCACGCATTCATCACTTCCATGAGCCATCTTCAACATCTCTATTGTCTTTTAGCAAAGAGATAATTTCGCACGTGTAGATAGATGTAAAAAATATAAAATTGAATTTTACACCAAAAAATACCACGCATATTTTTAAAAGCTATGAAACTACAGCAATTCGTATTCCAAGCAAAAAAGGGTACTATTATATGCTGCATTGTAACACCAAAGCATCCAAATCCCATGGAAAAGTTTTGAATGGCTAGTTAATATGAGGAACAGTGCAAATAAAAGTGATAACAAATAAATAGCGGTGGATTTTGCGGGGGCTATAGAGAGTTTTTGTCCAGTTCAAATTTGATTGGCGGCCAAAATTAAAACTACATGCCAAATTGTTTTCAATGAGTTAACTGTTATAATTTATTACCAACAAAATATGAAAGAATTGCATAAATGTATAGATCACTAACTATCTTAAGTTTTTTAGGGATACATATTCATTTAAACTAATATAATACACTCATTGACAAAAAAAAGCAAGAAAATATATTTACGATGTCGCACATCTGATGATAACAGTCATAAGAATCTTTAATCGATACAGATTTGCAGAAACATTATTGACTTTTCACCCGACGTTCCACACAGCAATATCATGTAAACGAGTACGTAAAAATACAATAAACTTTGTAACATTATTCGAATAGGTAAATCATATCAGAAAGCTTAATGAGAACAGTAAATTAACTGCGGAATTGGTTGATTTCAAATAAAATCTTTAATGCGAATCCCAAATATTTACTAACGTAGCTAGAACGGCGATTTAAGCACAATTTCGGTGGGTAGTGCAAATTATGACCTCTCATTTATCGCTAACAGATTTGCATTCTTAATCACCTCAATATCATTAACCCGTTGCTGGTAACTCATTGTTTTCATACTAAATGAGCCTTGTCAGTTACGACACGTAAAGATATAACCCATGCCTTCTCACAAAGAGACACTTCAATACGATTGCAGATTAGCCAACGGCATAATGAGAGGTAAACTAAAATGGACGAATTTGATGCATTCCAATGTAAAAAAAAGATTTAAAAATACTATTTATTAAAAAATTCAAAGTAGACCACCCAAAATCTTTCTTCTAGTTGAGATAAAAAAAAGTTAAACGCCACAGCAAAGGTGTCATCCTCGCGCCATAGACTATTTCAAATGGAATCTCGATCGGATAATGGTCGATTCGAGATTGGTCACGTGTGACTCTGCTTGGCAAGTTGCTGTACCTTGGAAGGAAGGCAATGGGGCACAAGAGAGGAGGATACCGAGGAGTGTATATGCAAGCGGTACAGTAAATAGAGTGGAAAAGGTTGAGCCAGGTAATGAGGCAACGTGCCCGGACGAAGGAGGGGCATTGAGACGTAGCAAAAGCGGTGTGTTGGCAGAGCGGGTAAAGGAGTCGGTTGGATGTGAGGTCGGGAATTCTAGTATCTGTGGGATAGCAAAGGTTTCTTTTCTGGTTAAATAGCATTTCTCATGAGAATTCCTCGGTTTTGGAAAGGAAATAAGGGGAAGAAAGTGAGATTCTTAAGGGAAGCCACCGGGTTAGTGGAGGTCTGACGTGACGACGGAGGAGAAACCAAGATTTGGTCAATGTAGAAGAATGAGACAACACCAGTGCTCTGATAAATAATCTTACCGAAATCTGATTTTTGAAAGTGAAAATGAAATTTTAACAACTGATATGTTTCAATTGGAAGGGATAAAATATGGGGACATTTACGTATCGTAAGTGTATGAATTATACGCTAATATCCATAAAGACTTGGTCTAAGTTAAAATAACCAATTTTTTACGTCACTCTTAGTTGCTTAAACCTTAACAAATATTCCCATTTTGTTTAATGACCACAAAATTATTTTAAAATTTTAATAGAAATGAAACATAAAGAGTAATTAAATTAATTTCGTACATGACGACATTTAATGGGAAAATAAAAAATACTCCTGAACCACTAATGGATTAAAGACACATGAATGCATTTTATTGTAAACAAACATTTTAAATAAACCAAAAAGGGCCTTAACCAAGCCAGATCACAGAGATTCTGTAAAACGAAGAATATTGATGGGAGTATCGCATAGAGTTAACGAATTTCTCTGGTTTATAACAAGTTAACTAAATGCTCTAGGTCAAGGAGAATCAGGCCATGGAAGATATCAATGATAAATATTGGAATGTACGACAATAAGAGCGGTGGTCATTAGGAAACTGATAATAGAATTGAACTAGTAAAAAAATTAATACCCTCTCTGCTGACACATAAATAGGCAAATTATGATGAACATAAAAGCCATTTAAGTTGATTTTGAGTCTTTCGTATATGCTTTTGCAAAATATCATAAATATATTGTTGAAAAATGAACAAGTTATGATGGCATAGTCAAATTTCGGTAGCAAAAATTATGACTAATATATGAATATGGTTTAAGACATTAAAACAACAAGGTTGACCAATATAATTACTGTCTAATCACAGAAGTGAACAATGAATGGAAAAATAAGTACTTCATCAGACACAAGAAAGGATTATGAAGAAAAGTACAGAAAGAAATAGAAAAAAAACTCACCTTTCAGTTCAATTGAAGTACATTTATATACGATAGCCTCTGCCATCGAAGGGATAGGTCCAAAATAATTTAATTTGGTAGTTACAGACGACATATAAATAAGTTCTTCAGGTAAGCAAAGTTGAAGTTTGCCTTCTAACACCGACCGAAAGATATTATGTGGCGAACAGTCTAAAACGGCTTAGTAACAATGAAATCCATTGCATCTCAAATGACCCCAAACACCCTTAGGGTAAACACTCATATTATATTACATCCTATAATAGCCACTTTTTTTATGTTTTGCCACTCCTGTTTCTCTAACTACCCTTCTCTACTTCTCCAGTCGCGTCTTCTTACCTACTCCCCTTCTTCCTACGCTCTCTCCTCCACCAAAGTTCCATTCCAGAAGAGCCCGAATGTAAGCCTATAGAGGAGGCAATTAACTCTCACCTGAGGGCTTCCGAAACGGAACCGAAGATGCCTCCTCCATTTCTCCCTTTAGGCCTTTACAACTTAGCCTCCGACTCAACACGTAACCTTGCTTACATCTTCGCTTTCTAACTTACGTCTTCCCTCTCTCTTTCACTGACCTCCATGCACGGAAAATAACCCCGGTCCTAGCCTCCCCATGTCTCTGCCTATCCTTATGTACCTTCAAAAGGACTAGACGTCTGCACCGGACACGCCTTTGGGTTATCTCCCATTCCTCGGAATAGCAATTCATCTTCAAGGAACGAGAGGAACCGCCACCGGTCTGACCACTAGCGCAGTAGTCATTAGGTGGAGCATTTGTCTCGCAAATGACCAGACTCGACGTGTAGGTGTTTCATCGCGGTGTAAACCAGATTGATACTCTCTGCACGATTACCTTCGACCACGCTCTTCTCGGCAAATTTCAATAACGTTTAAGTGAGAATTTCCTCATGAATGTCGAATTTATTTATGGATTATAAATATTCATAGTCTAATAGCAAACTGACACTGTAAGTCTATATTACCCGAGAAGTGTTACTTCAACATTATTGAGACAATTTCATTTTCGACTTACAATCGACTGACATATGACTGAAGTACAGTCAAAGTCGTCTTTGACATTAAGTTGGAATAAAGGAGCGAATAATGACCAAAGTATAAGGAATTAAAAAAAACCTTAGATCCTAAAACTCACCATTAGACCTTAGGTTTCTATTCCTAATTCACTAAATTGTTACAGTCAAAGCGCCTGCTGAACTTAAATACAACACACACGCCATATGAGTACATAATAAGCATAACACTGAGGATATATTTCCCTGTCACAGTTCAGGACATATACGTATGATATAATATTATAAAGGATATTTGTAAGTAGTAGTTTTTAGCAGAGGCGACCGACAGCTGAGGTCATTTGTGTAATTAGGGATGGACAGGAAAGTATGAAGGGTCGAGAGAAACCAGAGGTTGGCATTAGCCTACTCTTAAAAAAAGGCACCAAGGGGTCCGCAGCTTAACGTCCTATCCGATGTACGGCATACTCACTCAAAAGTGCACCATCCCGAACCTCCAGCATATTGACATAAAATAATCAAAAAGAGAAGCATAATACTTGTATTCTTATTGTAACACCAATTGTAATTTGCAATCGAAACGGTATATTAATGCTCTAAGCGAGAGCAGAGAGTTCTACTTGTGGCAAATAGGAAGCAATTTTGAATGGTTTGGGAAATATTAATGCCCGATTAAAATGAACTGGTTCTCTAAGGATTCAATCAATATTTTTCACTTTAGATGAATTAAAACCGAGAATTTGTACGCAATACTATATTCTAAATTTCGAATATTAATATGCATATTTATGAAATTAAACACAGAGAAAACTTCCCGGATTTGCTGGTGAGAATGTTTGAAAATAATGGTCGAAATTTAGACATTAATGCGATATGTCATTGCTGAAAAAAAGTATATAATTACTTAAGAGGGTAATATAAATGTATTAATGTAGGGTAAAGATAAAAATCAACTTAAAAATACTGCCAAACATATTGCTACAGGCAAAGTAACGAAAGAAAACATTTTTGGCTCAATGCATAAGATCAAAAACCAGCAAAAGAGCCATAATAATGTAGCTAGACAGAATGGTTAAAACGGGAAAGCATTTTGCCAAAGGAACCGTGCACTCACGGCTAATTAGGTTAGCAAAAATGCTTCATCGGAATTCAGCTTGGAATGCCTTTTCTTCGTGAAAGCAATTAAAATTACTGCTTCAAGTGATCAGCTATTAATGCTAATGTGCAATGACGATAAAAAAATAAGTAGTATCCTAAGTGCAGAAGCACAAAGATGACATCAAAAACAAAAATATCTGGGGAAAGCACTGAAATAAAGGAGGTAAAATTTCAAGCAGCACATTGGGCATAAGACGCAGCAGTCTGCTGATGACTTTAGCAGCAGCAAAAAAGGAAGGGAAGAACTCCATTGGAAGATCCATAACGGAAGACAAGAAGAACAATTGGTAAAGGAGAGTAGAGAAAGGAGCTTTAGAAACCAACCATTAACTTCTGATGAAGACGAATTGCAAGGGAAATAGAACGATACTTCCATTGCTACAGTATTCACCAGACTTCATTGAAGAACAGTTTTTATATAGAATATATTATTTAGTATCAAAATATTGTAAATATACTAATAATCAAAACATACTAAAATATACGTGAGTTCTAAAAACAATAATTTTTCTCCAGATTTTTTAATTCATATTTACAAACATGAGATTCTACCGGCGGAAAAAGGGTTAATATTTTAGTCATAAATACATTTAGCAATGAGACATTGCTGATTTAGTGACATACATAAATACGAGCTACTCGTAGTAGTAACTGAAAATGAAAACTAAAATAATAAGTGATTGACATGATTCTCACTGAATTTTCAATAAAACTTTTTTAAGCAAGCTCTAACGTGGCATATCTAATTAACCCCCCAAATATTAAATATATTAACATGACCTTTAACTCTTGAAATAGAATGTACAGTAGATGTTTTCCAACGTAAGCAATATATACGAGATCTTGTCGGAAAACCGAACGCATTCGGATGACAGACACAGGATTTGCAAGCTTTTAAAATACTTCTATAAGACCTTCCTTTGTAGCATGGCTTCTGGTTTCTCATGAAAAAGAGATCATTGTGGAAGCGAGGGAATATTAAGATTTTTCATTGCTCAGAGCAACTCACCTACATCTTTTACGTGATGGGGAAATGAAAAGGAGTCACAAGATACCATTTTCATGTGATGCAACCTATTCTTCCTTTACCTTTACGCTTCTCCATATTATGCTTCTATTCCCATCAGATCAATAAACTTGTAGGTTATTCTATCAACTCGTCACGTATAACACATCACTCTTCTTTTTCAGGCTCAACGTGCCCCACTAGGCTCAGAGACTTTGTAGAATTCTGCTGTAAAATGCTAACATCGGTACTGTTCACGTGTGCTTTCTGGTTCTGTGTAGTACGCCTTAACTCGTAACACAAAACATGCATTCAATTTCCCAAGTATAGAAGAAAGACAACAAAAATACCTATCTCACTGGGGTAAACTAATTCTAATTCTCAGACTATAAAAAGCGCATTATTTTTCAAGAGTTCTATATAATCACTTCAACCTATTACACTAAAAGATGTTTCAATGGGACAGTCAAAAATACAGGTTATATACACATAGTTAAGTTCATGGAAACGTACACGGAGCTTATGAACGCGAAAATTTATTTCTTAAACTTATTTTGCGAAATGTTTGTATTTTATGATTTTAAGGGATAGCAAAATTGTCAATTGATGTAGAAGAAAAACCGCTTACACGTTTCTAATCCAAATTATGCGAGAAGAGCTCAAAATTATTAACTGCACTAATCTTTTGTTTACGAAAAGCTATGTTAAGGGGGCATACGTAACTCATTGTCATGCACTACATAAGGAACCAATAGTCATGACTTTTAGTGGTGTTTCCAATATCATTGGCATACGCAATGAAAATACGAGCGAGACAAGATAAGTCATGAGTTCCCCTCATGAATGTTTGGGGCATTAACTAGAAAACATTTATCACCATGGAATATTATTGAAAAATTATTCGCAACTTTATATGCACAAGGATTCCATTCGAGCAGAGTGGCATTTAACATTTTCATAGACCCTCAAAAGAGATGCATCCTCACCTCTAGGGATATTTTACTGTATCGCAAAAGATATTCTACTTCCTCTCTAAAGGCTTCTCTCAAATTCCAAGTAGACATTAATGTTACCCACCGGCATGCAGAAAATATTTTGGTAGGAGGAGGCGGAAAGTAGAATAAAAATATACACATATATTCGCGCCGCCTAATGTTTACAAGAGGGAAACAGAACGAGGAGGAGTACTCACTGAGATAAAAAAAAACCCTTTTGACATTAAGCCAGAAAAAGATAGCGGAAAAACACATTAATATATTCTTCGCCCGCAGAAAACCTACCCCCTCCCACTTTTTCACGAAAAAAATGACAATCGCAGCCCATTCCCTTTGGTTTACATTCCGGTGAAAAAACAACCATCTTCGTGGGGTCTGCGTGCGCATACGTACGAAATAAGCGGAGAAAGGGGGAGGAGGGGGAGGGTTACGCGCTATCCCACAATGCTCCACACATGCGGGGAAGGAACGGGAGAAATTAAACGCGAACAAATAAGCGACACATAATTTGTAGATTAGAACCAGATGTTCCATCCTTTCTTTTTAATACCGTAAAAAAATAAATAAATACATTTCTCTTCCTTCCTTCCCCTCTCCACCCGTTTCAGAAAGATTTCCTATGCATGGGCGACCTTATCTCTTCCCCCTCCCTCCCCCCCTCCTCGCCCCGAACTTCTACCTCCCATATACATTCCAAACCCAACTCACCCGGCCATTCTCCTTCACCCCCTTCACAAAAATTCTTTTCCCCTCAACTCCTCCCTCGCTTGGAATGAGAAGAAAAAAAACAGTGAGCGTAATTCGCAGATAAGTATCACGACAAACTCCTTCCCAGCCATCCAACTACCTCTCCCCCTTCTATCTCGCCACCCTAAAAATGTCCCTCCTCGCCCCGTCGAAAATCCTTCCACTATCAAAAACCCACACACAATCTCCGCTCCGTTCTCTCTCCCTCTCTCTCTCTCTCTCGAGATTCTTCCCACTAGGTCTTCCTTCCTCTCTGCTATTATTTAATTTTCCGCCCACTTCTTCCAAACGGAGGCGTGCATACAGGCCCTATTAAACTTTTGACCCTTTACGTTCTCTCGTACGAGCTTCCACCACTCTCCTGCCACCGGTTTATTCGGAGCAAATGTGGCTGTGCAGCACCGATGCACTGATACAGCTGAAAGTGGAGGAATTAATTCCTTTTTGAGGAAGTGGAGCTTTTAAGCAGTTGCTTGCAGTGCAGTCTCAAGATAAATTCACCTTAAACCCTTCAAAATTCTATCATTAGACATTAACAAAGTACATTGATACAGTGCATAGCAATAATTCAGCAAGCAATTTTGCAGCAAAGTACATCTCGGCTACGAATAACTGATGAACAACGCAACAGTTAATGATAAACGCGGCTGTGCATGAGCTAATGACGCATGTAAGATAGAGTTTTGTCACTCGTGAGATTATACAACTTCTCTAAGAAGAATAGTTGTTTTACATAAAGTCTCCAAACAAGAACCATTAAAAACTTAAAATTCGTTTTCCTAATTTCTCTTCAAACGCTGTTTTCATTGCACCCGCCCGGTTAATAATTTTTAAACTATTACGCTCTGAACTGCTTCATTCTGAACTTATAATGCTTCAAGCTCCAACCCCCTCAACGCTTATCCTTCCCTCATGGTGCTACACCTCCTGCCACACACCTTTTTGGTGTCTCGCAGGGTATTTATGTAGACGTAGATAAAGCTATATGCATATTCATGCACTTACTGTACTATTAATGTAATGACTTTTACAAGAAGTAATAATTACGTAAATTATACGCATGAGAGGAACCAGGCTGGAAAATTACTATCAAGGAGGTAGGTTGAAATTTTTAAAGTAACATGATTTCCTAAAATGATATTACGGAAATTATATTATCTTCAATGAAGATACTGGACTTAATATTTTGGCCGAATATTAATTTATCCAGATGCAATTTATCATTATTATTAATTTTTCTGGGGACCGAGGTGGGCCACTGTGTTCGACTCTCATACCGAGGGTCGTAGGTTCGAGGACCAGCTCGGGGAATATTTTTCTGGCCACTTTGTCGGAAAATATTTATCAGCGGTTGACAACTTTTACACGCAAAAAAAATGATTGGAAGCACTACTGAAAGGAACCAAATCTCCGTAGAAGACATTGATAGCGCAGATCAAGAAGATCGGTCTGGCATCAACTGCCACAGCTTGGGGCGAGAGTGAAGATCGGGGAATCGGCCTAAGTACTCCGATGTCGAAGGCAACGAGAAACCACCGCATTAGTCTTCCGAGAAGATGCAACCCTGCACTCTACTTGTTTATGACATGTTTATGATGGTATCATTCCCGGTAAAATAGTCCCCCAATCGGATCTCCGGGTGGGTACTACTGGGAAGGGTACATCGGTCAGGAAAAACAGATACGGGATAGGGACATGGAATGGAAGATCATTGGAGGTGAGCGGAAAGCTGGAGAACGCCATGGTAGAAATGGAGATGCTGGCTGGGAATATACATCCTGAGAGTTCAAGTGGAGGGGAGCAAACGACTATCGACGGATATCGAGTTATATACTCGGGAGACGACAGGAGAGTCGCGGGCGTTGGCATTAAGGAAAGATTGTGGCAGAAGAGTAAAGGCTATATTGCCGTACAATGAGAGAGTTCTGATGGTGAAGCCGGAAGAAGAGCCCACGGATACCGCGATCGTGGAAATCTACATGCCGACTTCTAGTCGTACAGAAGAAGAAATAGAAAAAGTGCACGGCCAAATGGAATAAGTCCTCGAACAGGTGAAGTAGAAAGAAAATCTCGTCAAAATGGGCGACTGGAATGCAGTCGTAGGAAACGGAAAAGAAGGACGAAGCGTCGGAAATTTCGGGCTGGGAAAACGGAACGCCAAAGGAGAAAGACTAGTCGATTAATAATGATTAGTTAACACCCTCTTCGAACAACATCGACGAAGGAGGTACACATGGAAGATGTCAGGGGATATCGCATGATATTAAATAGACTACACTCGTATACTAATAAGAAGGAGAAACAAGAACCAGGTGAAGCAGTGCAGGAGCTATCCCCGAGCAAACATAAATAGCGATCACAACAACTAGGTGATGAAGGAGAAAGAAGCACCAAAGAGAGATGGGATAAATTGAAGAGGTCAATCGCAGAAGTTTCAGGAGAGCAACTAGTGAGCAAGAGACCCGACACGAAGAAACCATGCCTCACGACGGAGAAAAGGGAACTAATAGAAAAAAAAAAGAAGGAAATACAAGAACGCCAGGAGTGATGATTAGGAAGGCTATACAAGAAGCTTGAGAACTAAGCGTTAAATTATATTTAAGTCGACCGAGAGTGGAAAATGGCTAGGGAGAATTGGATAGGAGGCTGCGAAATCTTGTATGTGACAGAATAAAAAATTTGAAGACAGAAAATACTGAAACAGCATTCAAACTGGTACAGAAACATTTCGAAAAAAGGAAAATAAAAACCAACACTATCAGGGGTGTAAACGGGCATATACTGATAAAATATGAAGATAATGCCAATTGATGGAAGCAATACATTGGAGAACTCTACCAAGGTTCGAGGCCACTGGAAGAAAACCTGATGAAGGACGAGAGTGATGATGAAAACCAGGGCCCATACATACTGAGGAGCTAACTCAACAGAGAAGTAAAAGACCTTTAGGAAAACAAAGCTCCCAGAGAAGACAAAAACGACGGAGACATAAGCAAGTCCCTCGGGAACAAAGTAAAGGACAATATGTATGGAATAATGAAAGATAGCTACAAAGACGAAAGACTTTCACAGGGATGTGATGACCGCGATTCTAAAGAAGACGAGGCCAGAGAAATGTGAGGAAAACCGAAACTTGAGTCTCCCTTATATGCATAAAAATACTTACGCGAATAATAAGTTGAACGAAGGAAAGAAAATTTAAGTTAACCTATCGGAAAACCAATTTTGTTCTCGAAAGAACAGAAGAACCAGGGAAGCCATACTCTGTCTGAGAATCATGATAGAGAAAACAATACATACGAGCAAGTAACTCTATGTGACATTCGTGGTCTTGGAGAAAGCCTTCGACAAAGTGGAACGGAACAAGATGTTTGGACTGCTGGAAAAGCTCGGAATAGATTACAACGATAGAAAATGATCTATCAGCTACACAAGAAGCAAGTAGGCTGGAGGAGGCAATGAGAGAAGCATAAGTCATCGGATTCAACGGAATTAGGATCAATGGAGAAGAGATAAAGATACTACGCTTCGCCGACGACATTGCAATGATAACAGAAAACCAGGAGGATTTTCAAAGGTCACAAAACGTATTGGATCAAGTTCTCCAAAGATACAACATGAACATAAACAAGACGAAGACTAATACTCTAGTATGTGGAGGAGAGAAGCGGAATACGGCAGTCACACTGAAAAGACAAAAACTAGAATAAGCGGATTCCTTCACCTATCTCGGAAGTACCATCAAATGATGGATCAGAAGTATGGACCATCGGAAAAGTGGACCAGAAAAGACTAGAAGCCTTCGAAACCTGGTGCTGGAGGCTAAACATCAAATGATTAAGATCTAATGGACGGTTTTATTTATAAGTTTACAGAAAAATTGACGAAGAACGAACCTTATGGAACCCCATAGAGAAAAGAAGAACCAAATGATTTGGCTACACGCTTAGGCAGAATGGATTCGTGAAGAATATAATAGAAGGAAAAATAGAGGGAAGTCCCAAGGGGAAGCTCAAGGGATAAATACATGGGGCAAGTATAGAAGAAAGAACAAAAAAACCAGGAGGTAAACCAATTAGCATAAGATACGGGTAGAATGCAGGGCTGCAGTCAACCAATCTTAGGATTGAACGACCATTGATGATTTTTCGTTCAATAAATCACGTGCTTAAAATTTAAACAACAATGAGCATCAGTAGTGTGATGACTGCATATAAATAACTTATATAAATAAAATTGAATAGGTACAAGGAAGATTTTTTAGAGGTTTATTTGTAAGGACATTTGAGCACTACCCATTTAGGGAATATTAAATTTCTTACGAGACTTGCTTAGAGGTTTTTGGTCCTAATAGCTTACAAATGTGAGTAAAAATAAAGCACGAGCTTTATTTTGCATAATATTGTCTGAAAATAATAGTTTGTTGATCGCTAATATTTTTTCTGGCTCCGGTAACAAATACCAGGAATAATAACATTTTGTCGAACAGGCACTATACTTTTTGCCTTAAATTAAGCTTTACTAGGAAATTACATTTATTTAAAATAAGATATTAGCCTAAACATCAGAATCACTGGAATTGATGCACAGATGTCAATAATTATATAAGGTTATTCATGCATATTAAAATTTGTTATGGATGGGATTTTCTCATCTATCAGTGTAATGTCGTCGGGATTATTACAAAGATAATTATGTAAAATAAAGTCTGTCGCGTATTTCATTTGTCTAAATTGAAAAATACCTAGAATTGTATTTTATTTAACTTGGCCAAACATCGGGAACAGAGCAAATTCAAACAATGGAAGGACAGGAATGTTCTAAAATCATAATGCGGAGGATAATTATCAAAATTCAGTATTTTGGATAAATCCTACCTCCAAATACCATCCATACTAGTCAAAGTAAGATAAAATCTACCATAAACTCTCCATTTATAGCATAGGGATAACATTATGTTTCTGAAATCAACTTCCCGAGCCACCCTAAAGCACTGAAGTCGTAATCATGTTCAGCCAAAAGAAAACATGTATCATAATTGAAAATGGACAAAATAATTGTGCATATGAAGCAGAATTAATTAAATTATGTACGTATACATTATATTGGTACTGATACGTAGTAATGAAATACACTTATAATATTTTAACAATACTGCATACAGAAAAATCAACACGACAGTGTAAATGACTCAAAATAAAAATATCTTCATGCTGGTGGTAATTATTAAAGCTATAATTTTTGCATTTACAATACTAAAATTCTGCATTTCAATACGTGCGCTTTCCACCTATCTAAAAAATATTACTTTAATTGCTACAAATTAATGCTGAGGCTAAGGAGTTGCCACAATCAATGCTCAACGACTGAAACAAAAATTCTCAACTCCATATCCCGACTGCTCTAACCTCCATCCTTGAGAATCACTAGCCAAAACGCGATTCGAGGGAAGGACGGGACTACTGGAGCTACGGGAGACCTTAAGATAGTCGCAGACTGAGAACGGTAAGTGGGCAATGCTGGACAAGAGATGGCTGATGAGAGAGTAGGAACGAATGCCATCCCATTCCACCCACTACTTATTCACGCGCCCTTTTACCTCAAACATTTGTCCCCCTTGTGGCCGTTTGGCGGAAACGAGTCAGTTCCACATTATAACACCATCATTGTGAGTTTCTGAGTGCAGCACAGGCAAAGAGAAAGAGGCAAGCGAGTTAGCGAATGTAGCGGGAGAGGACCGGAGATAATAATGGCCGGGCAGAGAGCCTTGTTGGGTTCAAGTCGGGAGAAGGAGCAGGTGAGGAGGGTGGTTTGGAGGAGTAATCGTAGCCCCCATTATATGGAAGAAGATACGTACATATAATGAGGACTGCTGGGAGGAGGGGGTAAAAGGAGGTGAATTCAAGAAGACGGCCAGGTTATGGCAGAAATTCCAGATTATTAAGGTTCACTCTAGTCAAAATTATTACAAGGACTTTTCAAGAGATGCTTCGGGCAACCAAGTAAATATAACAACCGAGTCATTAAATCGTGCAGTAAAAACATTATGAAGGAAGTTATTAAACCCTCCCAAAGTTATGTACAAACGGAAGGTAGCAGTATCTACACGTCATTACATCACCTACACGTTCGTGTCAATTTTACAGTCAGAATACATGCAATATTGATACATAAACATATACATGAATATGTCCGCAGCAAGGCTAATCTTTCAACTCTATCCCACACCTGCAGAGTATTCCAAACTATTTGCAAGTTAGCATTTTTCATATGAATTGATTATCATTCGTCAAATAGAATTGCCATGGTTTCATTACATATTATATGGTCATTTATCCAAGATTCCGAAAAATATTTTGTCATGACCTCATTTCTTTATTGATATAATTCCTTACAAAGAATGACACATATCAAACATTCCAGTCAACAAGAAATTAAACGAAAAAATTATAAAAAATAGCTGAAATTATGCATGAAAAATAAACTAAACAAACAATATTCTGTTCAAAATCCACTTGCCATTTATAATCAGAATTATAAGTTAATAGCAGTTTCAGCGTCTGCTTCTTATTGTCTTTGCAGAATATTATAATTGTTATCACTATTCAGACAGATACAGTAAAAAATTTGCAAATAAAATCTATACATTCGCAGCCCATTTTTTTATTCATTAAGAAAACGTTCTTTTCGGACTACGAGGGTCATCCGGAAAGTAGTACCCGTTCGTGCCGCATGAAGTGCTGACGACGCGAGTAGCCGCTGGACTAGGTCAGATAGCTTCAGTGGCTTGCCTGCCTTCTCTGAGCCAAGTTGCGTGACGCTAGCATTGCCTGTGTTGTTTCTGTGATTGTTTACAATGCTTAAAAAAATTGAGAACGCCGCCAGTTGTGAAGTGAGGGCAGTGATTAAATTCCTCAATGCAAGAAACGTTCGCCCATGTGATATTCATCGCCAATTAAAGGAGGTGTATGGAGACAATGTAATGGACGAGTCGTCTGTTCGGCGGTGGTGTCGCAACTTCAACATGGGGAGGGGGAACACACACGACGATGAGCGTTCGGGGAGACCGTCTGTCATTACAGACCAACTGGTGAGCTCAGTTGACGAATTCGTGAGGAACGATCGGCGCGTCACAATTGATGACATCTGTGAGCATTTTCCCAATGTTTCTCGAACAATTGTTCATGAAATTGTTAAACACCATCTGCATTATGCAAAAATTTGTGCAAGATGGGTCCCTCGCATGCTTACAGATGAGCACAAAACCAAGCGTATGGCTGCAGCACTGACGTTTTTGGGACGTTATTCTGATGAAGGAGACTCTTTCTTGACTCGCATAATTACTGGTGACGAAACATGGGTTTGTTATGCATCACCTGAGAGTAAACGACAGTCAATGGAGTGGCATCATGCTCATTCACCAAACAAACCAAAAAAATTCAAGACAGTTCTGTCCACCAGGAAACTCATGGCAACCATTTTCTGGGATCGACGAGGTGTATTGCTTATTGATTTTATGGCCCGTGGAGACACTATTAATGCCAATGCGTATTGTGAAACATTAAAGAAATTACGGCGGGCAATACAAAATCGGCGGCGAGGTCTATTGTCTACTGGTGTCATTCTCGTTCATGACAATGCCAGGCCTCATGCAGCTGGGATAACACAAAAACTTTTGCAGCAATTCAAATGGGAAACTTTCGACCATCCACCGTATAGCCCGGACTTGGCCCCTTCAGATTTTTATCTCTTTACAAAGCTTAAAGACTTTTTGGCAGGAAAAAGATTTGACAGCGATGAAGAACTTAAAGAAGGAGTGACCCTGTATCTCAATGAGCTGGCGGCGAAGGACTATGCAGCAGGAATACAGAAACTTGTCACACGTTATGACAAATGCCTTAATTTGCTTGGAGATTATGTTGAGAAGTAGTTTAAAGTATCCTCTTTCAAATAAAATTTTTTATGTTTGTTAATATTTACTTTTGTGTCTTTATTTCACGAACGGGTACTACTTTCCGGATGACCCTCGTATTAGTGATTTTACCCTTGCATGCATGGACAGTGTGGCCTGGCAGTGGAAAATACCCCCAAGTTTCTCCAAGGCATAATATTATAGGGTAACAAATGGTCACGCCCATCACAGGAAGAACCTCAGGCCGTTTACTGATCCAAACAACCACACAGCACCATTCACCTCTCGATCGTGCACATCAGTAAATATTTAGATGGGCATAAACACAATCTCGTCAACGAGGTTTCATTACACCCAACGCTGCATTCTCCCGGAATATTCGTGGATTTAATTTCTGAGATGCGCACGGTCATCGTGTTCGCTAAACCAGAGGCTACCTGGCATTGCAAACAGAGTCAATTTGATGAAAATTTACGGCTATGCGAGGGGCATAGTCCGACGAATTAACGCGTTCAGAACGTCAGGAATGACAAAGCAAGTCATACGGGTTACAATGAGAAAAATATTGGTTCTAGACAGAAATTACATTGCATAAAAACTCTCATAGAATATCATTCGATAAAGGAAAGTGACGATGTAATATTTATATGGCAGAAAAAATACCGAAAACTTCAACAGAGCAGTTTCATTGGATTTTAATGAAAGGGTACTGGAAAAATAAAATTAAAATCGCAGCAAATTTCAGTGCCATGAAGTGTACAGACAGGTGGTCTACTAAACCTAATTCGACGAAATGATTATTTGATATTGAAAAATGGATGTTCCTTTATGGATCGCTTACCCACAGTCATCCTAGATTATATCAGAGAAAAAAATAAGCGAAAAACTATGACTAGTCGTAGAACCAAAAAAATCAATAATATTCGGTTGACCAGCTCTAAATGGAGCTCAGACATTCACTCATGAGAATCTGTTTAAATAATATTTTTTAATATCTGACGATTCGATACTGACCACCTTGAGTTAATTCTAAAACGGCAATTGAGAGGAAAACGGCGATGTTACCGATATATGTTTTGGTAAATGGGAATTAACAACATCCTTAATTATTAAATTAAAATTATTTAGATATGATCAGATAAAGTTCAATATTTGTATAAAACATAATTATAGTAAAGTATCATTAAATGGTTAATAGTAATTACACAGGACATATTCTAATTATATGTACATATGTATGAGGAAGTACTAGAGATGGTGTGTGAGGAGAGGGGTTGGTTGAGAGAAATCCTATGGAGAAGTATTGAGCGGCAGTGGGATGTTGAAGAAGGTGATAGAGGGGAGAATGTTAGGCAAACGAGGTAAGGGCAGGAACAGGATAGGGATGTTGGACGGGGTGGAGGAAGTGCACAGAGATGAAGAAGGACCTGATGTAGAGTAGGTTGCTGGATTGGGTTTTATTTGGAGTTACAGAATAGTTATTTGATAGTTGTGTCCATCCAAAAACCTACCTTAACCGCTAGATTACCTTATAATATATATATATATATATATATATATATATATATATATATATATATATATATATATATATATATATATATTTTCCGGAAAATATATTTTAAAAATTAATGTTGATTGTACTAAAATGTATAGCTACAGTAAACTGTAATTATTGAGATCGAAAAATATCTATATGTTTCTTACAAGGTAATGAAATTTCCACAAAAAATAGCCTTTACAACTTTTTCTTTCTTTCAGCAGTATACAGAAGTCATAATAATCAATACATTTCCATCGCTGCTAACGCAGTAGATTCTGCAAATATCCTATGCTGAAAGAAAGTAGCCTAGAGTAGAAATTATTATAATTTACATTTTTAATTTGAGAGTTAAAATATTTCAAATTCCATAAAGTTCTACTTCTTGCACTGCGGGACATAAAAAAAGTTTTGGGATGGAAGAAAAACCAATGAGAGTAATTTTAAAAAATCAGACACTAAAAATGCCTAAACCAAAATGGCAATAAATTATTTCATTCTTTACAACGGATTTATCACTTCATAATTTTAGTTGAACTCATATCCGGTCTACTCAGAGAAAAGGGGAAACACAAATTCTACCTAGTAATCATTTAATATTTAATTGTACTTCGATAGATGCATTACAATATGACTGTTAAATGATAAACTTATAGCTTTTAGATTTGTACAGCCGTGTTGTTAGATCTATGAGCTAGGCACAAGAAGAGCATATTAAACAAAAGTTGACATTAAAATTACTCAAGAATAGAGAATTTGGAGTTGCCAGTGGCCAAATTAGACAAGACATCTTAATAAATAATTGTGGACGACTAACTAATATTGCATCTATTTTCCCCATACCATTGGGAATGTTAATAAGCTGAAAATTTCGCTTCCCACGGACGAACTTCCGGACATTAATGCATTTGAAAATTCATAAATAATTAAATAAGTCGCTAGAGACTACTTCACGGCAAAATCTACATAAGCTCCTCCATTCCCTTCATTCATTATCATATTCAACTAGAGGAGAATATAACAGACAAAGGTACTTTTACAGTTTAAACAGATCCCAAAATAAATTCGCAAGTTTTAATTTTTCGTTTTTTTATGATTTCCAATAAACCAATATGAAACTATTTGGTTCTGCACATCCGATTAGATTCCATAGATTAAACAAATTCGTTATTATAATTTAAATCTCATTTTTCTCTCTTCAAATTTTCCACTCCATTTCCTCTCATGGGCCCTTCCGAGAAAAGTAATTAACTAAAAAAAAACAGAGCTGAAAAGTTCACCAGTACGTCAATTCTTGGCTTAAGTTTGCTTCTTTGAAATAATTTTCCTTCCTTTTTGACCGGTCAGGAAACTAAAGGTACATTAAACAATGAGCTGTGATAACGATGCCTAAATATGTGCACTTTGGTGTTCAATTTGTATTCATAGTGAAGCGCAAATTCAATGAAGGCATAACGGGAGAAAAATTCATATGATGACAAATAATGAGAACTACATTAACCTAGTACCTAGGACTTACTACTATCAAACGGAAATCTATCAAAATTAATATTCAAAGTCAAAAGTAGCATGGCAATAATACTTCAATTAAACCATGGACGTTGTTGACATACTCGCCATGTTATATCACTATTTTTTATGGCGAAAACCAAGAAATAACATTTTTTTAAATAAATGTCCTGTTTTTATATTCTTACTCGGCATAATTGTTTCTGTATTGAACACTATCACATTTCTGATTCTATCATGACTGCTAAGGTGCGAGTGGGGAACGGAGAGTCCGGATGGGCAGTGTTAGGAAGAGGTGTAAGGCTGAGGTAAGAGGGTTGCCAATTGTCACCGGTGCTGTTCAACGTATATGTAGAGGAAATGATTAAAGAGGCATGGGAAGAACTGGAGGTAGGAATGAGAGTCGGAGGGGAATTGGTAAAATCGGTTAGGTTTGCTGATGACCAAGCATTAGTTGATCAGTCAGCTAAGGGGTTGCAAGAATTGCTGAGTGAATTGGAGATTCAGAGCGATAAATATGGGATGATAATCAATATTAATAAAACAAAGGTTATGCGATTTTCCAGAAAGAAAAAGGCTAAGCTAAATATTAAAAAAGGCGGGGAAAAAATAGAGCAGGTAGAACAGTTTACCTATCTCGGAAGTGCTTTGGACCAACACGGTCAAAGAAGTAGGGACGTAAGGAGAAGAATTGCGCTAGGCAAGGAGGCTTTCTCAAGGAGGAGGGAGTTGATGACGGGGACGTTGTGTAGGGAGGTTACTAGAGATGGTGGGTTAGGAGAGGGGTTTGTTGAGAGAAATCCTCTGGAGGCAGGAAAAATGAATGAAAGGCGTATTGAGCGGTAGTGCAATGTTGAAGAAGGTAATAGAGGGGAGGATGTTGGGCAAACGAGAAAAGGGCAAGAAGAGAATAGGGATGTTGGACAGGATGAAGGGAGGAAGGAAGTACACAGAAATGAAGAGGGATCTGATGTAGAGTAGGTTTTCTTAGGAGTCACAAAATATTTAGTTGATAGTTGTGTCCATCCGAAAACGTACCTTAACAGGTAGATTGCTTTTAAAAAAATCATTAAAAAATGCGAACCTTACACTTGAAAAAAACATATTTTGATTGCCCGTGTCTCTAATATTCGATTCTGATCTGAATTGGATTCCAATTCATAGATAAGATAAAGCTTTAGCCCGTTTTTACTTAAGAATTGTAACATAGGACGGCATATATTCTAATAACTAGTGCTACTTTTTACACACTACTCCTTTAAATCAACTTCTTCCATTAAACAAGTTAACCGGAGGGTAACCGAGACAAAAATCCATCATTAAAATTACCGAGTATAAAAAAAAACACTATCTCATACCTTCCCACGTTTGATTACTTTCGCCTCACCGTCATCTTTTTAATTTTCCACGGAGATCTTCAAAGGAGCTCTACGTTTCCCGAAAAAGCCGTGGCGGCACGATTTTACCCAGTCATACGGATGCGGTTCGTCAAAATCGGATAAGTGGTAACCGGGAAAGAAGATGGAGAATAGTCAAAGAGTGAAAAAGGTTGGGGAATTTTAGGTTGAGGGGAGGGAGACCGTAGGATGGAAAAGGGTCCGAAAGTCACACCGCCGGATGGCTATGTAGGGAGTCAAAAGCAACTTGAGGTGAGGCAGAGCGGTTAGAGGCAGTAGGGAAATACAGGAATGGGCGAGGAGGGAGGTAGGGAAGAATGGATAAATGCGTGGAAGTGGCGAGAGGAGGAGAGGGCAGTATAGCGGTCGGTGTGTGATGGGGAGGAGGTGTGAGAGAGTTCGAGGGATTTGAAACGGCCGCCATGGGAACGCCTCCACTCGGTAGGATACGGAAACAGGAAGGGCGATTATTAATTTCGCGGCAAATCCCTCATAATTGAGTTTCCTTCGTGTTCCTTCTCCTCTCCTCTCTCTCCGCCCACTCTCTAACAGACCTCCAAACTCCCCTTCTTCCCTAACCCCCCCCCTTTCCCCCCTCCCATTGCCCTGGTTCCCTTCTGAAGTCGGAAGTTTCAAAAAGAAAGGAAGGACAACGCATCTCGTCCTGTGATGCCATGTCACGACGCTTTAACGGTGACATTAATGAATGGTTTCAGTTAAAAACTCAAACATGTGCATCCTCAATCTTCAATCACATATATTCGTCATAAAATAACGGTTTTTAACCAAATAATTTCAATCCTCCGTTCTCATAGCCAAGCTTAGAGAATATTTACCGTAAAATTGTGCAGTTACAGACGCAACTTATAAATTCCTGGCACTAAATAATAAAATCCACACTTTTTACCTTAATATCCCGAATGTTTTCCATAAATGTTATCATAAAATCGAACACGTTGAACGTCAGAGTAAAAGACAAATTTCCTGCCGATATCCTGTGGGGC
This sequence comes from Hetaerina titia, assembly GCA_037158775.1. Lineage (NCBI taxonomy): Eukaryota > Metazoa > Arthropoda > Insecta > Odonata > Calopterygidae > Hetaerina > Hetaerina titia. The sequence continues at coordinate 46,243,971 of CM073777.1, forward strand.
AATAAATTAATTTTAGAAACAGCTTGAGATGCCAATGTTACAAGGAGCTCATATTACCTGAAATCTCAATGCAGAAATTGAATATAAAGACCTTGATTTAATAAGCCCGGTGAAAGAAATGGAACATAGAAAATTCACGACAAAGTTTAGATGGGAAGTTAAACTCAAAATGCCACTTTAAATAATGGGAAAATTTAACATGTTGAATAAATAACAAAATTTTGGCTTTTGTTTGCAAATATATGCTGGACCTAAATATTTTGTTTGCAGAATTGTATCATTTTATGCAATATTCGTTTAGCAACTACAGGAAAAATTGATTTTCCGCGAAAATACGGCAAACAAACGCACTGAGGGCGGAGATTACAGAGATCCAGTGGGGGATTCATTTAAAAGGATCCTCACGTAACAGCAGTATATCGTCTTTAGTGTCATCGACAGCTGAGGTCATTCCGCTCAGCATCCATTCATTCGGTAACTTGATCCCTCAATTACTAACACTCCACCAGGTACCGATTGAAGCGGAGGCTTTAAGAATATTATATTAATGTTTGAGGCGCGTATGGATTTTATGGACCAATTTGTAGATTATCAATTACAATTGTATATTTTTGAATGGATTGCAAGCCTAGAATCAAAACAAACACAAAATTTGGAGGGAAACACAAAATTTAATTAAAAATAAAATATAATACGTTTTGTGTGCATCATTTTTGAATGTTGAAGAGGGTAATAGAGGGGAGAATGTTAGGTAAACGAGGAAAGGGCAGGAACAGGATAGGGATGTTGGACGGGATGGAGGAAGTACACAGAGATGAAGAAGGACCTGATGTAGATTAGATTGCTGAATTGGATGTTGTTTGGAGTTACAAAACATTTATTTGATAGTTGTGTCCATCCAAAAAACTACCTTAACCGGTAGATTACCTTATAATAATAATACGTTTACACCAGACCAGAGACTTATTCGTCCGGAATAAAAAAACTCGAACCAATCCCAATTTCCTCGATAGTTCACCTATTTTGTTTACGTTTCATATTAAATATAATATCTGTAATTGATTACAAAACTAAAAATTGCAAAACAATATTATTTTACTCAACATACGCATGAAATAATGCATCGTCCATTCCATACTACTAATCGCATCGGATTAAAAATAGTTCTTGATAATTAGGTGTTCAGAATAATCGAAAAACGGATAAACGAATTTCTGCTACAGTTGATATTTAAAAAGGTGTAGCGATAGTAGACACTCAAAAAAGTGACGCGACCTGTGAAACTGTTCTGGAGTGCCAAAGAAAGAGACGCACTCACCTGTTAAACGAAAGCAAAATGGCCTGCCACGCCTATGTTCCGTGAGTAAACCTAAATATCACGGGATCCAGGGCGTTGTTGTGGCGGGGATGGAGTCGGAGACCTCCCACTCAGTTGTCACATCACCAAGAGCAGATTTTATTCCCCATTTTTTTAGCCAGAAAAGAGTTCGAACAGGCGTGGAGAAAACATGCAAACACCAAAAAAATTCGGCCCACGCAGGAACGGTACGCTTGTGAGAAGAGCGTTTTGATCAGTCGCTTTCGGGAGGGACAAGGAAAAGAGCGGTGATGGAAAAAAAACTTAAATGGGACATTTTTAACGCTTTCGCAAATTTGATAAGACCAAAGACAGGACGACGAGTGCTAGAGAGAGAGAGAGGGTGAGAATAGAGAGAGAGAGAATAGTTAGGACAGACAGGGGATGAGATGGGAGTGAGAAGGGAGGGTTTTGGACGTGCTTATTTGTGTGTATGTGTGTGTGGCGATTTGTAAGGGTGGCATTTTGGAGTACAATTCCACGCAGAGGGAGAGAAAGGGAGAGAGAGAGACAGACTAGCGTTGGCAGGAGTGGGATGGGTGTCGGACGGGGTTGTGGAGGAGAGAAGGGATGGTGACAAGGGTGTGGGGTAGGAGCAGCAAGGGGAGCGGTCACGGGGGGAGGGGTTAGGAGGGGACCGCTGCGCGACTGTCGTAGTTGCGCGGTCGTAACTGGGGTAGTGGTGGGGAGGTACACGGCTTCCCTAATTGCAGGCCACACTCACACGCGCGAACGCCCGCCGGCTCGCAGAGGGTTGGGACGGCGGAGGAAGACGGAGAGGTGTGCGGGAGGACGCCCAAAGAAGGGACAAGGGAACAAAAAATAGAGAATAAAAGAGAGAGACTACGGAAGAGAGACGGATGGTGGGCGATGAAATACGGACGGACGTTTATATGAGAGATAAATAAACTGATGCCGGGAAGATAGCCCGGGAATCGAGGAAAATATTAAAACAATGAAGAGAAAAGCTTATTTCATGTATTTACTCACAGGAATAAAACAGCACGAAATAATACGTGTTTGAATTCAATTTCCAACACATGCAGCTGAGCCAACATAAAACGATGCTGAGTTACTTTATGACCCCGACAAATTGTAAGCTAAACAGGTTTTCCGGTTTTTAATCCTGCAATAACAATAATTTAATTAAAATGCAAGAGTAAGGTATAATGCACGAGAAAATAATAATACTACGGGATTTATGGTGAAGTTTGTAATACGGAAAAATTATTAATAATATTTTTTAAAGTAAATAATTATTTATTTAAGTAAACATTAAGAAAATACAACGTAACACGGTTGGTGTATGATATAATTTAGCTGAAATATCAATACAATGAAAACCTCCAATTTTTCGATTTTATTGCTGGTCAGGAATACTTATTTTTGGAGTAAAGTGAACTAAATGGAGTGATACGGAACATGTAATAAAAATTGAAGTTTTAGACATGATCAATCCTCTTCTACCGTTAATCTAGGACGCAAATGTTTGCATTTTCTAATTTATTCCAGCCAAAGTTATGCTTAAAATAAATATTTGCAAAATCAGCTTCACATACACGGACTTCCTCCTAACTGTACCTAAATAAAACCACCTTTATCCTTTTTTTTTAATATTACTAACTTGACTGTTAACTGTTTAGATATATTCGACATTTATTCAAAGTCAAATTGGTACACATCATATTAATTAATGGAGCCATGGCTGCATTGTGACCCAGGCATGAGTTCTCCATCGTGTTCCCACCGCGAAAATTCATCTGACCATCATTACTAACTGATGCTCAGAAAATACGTGCAGTTATATCTCTTAGGCTCTGGTGATATTCTCATAACGTCAACTTAGGTCACGCTCTCACAGATATTAAGAAACGAGATCAGGCACGACGGACGTGAAACTTAAAACATTTAAGGTTACTAAAGGTGTTAGGGTTTCAGAACCACGAATAACCATCGCTCAAGGCGGAGAATGAGAGGTAGTGGACCGTGGTAGTGTTGATAAGTGAGATGAAAGGCGATGAGGAAGAGTGCTATAGCGGGACTGGACCGGCAATTGAGGATGGAGAAGGGCCCCGAAAGATAGGGATCCAGGGGTGGACTGGTGAGAGGGTGGAAAAATGCGTGTGCTGTGTGGAGGAAACGAGGACCCCGGGAACGGCCGAGGTAGGGGAGGAACGAGAAACAGGAGCATCGCACACGGACACACGGGTATCGCTATTAAAACTTTACGCGAAAATTCAAAGGACGAGGGAGTAAAGTGAAAAGTGCATGCGGCCGTGGAGGGAGGGAATGCGAGGACAAGTTGGAGAGGAGAGGAGAGGGGGAGGAGGCGAGAGGAAGGAGGAGCGAAGGAGTTGCCAAGAGGATAAAGGGAGAGAAACAGCGGGATAACTATGCAGTATATTGGCTAGGCCACCTCTTATGGAGGAGGGAGGGAAGGCATGAGGAAGCTTTAATGTTAGGACGTAGTAACGCTTTTAATTCTCGATGCTGCGAGAAGAGAATGAATATTAGGGAGGCGGAAGGGCGTGAAGGAGGGAGTTCCACGGGATAGGAGATTGGTGCCTGGAAAATGAGAAGAGAGAGGGCAATCCGGATAAGGGGGAGGAGTGGGGTTCCAAGTAGTACCTTCTGAAGCATACCCCCAGGAGCCATCTGTGCTGCATCGCACCTTTTGAGACGAGTAAAAAGGGTTTTTGGGGAGGAGATGAGGAGATGGCGGGTAGGATGTGATGAAGTGAAATGAAAGACAAACATGGTGGGGTTTTTTAATCGTCGCAGTAAGTTTAAAAGGCACTTTTAATGAAAGACGGAGTTATAAGCAGGCCAAATGTTAGTACCCATGCCCACTTCTTTTACCCCACTTTTTTTTAATTACGTAGCGAATGATGACAAAAATTGGCATAGGAATCGCAAATCGCAAATTTCATCGCAATGGATACAATTGTAACAAAACACAAACGTGTGAGTTCTTAAGGGAGGAAAATAACTAGATGCAACTTATACATGGCGGGAAATAAAATAATTTTTTCTTAAGGATAGAAGTTTTCATTTTCCAAACAAATTCCTGTGGGAATATCAATTTATTCATCTTCCTGGTTCAAGAGTGGATGGAAGAGAAGACCACCACTAGGAAATTTTCGCGAGCATTTAAATTTCGTTTGCCCAAACGGTCACTAATGAAAGGAGCATTGCATAGTCTATTATATGAATCCTTCGAATTAATAAACATTATCTTCAACTTTAGTTCATGGAAGAAGAATTAAATAAATAACGGTATTATTTCAGTCAACATAATTTTAAAAAAATCACGCGCAATGCAGGTTGAAACGTAAAAAACGGTTTAATTCATAATTTTTTCAAAAATTACTAGAGAAGAACGCGAGTTGAATTATTTACAGAATATTCTATCAATTCTTACTACTTTAAGATAGTAAATAATCTAGACAAAAAACATCCATGCATTTCCCTTCGAATAAAAAGAAGATTACATTTTATTACCAGCTCTAAGGGATGCTGACTAACACGCAAGATTTTTCGAATTGATTTTCCGCAAATTTACAATATATGACGGGCCAGTTTAAATATTGGGATAACAATAATATGTATTAAAAAGATTGATTAAAAGATGTTTTTATTTTCAACAAGGATTTTTGCAAAGCAAATATGCATAAAGGGCATCTTCAACTACCAATTACTTCTCTGAAAACGGCAAACCTTCCCATTATAATTATTACTCCGGAACATTAAGAGCCAATTAATTTGATGAATGTTAAACAGAAAAAAATGGGGACACAATTTGCGGACTCTCCTGATTCTTGTATTTTAATACTCACAAATGATTGAGCATTTGTTTGCTTAGAATACTAAGAGTCTAGGAAATATAGGAAATATATAAAATTCCCATAATCGTGACCCTTGTCACTATTGAACAACGATCCAATATATATGAGAAAGAGTGGATAAAACCAAAGAGCAGTAACTGGAGAAGAATTGTAAAAAAGTGCCATGAATACAATAAAAATAGTTGAAAGGCGGTCAATTAGCAAAAAAGAGATTACATTTGCCATCTGGTAATTTTTTTGTGAATTGCAATATATATACTAGGCTCCACAAGAAAGCGAGGGTGAAAATATGTTGGTTGGATAAGTACAAAGGGATAGGAACGGAGCAGAAGGGCAAAATGAAATGTGTACGTCCATATTGAAGAGAGCAAAACGATAATTTTACGATCCAATTTTGAACATGCTTTACAGGAAAGGAATGGTCTTAACAAGGAAGACAGTATGAATGCCGGATTACGACGAATGTGAGGTAATAAAACGTGAAAAAGACCAAGTCCTAGAAAAACGTCCTTTCATTCAATTAGTGTTTTCTCTTTACGGTCAAATGCATGCAAGAATTAATTTAGGAAATATTAAAAAAAGAGCAATTATGGTTGCCTTTTCGGGAGCAAAAAATATTTCCCTACTTCAGAGAGAAAGCGGGGTCATTTGCAAAATTCCTATGCTGCACTCGCATAGCGTCACACTCTTAGCGATAATCGATATCTCGTTTTAAAGTAAAAATGAATAAAAAGGCAAATAAGTCATCGCGGACTACGACTGATCGAATTACAAAATCTAGATATTGCTATCTTAGTGTCAAGTATTTTGGCGTCAGTAAACTTGCTTCGATAGAAAGACTGATTAAATATTATAAATATTACTAGTTAGTCATCCGTTAACGGTAGTTTTAGGATAAAAAAATACTGAATATCTCTACTTATCTGTCTCGCCAATCAAGACACAAACATGCAACGCTACAACAAAACCTTCTTCAATTGCGCACATCTCCTTTTCTTCATTCCGTCGAACGTGCATATCCCTTATCTACCCCCACTTCGCTTACCTAACATTCTCCCCTCTATTACAGTCTTCACATTCCATTCCCAATCAAAATGCTCTGCATCCGCCTTTCCTGTTTCCCACCAGATGTAGTAATGCCTCATTTATTTTTCCCTCCCGACCATTTCACTTTTTCATCCTCCCCCACTACCACATTTTAAAAATCTTCTATCTATGCCTAACATTTTTCTTCAATGATTCCATGTTTCCGCGCCGTATAAAACCACACTCATTATCAAAGCTTTCACTAATCTTCTCCTTGCACCCATAATCAACGTCCCCGTCATTAACTCCCTTCTGATAAAATTTACTTCCCAAGCACAATTCTTCTTTTGATCCACTACCACTTTGACTGTTTTGGTTTAAAACACATCCAAGATAGGTACATTGTCCTAGCACCTAACACCTAATGACCTATAGAAAAAAACATTTCCAAAATATCCCTACTTCTTTTGTCTCCCCACTAACTCTCCCAGTAGCTTAACGATTCCTAATTTCAAACACAAACGAAGTTCCTTTCAAAATAAACTACCTTTTGAAGCGTTTTTCCTATCTTCAATTAGCAAAGCTTCGATTATTTCTATCAAATTGTGTTACTCTTGTAGGTTGTCGCTGTGAAACAATTAGGTTCGAATTAGGGACAAATGAAAAGAGTGTCGCAAAACATTTCGACGAAGTAAATAAAGAAAATGAACTTCTATTGCTGGCATCAAGTAGATTCGTGCACGCGCCGTTTTATCTCAGAACACTCAATTATTGATCCTCACCTCGATAAAGATTTAGCTCGAGAAATATTAATCGCATTTTACTACCCGTCCTTTTCCGTGACAACTACTTTCAAGCTGAGCGATCTTTAAAATTATAATAATTACCATTTTGGTCGGAATAATTTCCACCTAAGTACTAAATCAACTGATTCCCATGTGTGCCCTAAAATTAAGATACCTAAATTTCAGCTCTCTTCAAGCAAATTATTACTTCATGTTGTCTACCTAATAATCTTTTGTGAGCATGCATCCATCAGGCAACTCTGATTTTTAAGTGTAAACCCTTCAATTGATGAAATGGGTTTCTTCACATTTCGCAGATTCAGCTGGTTAAAATTTGATATAAATTCCTATGTGTATAATAACACACAAAGAATACATAAATTAGTGAACTAAAAATGAATAGGGAGTCGTTTGAAGTCTACGATAGAACTATATCGTATTAAATAATTGATTATTATATGAAACCCATGGAATTGGAGTCGAAACCAGATGGTCAGCCATCTAAATTTAACAAGCTTCCACACGGATGAGTTACTACCTAAACTTTACTTTTAGACAGTGAGGAGGCTTTTGAAAATGGTTTAATTGAGCATCAAACCTACCAGGTTTCAGACGAGAAACTTTCCAACAAGAAATAACTTGCACCAAAACTTGAACAACAAAAAAAACGAAGCATGGAGATAAGCAACTCAGGACAACAATCCACCAACAAGATTGACACAATTACCCGGAACTGACGCTTCAATATTAAACACCACTAATCTCAACGCTTGCTAATGCGGCAATAATCCATATCAAGTCATAATAGTGACATCCTTATCGAATTCAATTTTATCTCCGACGTGAGGGCGGGTTTATAGTGCATGCGGCTGGGTTTATGCAGCCACGGCTATTATTGCGAGATAAGCCGCTCCAAGACTTTCATTAAAGTCGCACACCTCCCGCTGAGACCGCTGCCAATCCACACAGAGCGTACGGGAAGATCCAACACTTTGACGACCAACAAACCCACGGCGGCTTGCTCGATGGAGAAGATTGGCGGTTTCAAGGGGATTATGCAACGGTCTAGACCAATTCGGTCTCACCGCCACGGCGATGCGTCGGAAGAAGTTAGAAAGAGTTTCGTTGAGGACTCCGAAGACGGCAATAAGTGGGTGGGTTCCCTCATACCTAGCCACTGCGGGAGAGGAGAGGTTGATAGCGGAAGGGGGAGAGGCGGGTTTTTCTCCTGACCGTGGAAGGGCTTTCGTAAGCTCAGCTAGGACCGCTCACTCCATCATCTTCCACGAGATTTTCATCCCCGAGACCAATACAGCGCGCCACCCCGGACCCTGGGGGAACCAACATCCTCGTTCCTCCACCCCTCCTCCTCCAAACTCCCCAATTCTCCGCCACCAGCTCAGGTTTTTGGGGTGGAAAGGGTGGATGAGTGAGGGTTTGGGGACGGGGGCAGGAGATGATGGGGAGGAGGGGATTTGAGGGTTTCTTCCACCTCCCCTCCGCTCACCTCCAAACACCCCTGGAGCTCTTTCATAAGCGAACGCCGCCAACGCCTCTTCACAAACCTCGCCAAAACTTCTCCCGCATAGGATCTCATCTCATCCTCCTCTCAACCCCGCGGACTGCCACTCCCTCCACCTCCGCCTTCTCCTCCACCCGTTACGGACCCAGGGTCCCACTCCAGGCACCAGGGCGACACCTAGGCCGCACCGAGGGATCGCAACAAGCCTTCCTCGCCACCTCACCGACACTACATCATGAATGCAACCACGACGAGCGTCGCTTGCCGAAAATTGCGAAGCTCGGGAAAGTCGACGAAAATTCAGCAACTAGCTCACTCCATCATTCAAGTGGCTCGCGTCAAGTAGACACCTCCGCGGATATATTGTGAAAATAGATGTAACATTTTGCAAGTCTGCCGTGCAAGAGATCCTTTGTGCAGGAATAAGGTGAATGGATTTCAGGAATGAATGAGAGCAGAAAGAAAATTGAAAAAGAAATGAATTCATTAATTTTTCACCGTCGAAAGATGCGGAGCAGGGAATGAGATGAGATAATATTAATGGAAAAGCTTAGTAAACTGAAGTATGCACCAGATTATAAGAATGGAAAGCAATGATGAACGGTAGGTATTAAAATAATGACGTGAAATGCAGGAAGCGACAAATAAATGAAGAGCGTAACCCGAGGGAATCAATGCGACCATTATATAAAAAGGTGACATAGACATACATGTACAAACATGAAGAGGAAAGAGGGGAAAAATATCGCCAAATATAATTTAAAGCTAGATTGAGAATGAATAATAAGAATTTAGAAGGATAACAAATCACATTTAACGTTATAGGTCGACTGACAACCGGGGTTTTTTTCTGACAAATGATTTCATTAAATATGTTAGCCACGCTGAATCCTGGTAAAGAGCTAAATGTAATAATTGAAAAGCATAATTATTTCTAAAAACTAAATATCTTCAAGAAAGCAGTTAGGATATGGCTGAAGAAAGTTATAAAGAGAGCAGCAGCAATAAAATATTAATTACAGAGACTTAAACTGAAGATGACAGTAAGCACGGAGGGGTCTAATTACCAAAGATATCATTCAACCACAAGGGAATGCAGAAGTCATCGCCAGTAAGAAATGGTGCTGTGGCTTGATAAACATCAACTATTATCTGGATGCATCCTAAATATTCGTGAGTAGGCCGACTTATTATTATCTGTAATCAACCGATTACGGTAGGTTGTGGACGGACACAAGCTACCAAACGTTACAGCAAATATTCTTTGTCTCTCCAAATAAAACATAACTGAACATCCTACACTACATTTAAAACCTCTTCAATTCTGAATACTTCCTTTCTCACTTTATTCCGTACAACATCCCTATCCTATTCCTGCCACTTCTTTGCTTGACAAAAATTCTCCCCCCTATCGCAGACTTAAACATCCAACTGCCAAACAAAATGCCTTGTATCCATTTTTCCTGCCTCCTCCTGTATTCTCCCAACTATCCCCTCTCCTCGCCCACCATCCCTAGTACTTCCTCAATTGTTTTCCTTTCTGCCCACTAAACCTTCTCCAACCTTCTCCACACCCACATTTCAAAAGCCTCCAACCTACGTCTATCCTCCTGCTTTAGTGACCACGTTTCCGCGTCGTACAAAACTACGCTCCTTAATATAGGTTGTTCCATACAATATATAGCACCACACTATGGGTCGACCACATTTAAATGAAAAAAATCATGGGTTGACGAAATGAGAAAGATATTATATCAAGTTAAAAAATGTGTTATTTTAAATGTTAGCTAAATTGCTAGAAATCACATTGTGAAATCCTCTGTCATTACCGACATGTAAAATAACATCAAGGTATGACTTTTCTGACCCTAAAAACTATTGCTGCTAATGCGGTCGGCTTGTAGAAGTCTATCGGTAAAAGCTAAAAATTGCACAAGAACTATTTGGGTACCAGTACTCGCGGAACTGGTAGATAATTTTTGAAAGGATTGCAAATTACAGTATCAATGATAATGGTCGATACCGTCCATTTATTCAAGTAATTAAAACAAAGATCAATTACTTATGACTTAATAACTGCAGTAAAAAAAGTGTAAAATGTCTCTTGTCATTACCACATGAAAAAAATTAAAGAAAAAAATCAAGTTGTAATTACAATTTAAAAAAGTTCAATTAGCTGTATCGATTAATTATGAGAAAAACTACGGTCGACTTATGCACGACATATTCGGGGGTGGAGATATACACGAGTATATACCATAAATACAAGCATATTCTTACTGAATGGAATAAAAATGAAAGGTTTGTGGTTTTTTGGGTCTAAAGCGTTCACTTTAGTTCACTTAAAATAATATGCGATGAACAAAATGATGATTCCCTATCATATTAAAGTATCTCGAATGAAACCCTTCAATCTCAAGGATAGTAGACCGGAATATAGGGTACAGATTATTTGGCTTTAGAAAGAGTCACAATAAATTAATATTAAAGGATCTGGATAGGAATTTATAGCTCTGGACAATATGTAACGAAATGTAGCATACCGCTACACAGATAATAAAAATAAGATTTTGACAGATGAGAGTAGAGCTCACTCGGAACTAAACCATAATCGAAAGCGTGTAACAGACACATATTCTGGGTGGTAGGTTCTTATCACTTAACAATGTAGGATTAGGAAAATTCTACGACACAAAAAGTCAAAAACTATATAAGAGTCGATCTCATGGGACAACATTTACAATGAAAAATTTCTGAAACCTTTTCGATTTCAGTTTAAAATCGGATTTGGACTTAATTATTTTCTCTAAAATAAAAACATTTTGATAAAATCACGTGTTTGAAATCAAACTTTTGATATCACCCGTGAATTCTTACTTAATCAATTAAAACACATAAGTTCTCACTTGATTTTGAAGATTTAAAAAAAATTATGGTAGCTTAAATGTCACTGCTTTCCAGATAAATTCTAACGGAAATCTTCGGCATTTGATTCTATCAGGCCAATATGTACATGATCACCCACTTACCATTTCATATAGCGCAACTTTTAGTTATTGGTAAGCTTTACTTCGACCAACAAAACCAACTTCGAGTGATTACTGTGAATGGGAACATTAACACTGAAATTGGAGGATATGAGAATTTTTCACATTCTTTTTAACCCATAGGAGGAATAGGTCTAAGAAATATAAAAACTAAACGCGAAGGACGAAAATTGTTGAGGTAAATAATAATTATCGCAAGGTTGCTAATACTTGAAAAAACACCAAATATAATTTTTAATAATTTATAATTTGCATTAATAGCTCATTTAATAATCAAATCATTCAACTCTTGTACTGAACTTCCACTTAGTCAATCTCTCTTATTTTTGGAAAAAATTATTCATGAATTCTCTTAAGGTATAAATACACATATCCTCACGATTCTCTACATTGTTCACCAATAAAAATGAACTTAACTGTTACTGGTGAATTAACTAATCTATCCTCAACTTGCATGAAAGGCGTATTGAGCGGTAGTGGAATGTTGAAGAGGGTAATGGAGGGGAGAATGTTGGGCAAGCGAGGTAAGGGTAGGAACAGGATAGGGATGTTGGACGGGATGAAGGGAGGAAAGAAGTACACCGAGATAAAGAGGGACCTGATATAGATTAGTTTGCTAGGTGGGGAGTCACAAAATGTTTATTTGATAGTTGTGTCCATCCAAAGACCTACCTTAACCGGTAGATTACCTAATAAAATAAATAAATCCTCAACTTGCTGAACTCGAATTCTTGATGGCTGTGTTGACAGAAATACATTTAAAGATATCAATGTCTGTTTCATATCGTTGATGTAAAACTCTCAGGAAATTTTGACATTAGAAGGAAACATTTGACACTACGACCAACTCTCGGGAAAGAAGTTCATAGGTAATAAAAAAGCACCAACGAAAGACTACTCTTGTCATTGCCTCATTTGGAAAAAAATCACCATAATTTTATAAAGTACTCGTTTGGACGCTACAGAATAATTTACTCTTGCGATGAAGACGTTTGAAGAAGAATTGGTCAAAGGGTAACTGGAGACAATTTCGTGAGTGTTTCAAGGCTAAAGAAGTTGACGAACACCGTTCAAGAAGGTTAAAAAGGTCTTAGGGAGGGGGGAACTCTGTATAGAGTGGGGGAAAAAATGAAAAGGCATAGGATTGGGGCGGTGCAGCAAAAGGGTCTAAAGAGGAGACATAATAAAGGGGTAGGGAAGTAGGGAGGTGGATGTGAGAATGCGACTCTAATGAAGTGAGACTCTTCGAAGAGAGAGAGGTGGAAGAACAAGAGGGGAATATGAGACAAAAAGGACGGGGAGTGGTGGGTATGAAACTGAGGATAACGGCGGAGCTGGGACTAGACGGGGGCGCGTCCAAAGAACGGGGGAGAGGCTGTGATGATGATGAGAGGGAGAGAGAAAAGGGACGGGGAAGACCCTTCACGGTAAAGGATTTCGTATGGTCCATCCCGCATGCCAAGAACAATGCCTCGAGAATGACCCTCCCCCGCACTCAGACTCTCGCCCACCTTTTCATCTCTTGTGCCCCCACAGACGCCAGCCCTCCTTCCCGAGCTTCCCTGACGATCCCGCCCAGAAAACCCTCCCGCCGCCTCCTCCCCATGATCCCTCACACGGACCTAAGGGTTGTTTTCTTGATGTCATCCCCCTTTCCACTCCCGACACTTTCTTCCCCTTCTCGGCACGTCCCGCTCTTCTCTCTCTCTCCTTGTCAAAATGGGGGCGGGCGGGAGGAGGGGTTGAGACTCGACGACAGAGCTCTGAAATTTGGACGTCTAAGACTTCACCAAAGGAGCAGGAATTTCTCTTTCGTTACTGTTCCCCGAGCAAGGAAATGCGATTGCATTCGGTGCAGTGTGGATACTACCCAAAGTACGTAGTTGAAGTCCAAGAGTCCACCATGGCAATTGCACCGCACCTGAATGCCAAGGAACGACGGTAAATCGCTGAAGAGACGGTGAAGGATGAAGATGAAGGCAAACAGCGGATAGTTTTATACTGAAGCAGTCCCAGGAGTCATTTGAAATCGGATGTCTGAGATGATGGCGCATGTGATCTTCTGTATTTTTTTATTATTTTCCGCATCTATACTCTCATCAGAGTTTAACAATAGACCTCAACAATAGAGAGTATAGGATAAAATATTTCTAAATGTTGGGTTACAGCCATGCTACAAACTTCAAATTACTAATAAAAAGAGACGTTTCAGGCGTGATATGGTGGAAAAACATGATTACTTAAAATTAGCAATTTTCCACAAAAATAAAATTTATTAATACGACCCGTTTCAATGCAACCACATCATCATGTAGTTGCATTGAAACCGGTCATATTAATAAATTTTATTTTTGTGGAAATTTGCTAATTTTAATTAATTCAAATTACTAGAGAAATTAATTTTTACACTTTAAAATGCATGAGAAAAGTGAAAATGTGGCTAAAAAGGGACTGTGAGAAGCATGGAGAAATAATCTGGTTGGAGATGAAGGGGAACGTAAAAGTATTAGACGAAGTGGCAGAAGACAAGGGAATTCGAGGCAGAGAAAACATACGGAGGATGACAAAATAGTGGAGAATTTCGAAGGCTTTGTGAAAACGGGGAATGACATAGCAACAGGAATAAGAGGGGAAAATAACAGACATATAGGATGCCATGAAGGAGATGGAGTAAGGGGGATTAAACCTGAAAATAGTGAAGGAAAGCAGTTTTTATATCGACAGGGAGTCTAAAAGGATTTGAAATACGCGCGTATAAAGGCTCTCAGGGGTCGCCTTAGACGAAATCACTAACAGTGTAGCCACATTATCGACGTAAGATTATTATTAGGTAATCTACTGGTTAGAGTAGGTTTTTGGATGGACCAAACTATCAAATAAACATTTTGTAACCCCAAACAAAACCCAATCCAGCTACCTACTCTACATCAGGTCATTCTTCGTCTCCGTGTACTTCCTTCCTCCCTTCATCCCATCCAACATCCCTATCCTGCCCTTTCCTCACTTGCCCAACATTCTCCCCCCTATTACCTTCTTCAACACTCCACTACCGCTCAATACACGTTTCATCCATTTTTCCTGCCTCCATAGGATTTCTCTTAACAAACCCCTCTCCTTAACCACCACCTCCAGTACTTCCTCATTTGTTTTCCTTTCAGTCCATTTCACCTTCTCAATTCTTCTCCATACCCACAGACGTAAGATAAACTGGTTAATCTGATATAGTGATATATTCTCCTAGTATATAATATTCTATCGATACAAGTAAAAGAATCGTAATAATAAGGAACATACAGTTATTTCTTCTGCTTGGAACTCCAAGAGAAACGGTCCCGTATTGAGATACGTATACTTTTTATTTGTATTTTCCTTCGTCACTCAAATTATCTGTTTGCGTACTTTATGATGTCGTGCCCTCCTTACTGTTTGCAATATTTCCTCGAACGTCACCCCTTCCCGGCAGGCCATACCTCTAACCTCTTCGGCCATCACTTATTTGATTTTCATTTTGAGTGGAGTCATCGGGGAGAAATTCCTTCACTTACATCTCTATATTTCACCTAATGTCCTCCTCTCCGTCTCCCGCCCTATCCCCGCCGGGCCCAACACATTTCCCACGGTCCTCCCGTTGCCTCATAATCTCAAACTCTCAAAAACCCCTCCTGCGCCTCCTCCTTCCCGACCTCTCATCGTCCCAGGGATCCCTCCTGATTCCCAGGTTTCTCCCTCACCTTTTGCTCTCCAGTTTCCTCGTCCGGGAATGGACTAGCTCCTCTTCCGAGGGCCTTTTCTCGACCAACCCCTTGCTCCTTAATCTATGCTCGTTATTCTTACTGACCCCGGGCAACTCACTCCCTTCCTTGGATATTCATTCTTCCGTGGATTTATTACGACTAATTTTGTAGTTCATTGTGGTCTTTTGTTATCCTGACAAAAGGCTTCCCCAAAATGTAAGTGGATAAATATAGATTCGCCGGGGGAAATAACACTTTCGGCGTATCAGGGAAACAATGAACGTGTTGCTTCCCATTAAATGAACAACCCTGGGTCAATAATTATTCGATCCCTCGTCCATTGTCTTATGATGCCCTAACGAAGAAAAGGGCATTACATAGATGCTTCAACTACGGTGACTTATGATTTAAATATTATCACTAAAAGCTATCCCTATATTATCCGGCTATCTCTTATCCCTTCCAAAGATTTACTAGTGTTGCATATATATATTATTATTAGGTAATCCACCGGTTAAGGTATGTTTTTGGATGGACACAACTATCAAATAAACATTTTGTGACTCCCCACCTAGCAACTAATCTATATCAGGTCCCTCTTCATCTCTGTGTACTTCTTTCCTTCCTTCATCCCGTCCAACATCCCTATCCTGTTCCTGCCCTTACCTCGCTTGCCAGACATTCTCCCCTCTCTTACCTTCTTCAACATTCCAATACCGCTCAATACGCCATTCATCCATTTTTCCTGCCTCCTTAGGATTTCTCTCAAATGTATAAAAATAAAACTTAAGACAGCAACATACAATATGAGAGCACATAATAGGAACACTCACAGTTATTTCTTGATAATTTCGACGGAATTGTGCTCCGTCTTCCTCGGAAGATTAGTTAGGACCTCAGCTTAGGGCAGTCTTAACTAATCTTCCGAGGAAGACGGAGCACAATTCCGTCAAAATTATCAAGAAATAGCGTGTAGGTATTCCTTTTATGTGTTCTCATATTGTGTGTCGCTGTCTAAGTTTTTTTATTTAACACTTCCGTGTTACTTCGAAGAAATTATATATATATATATATATATATATATATATATATATATATATATATATATATATAAAACTTAGACAGTAACACACAGCACGAGAACACATAAAAATAACACTCACAATAATATTTTGATAATTTCGACGGACTCGAGGTCCGTCTTCTTCGGAAGATAAGATATAAGTCAGTCTCATATCTTATCTTCCGAAGAAGACGGAACTCGAGTCCGTCGAAATTATCAAGATATTATTGTGAGTGTTCTTTTTATGTGTTCTCGTGCTGTGTTACTGTCTAAGTTATATATATATATATAAAGTCACTTTCTTGAAAATCCCACGAACGTGCATAATAATGTAAATGGACCCACTAGTCGACACAAACACAGAAACTGAAGCACATAAAAGAGGGACTCACTGGTTCTCGAATTTTCGGTGGTGCAACCATCTTTCTCTCTCTCTCTCTCTCTCTCTCTCTATATATATATATATATATATATATATATATATATATATATATAGAGAGAGAGAGAGAGAGAGAGAGAGATATATATATATATAGAGATCTCCTATATATATATATATATATATATATATGAAAGGCGTATTGAGCGGTAGTGGAATGTTGAAGAGGGTAATAGAGGGGAGAATGTTGGGCAAGCGAGCTAAGGGTAGGAACAGGATAGGGATGTTGACGGGATGCAGGCAGGAAAGAAGTACACCGAGATGAAGAGGGACCTGATATAGATTAGTTTGATAGGTGAGGAGTCACAAAATGTTTATTTGATAGTTGTGCCCATCCAATATATATATATATTGCAGCAATGCCTCAACTAGACCTCGAAGGTGTAAAAAATTCTAATAGATGCTTAAACCTTAGGAAGCTAAGCTCCAATAGAAATGTCATCATTCAATATCTTCAGAAGGGCATCTCACATTCAAAATATCCATATCCAATATATGAACCTGATAAAAAAAAATGAGATACTCGATATGCGTGACGTGACCAATTAGCAGGATGAATGTTATGAATGAAATATAGCCTATGGATAACAAAAAACGTGAACAATAACCATTACTAATTTTCTCTCCAGAATAAAAAAATACGACAAAGCAATCAAATAGAAATATAAACGATTAATATTAATGATGCATCATTTGAAAGCTTAAGAGTACATGATTAGGTATATCCACAATATATATATAATATTAGGTATGTCCAAAAAATTAATCTGTTATCCTTTGAAAATTAAGGCTACGTTATACGGATATAAATTGGAAGGATAATGAGGCTTCTGATACCGAAAACTAAATACTTTTTTCGATTTATTTCCAATAATGTTTCCCTATTAACCACCAAAATATTACATAAATTTCAAGATAGAAACCATTACATACCATCACACAGAAGTGTACCTACTTATCTATGCAATCAATATACACAGCTATTGCTACCAAAACGCAACACACAATCTCAAATCCTGCAAAAATTGACATTGTTTGATAAATATAGCATCATTAACATGACTACGTACATGTCATAACCACCATGTTTAATTTAAGACACATCCTGCCTAATTTTATACTCTTAGACGGATGTAATATTATACGCACCAACAAATAATAATACGTACAGAAGAAACAAGAAACGTGTATCAAATATAAAACGGCAAAACCAATTTCACGGCCGCCAGAGACGAAAAATTTTAACTCCCTGGACAAGCTTTTCTACGAAAATTCGTACTCTCACAATCGGGAATCGTGGACTTATGAGATCACCGCATATTTAATTAAGAGCGAGCACCTGCAAATCTTTAATGAACTACGCCCATTGTTTCGGGAAAATCTCAAACAGAAATCCGCACTCCAATTACGTAGGCAGAGCAGAGTACACGATCGTACCTACGGTCAAGTTGATTTGTTAATCGACTCAGCCTTGTACAGAAAATTCCATTACGCGTTATTTCGAAGCATTGACGCTCGCATGATGTTGCTCGCGAAACTTGTACCGTAGCCTGAACAACATAGAAGCATCGATCTAAGTTCAAATGTGCATTTGTGTAATTAAACTCATGTTTGCTTAAAAATATGATACTTTCAACGCTAACACTCTAAACATTTACAGGAAAAACACTCAAAAGTTTTGTTGGAGGGCGTACACCATGGTTTTTATATTTGTGGTATAAATATCGTGTTCAGCGTCATTTTCAACAAAAACCGTACATTTCCCCACAATGTCATAACCAAATAAAATATTCGCAAAACAAGCGGAAATTCGAATTCACAGGCTGATTAATGATGGCATAAACTTGTTCGAACGCATATAAAAAAATGAGAATTTCCACTAGAAAATGAATAATCGATGAATCAAGTGAAGAGAAAAAATAGTGAATATCTAAGGTAAAGGGATATATATATATATATATATATATATATATATATATATATAATATTATATTATATATACATATATATATATATATTCATTCAAACATAGAAATAGGTATAAGGAAAGGGGATAGGAAAACACATAAAAGGCGAACACAGGACATGTGGGAAAGGCGGTTTTTGAGCAGATCACGAAGGTAAAAATATTTCCTTAAACGGGATTTGAACACCGGACCTTCCACTTGCCGGGAGAAGGTCCGGTGTTCACATCCCGGTTAAGGAAATATTTTTACATTCATGATCTGCTCAAAAACCGCCTTCCCCACATGTCCTGTGTTCGCCTTTTATGTGTTTTCCTATCCCCTTTCCTTATACCTATTTCCATGTTTGAATGAATATTTGTGCGACGCATGGCGGGATTTCGTATTTCAATGCTTATATATATACAAATATTTTAAAGCATAAAGATGGAAAGGAGGAATTTAAGCAAAAACATAAATGGAAAACGAATGACGTTTTAAGGAAGCATTTCTGACAAAACTGATGGCTTTTCTACGCCTAATTGTTCGATGCATAGGCTAATTAATTGTTTCTGCAAAAGCCACCGTTGCAAGTCACGTCTTTAAATTTTTGATCCCACGAAAGAGAAGGATCCGGTGCAGATAATGCAAAATGGACACGAGTAACATGCCTCATACATTCTGGGAGCATGCCTCTCATATCCTGTCAAAATTCATTCTCGTCATGACCGATGGCGAATGCGCACAATGAATTGGTAATCATCAAAGGATCTCTGGATGAGGTAAATTTCCTAAAGGGGCTTGTTTGATGCTTTTCCGCACTTCGGCGTCACTCATTATGCCGAAAAAGTCACACCTTCAGGGAAATATTCCCATGGAGCCCTATTTTTTTGGAGGTGCTAGATCAATAAAATATACATTCCCCTCAATCATTTAAAAAATGAGTGCATAAAAGTAAAACAATGTGATGAGAGAAAAAGTATTAAAAAATCTACTAACTACTAATAACTACTGACGGATAAATCAACGGTCGCCCTTGACAGCATTCATAAAGATTCTAATTAACGAAACGAACGCTAATGGCTTCTATCGCTGGGGAAATTTAAGTAAAAAAAAATTTTTTCAAGAATTCCGCAGATGGATTTGGATTTGACACAATACGTGAGAAGTTGTCGTGTATCATATGGGAAAAATATTTTTTTCCTTGACAAACTTTGCCCATTTATACAGGTTTGTGTGTGTGTGTGTATGTATGCGTTTCGGCATATGAATAAAAGTATTGATTATTTCTCCGATTAATTCATCATTTAGTGAAATCAGAGGAGTTACACACGTCTCACAGAGACATATATATATATATATATATATATATATACATATATATACAATTACAATTGTAGTACCATAATACAATTGTAATTGGTAGCACATCCGCCCGGCAAGTGGAAGGTCCGGTGTTCAAATCCCGGTTAAGGAAATATTTTTACATTCGTGATCTGCTAAAAAAATCGCCTTCCGCGCATGTCCTGTGTTCGCCTTTTATGTGTACTCCTATCCCCTTTCCTTATACCTATTTCTATGTTTGAATGAATTATTGTTAGCCGTATGGCGGAAATTCGTATTTGAATATATATATATATATATATATATATATATATATATATATATATATATATATATGTCTAATCTTGAAAATGACGCACTCCGGCGACGCACAAACACACAAACACTAGGTTAATAAATATTAAACACACAGAAACATAAAAGAAGGACACTTACAGTAGATATTTACGTTTCGACGGCACGGCCGTCGTCATCAGAACATATATATATATATATATATATATATATATATATATATATATATATATATATATACATACATATACATATTCCTCCAAATAATCTTTTTCTTGGCTTAAGAGACAAAACGCAGATATTTATTGCATTTAAAAAGAACTAATGCAACTCTACAAAACGAAAGAGAGAATGAGTTCTGACTTCCACATTTCAAGGGCAGAGGTCTCCCCCTCTCCCAGAAATGACCCTTTTTTGAGCTATAAAAGGGGGACAAGAAGAGAAGCCGCGAGTAGAAAGGGGCTAAGGGACTTCTTGGCACGCATCAGAGCGCAGACGAAAAAGAAGTGTGCTAAATTTTTCTCAATCCCAAGTCTGCAAAGTCCTCGCCACGTTAGACAAATTCAGCAAAATCCCAGAGGTATTTTTTTTAAGGTTAATAGGGAACATCTAAATTGATAGAGAATGGAAACTCGATATTAATCTTCAACTTGATGTATTGACTACACTTCTACGTGCGCATGTTAGTTACATGAAATAACCTTAACGGCGTATTTGTTCAACGTCAGTAAAGAAGTTGACTCTGAAAAAATAAATAAGCTAAATGTAGAAGCATCCGAGATGTAAACAAATTCTGTCCGAGGCCTGCAAATATTTGCATAACATAGTACTGGTATTTAAAACTATTGCCACAACAAACATATACATCTGACTTTACCGTCAGATAGAGTTGTCAAAATAACACTCGGACCTTACAAATTCCTGGCCAATTACAACGTGAAGAGAATTGTTCGCCCCGAAGAGGGATTTAGTGGAGTTAAAACTCGAACAAATTCCAATGAACACTGAGTGTTCATCTTCAAAGTAAGGAGCATGCCATAGACTGGTGATAATATACAAATTAAATTTGATGAAGAACCAGGAAATAATTTATAATAAAATTTTTACATAGGGTATAATTTAGGAAGGCCATGCATTACAAAACAATGCTTACAAATTAATACCTCAATTTTATACATAAAACAGCATATGTCATTAAAAGCACATTTTCCATAAACAGGGAAAATTAGCTGATTCAACAATAAACTCACGCGAAAAGACAAGATGATATTGCGTAAAAATATTGGCTAACATTTATATTGAAAGCATTAGTGAAACAAGAATAGTACCACACAACATACCAAACACAATTTTAACACAGCCATTTATCATTTAGATACAACTTATAAGCGCCCGACCATTATTTCAAGGCACACTTACACAGTGTGCCTTGAAGCAATGGTCAGTGTATGATCACATATCAATTACCATTAGGCAAAAATAGTATTGCACGAGAGAAAAAATAATAGCTCAAATAACTTCGTCGTTCTATTACTTTTCATTCCATTTGTTGAGATTCATGCATTAATATCCAAAACTATAAACAAAAACAGTTGAGATCACAAAAAAAAATTGTGTGAACAAGATAAAGCGAAAATCTACGATAATTTTCTGAAGAATAAATCAGACTTAATTTAAAAAAAATAGGTCCTTTAACTTAATCAGCACGTCTATTATACCTGTTTTCCACGTTTTGCTACTATGGGAATATAGTAAGTACTGACAGAATTGAAACATTGTAAAAGATGTACATGTAATTAGTAAACTCCTCAATCGGAAGTATGTTTGTATAACTTCCTGGCCGAGTGCACATACATTGTATTTAATTGATGATTTTCACACGCCAAAAGGTGGGGACAATAGGAGAATAAAAATTAATTTATCCTTGAGTACGGTAAACGGAAGAAACGAGAATAACCTTTACTCTAAACTCTTTGTAAAACCAGCCCTGTGCGATCGCTCGAGTGACATCACTTTAGAGACGATACGAGGCGTGTTCATAAAGTAAGACCCGTTTGGTCACAGGAAAAAATATACTCATATGAAACACATTTTATTGGCACTTTTAGTTAGCTACAAACCTACTTCACTTATCTACATAATCGCCGTTCACTTCTAAGCATTTTTCGTACCGCTGCACCAGCTTCTTTAACCCCTCTGCATAGAAACTCGCCGCCTGAGGGTTGAACCAATCGACAACGCCATTCTTGAGTTCCTCTTCGGTTTCGAAATCTTGTCCACCGAACCACTGTTTCAAGTGCAAGAAGAGGAAGTAGTTGCTGGGTGTAAGGTCAGAACTGTACGGTGGGTGGTTTAAAGAGTTCCCAACGACCCAAAAACTCTCGTCCACTGGACATTCTTTGCTCTTTGTGGTGGTCGGTGAGCATATTCGGTACCCACCTTGCACGCAATGTGTGGTATCTGAGGTTTTCCGTAACAATATTGTAGACAGTAGTACGTCCGAGTTGAGGAAATTATTCAGCCTGGCCATTAATTGTCAATCGACGATCACATCGCAGTTTTTGTTCCACTTGCGAAACAATTTCATCGGTCAGAATACTGGGCCTACCACTTCGTTCTTCGTCATGGACATTTGTTCGTCCATTTTTAAAATCACAGCACCATTGTCTAACCTTTCCTTCACTCATAACTATAGGTTTATAAACTAGGCATAATTCCCGATGAATTTCAGCAGCCGACAATCCTTTTGCATACAAGAATCGTATGACAGAAGGCACTTCACAGCTGGCGGGATCAACGATTGTCGTGGACATTGTTGTTTGCATGCACGGACAAGCAAACCACTTCTGAAACAAAACAAATGCTGCTATAGCTTCTTAATGAATCAGTAGATGGCGCTGCAGGAGCAAAACTGTGTTCTGATGCGCCAAAATTTAAATATAAGCAAACGGTACTTACTTTAGGAATACACCTCGTATCAGAGCGAAGAAATGTGTAAGCAGAAGATAAGGTTAACGAGACCATGAACGAAGAAGTATCAAATAATTGATACGAAATGCGCAGAGTGTGGGCAATTATTTTGCTAAAATGACAGCAGTACTTGATTTTATACCGAACTATATCGTGCAGTTCCAGTAAGCCTATCGGTCTCCACATCTGAACACGTTTTTTTTATTTGATCCCCCCAACAAAATCGTATTGGCTTAATGACCTACGGCGATGGGATCATCTCTATGAACTCTTATTATCCCAAGAACTAAGTTTCTTTTTGATACAAAATGAGTCCAGTCCTGGGACTTCGTTAATCGGAAAAAGCTCTAATGATTAAGAAAAGCGAATGAAATAAGTGAGGAAGGTGTCATAATCGAAAAATGAAGTGGCGAGCAGCATATAGCGATATAGATCCGAGCGGAGACCATTAGAGGGTTAGGAGCCGTTCCTCGTTACTCCTTTACAGTTAATTCGGAGGTCCTTAACGATCATGTCACATCTAGAGACCCGGCACGGAACAAGTCTTTTCACTCGTGTGGAAAACGTGGGTGGCATGGTGTTTTTATATGAAAAATAGATATCGGGCAGAACTCGAACGACGAAGCGATGAGGAA
Source organism: Hetaerina titia (assembly GCA_037158775.1). Classification (NCBI taxonomy): domain Eukaryota; kingdom Metazoa; phylum Arthropoda; class Insecta; order Odonata; family Calopterygidae; genus Hetaerina; species Hetaerina titia. Next base: position 46,267,975 of record CM073777.1, read on the forward strand.
ATGTCGAGATATATACCAGCAAATAAATCGCATCGTGCTGGAACAACAGAGGTGAATTTTCCACCATGCCTTTTTCATTTATTCCCTCCATCGCCGCGTCCGTCCTTTCCACGCAGAGACCAAATCGACAAGCTACGAAAGGAGCAAAACAGCGACGCTCGGTCAAAAAGAATGAGAGCAATGAAAAACTACAATATGGAAGTTCATGGAAGAAATGGGAAAACAAAGAGAAAACCAAAGGTATGAATGAAATGGAAACAGGCGCAATATTGTTACAAACGTAAAACAACCAAAATAAAGATATGTCATTCACGCATACCAGTTTCTGGCACGATTTTTTGGTGATATTGGTACCACCGTTAAGGCAAACAGGCCAGAAAAGATTGATAAATAATTATTATTCAATCCTTTCTGGCCTGTAACAATCAATAATTATTAATATAATATTCCCATATCATCAAGTAGAAGTTTGTTTTACGTAAGTAACAACATATCTATATCTTGAAAACTATAGCTGATAGGAAAAAACTAGTGTCATAATTGGATTCAGCACCCCAATTGTTCTTTAAATCAACATTAAAAGCTCCGGCACCAAAACCACGGTTGGCCTGTGTTATTAATATAATATTCCCATATCATCATGTAGAAGATTTTTTTACGTAAGTAACAACATATCTATTTCTTGAAAACTATAGCTGATAGGAAAAAACTAGTATCAAAATTGGATTCAGCACCCCAATTTTTCTTTAAATCAACATTAATAGCTCCGGCACCAAAACCACTGTGCCTGTGTAATACATAATGAAGGATCTCAGGTTTTCACGGCGTATGGTATTCAAGAATTTTTCTCGGGTTTCCCACCGGGTCAGGTTAATGAAGTGCACCGACGTTTCGAAGGCTGACTTTGCCATCGTCTTCAGGGTGAAGTGAAGTGAAGAAGTCTTCACCCTGAAGTCGATGGCAGAGTCAGCCTTCGAAACGTCGGTGCACTTCATCAACCTGACCCGGTGGGAAACCCGAGAAAAATTCTTGAATACATAATGAATTTGCCAAAATGTGAATGCCTACGTTCATGGAAAAATATACAAAATGGAAAGAGGGAGATGATGTACAGTTGGCATTTATCTGCAGAATACTTCAATACAGGAGCGTTTGGAGAGGTTCGAAACGCAGAGAAAGTACAGAATGAATAAGGTGCGAAAAATTACATAGTCCATACTGGAACTAGGATTCGAGATTTTCCAGATGCCAGTCGGATATTCTGCATGATGGCTTTTTAATGCATTTTTCTCTGAATACAGCGATATTGAAAGGACTAAAAGAAGAAAAGAGAGAAGTAAAAAATAGATAGGGAGGGAAAAAGGCAATGGATGGGATGGGGAGAGAGTAATGAGCTACAATGGTTTAAGTAAGGGATCTAATACATGTTGAATATTTATAAAATAAACATTGAGTAACATCGTACATTCTTAATATTATTAAGCACCTTTTAAAGATAGGAATTGGATCGACACAGAATTAATACCGCCACGTTTATTAACCTCGCCCAACAACACACAACACAACAATAAACCCTTATTAAATTCCTCATGACTTCTATCTCCCATCACTCCGTTCAACGTCCCTGTCCTTGTCATAACCCTACCCAACTTGTCTAGCGTTTCCTCTCTATCGCAATATTCAACATTCCATCGCCTATCAAAATTCTCTTCATCCACTTTTTCTGCTTCCTTCAGATTTAAATTCAATTAAATACATTGAAGCACATAGATTACTATAATATTTTGATAAAGAAAGGTCAATTTCACCACACTGTGGATAAAATCACGGCATGGAAGATAGCTTAGACATGATAATTATGTAAACAGCTGAAAGTGACAAGTTATCTAAAATATTGATCTACCTATCTAGATCTACTGTGCAAACATTCCATGAACCCAAGGTGGTCATGAAATACCGCTGGAATCATCTTTAATCACCGGCTCACTGAAATCGAGAGGTGTTAGAAGGAAGATATGACTGCAAGCAATTTAACGAGTCTTTGAGCTCCCTTTGTATAGATTAAGAAATCATAAATCTCATATTTTGACGACGATTTCCATCAAGTCATCCACTCCATAAGCATTATACCGTGACACATCGGTTCGAGGCTATACCTAAATTCTTTGAATACACATAATTGAAGAGCTTCCGTCGTGGGACATAATGATTCGTGAGAACTTATTGAAAATTAAAATGGAAAAGAAAAGATTCGCAACATACGGCGCTGCGAGAAGAGGTTCATGAAATAACGGTGACCGGTAATTTGGGTCAATGCACGCTGAAGGAGCAGAGGGTGGAATGAGTGAGGAGAGGGGAGAGGACGAGGATCCACTTAATTTCATTGGGACTGTTAGTATGGTAGCATCACTTGGTGGATTTCCCCCTCTGAGCCGAGCCTCGTGTTATATTTTCTAGATGCAGATTGCTCGTTTGTGGGGAGGGCACAAAGCATACGGTCCACGGGGTCGACAACAAGGGGGAGAGAGAGAGAGAGCTTGGGTGGAACGGTGGGGAATGCTTAGAGAGGTATGGCTGGAAGGCATATCTCATGCACAGAGCGGAGACAAGATCGTGCGCGAGGCTACCGCCGTGGATAGCGCTGGTTACCGGGAGCTGCGGTGGATCACGGTGGGGTGGAAGAGAAGCAAGCGGAGCAAGGGCCACCGTGGGGAACCTGGAGGGGTGAATGGGAGGCAGAGGATCGCTTCTCTTTTTACTCCAGTCTCCTCACTTGGCATCCTAGACATCTCATTGCTCGGGTCTGGACACAATGGGAAGCCTACGTCATCCTTGAGAGCACGGCACGCGAACACGTACAAAGCTTAACTTATTAACTATGGGAGGAAGCTCTTACTTAACATGCAGTTGCATAAAAAGCTTGGGTAGGGTAAATGGTGTTTTAAAAATAGGGCGACTACAATCGAATTTTCTCCGTTCTCGAGGCATAACCGTAGGATGACACAGAGGAACGGTTTGGCATACAAGATGTAGCGGGACTCTTTCAATGTTTTACGAAGCTCAATCTCTAAGAACAGTAGGTACTTAACACTTGAAAAACTCACTTGGAATGATTTAAGTGACGATATCATAAAATTACCATCAAAACATTTTGTACTGCAAACATATAATGATCCAATCCTAAAACGTAGCATTATATTTCTTGATATTTTTGAGTTCCATTTAATTATTTGATTTATTACAGTGATGAAGAGGGACCTGATGTAGATTAGGTTGCAGGATTGGGTTTTGTTTGGAGTTACGAAATATTTATTTGGTAGTCGTGTCCATCCAAAAACCTACCTCAACCGCCATAAAACCTTATAATAATAATAAATAATAATTTGATTTATTCTGAAAACAAAATACTTTAACACGTCGCCAATATTCCGTTGCGCTAAAATCAACAAGTGCGGGGACAATGATTATTTGATGTTCAATAGTGTAATTATACCTAAATCAAAATTAAAAATGGCAAGCAACAACAAACTATCCGCTAAAATAACTCTGGATTATGGAGATTATTTAAATTTTCTTGTTTAATATTCATAGTTAATTAAATTAAAGCTTAACTCACTAAACTCACCCAGTGAAAGCTAAATTAAAGCGGATATGAAGAGAATAACATGTAGAACCTTTAAGGCAACTAACTACTACTGCGAAATACTACAAGCCTCTAACTAACTACTGTGAAAATAAGTTGGGACGCTATTGTTCAGCAAGTAAATGTTCCGTAGTTGATATTATATTTCTATGGTGTTGATAAAAACATTACATAAATTTGGTTGGCATGCGTTAATAATATCTCTCAATACCGGTAGCACAAATCAATGAAAGACTAAAATAAAAACATTTGTGCCCAACTATCGTTTTATTATTATTAGGTAATCTACCGGTTAAGGTAGGATTTTGGATGGACACAACTATCAAATAAACATTTTCAACTATCGTTATGACTGTGTCGATTCGCGGAGTATTAATGAAAATTTGGTGAAGTTTTCTGGGGTCTTCAACCGGGTCAGGGGTTCCATGATGACCGACATTTCGATGCTCGACTCGTGGATCGTCCTCAGGGATGACTCGTGCATCATCCCTGAGGACGATCCACGAGTCGAGCATCGAAACGTCGGTCATCATGGAACCCCTGACCCGGTTGAAGACCCGAGAAAACTTCACCAAGCTCATACGCCGGGAAAGCACCAGATCTTACTTCATTAATAAAAATACTTGTATGATCAGCGGGGAAAAATGGTTTTCGAGTATCATAATAAGAATTCCGACTTTCCTGTTTTAAGAAACGTCTTAAAAAAATAGGAAATAAGTATACATTATATATATAATAGATATTATTTAATTTATTCTTCTCTAAGTTTATATACGACGTAAATATAAGGAAAGGGGATAGGAACGACGAACGTAGGAGAGGTAGGGAAGGGTTCGCCGTATGGCGGGATTTCGTGTTTGAATGTGTGTGCATATACAAAATTCAAACTCGCAAACCTTTTTATATAAGCATCAAATACAAAAAGTAGGAAGGAAGTCGGTTACCCCGCTGATTAATGCAGGTACCGTAAGAAAGACGGATGGAATATCACCTCTTTATTTATGAAATATCTTCATGTACATGCTCATATCGTTCAAGGGCACGTTTAAAAGTCACTGCTCTTATATGGTAGTAATCACCCAAATAGTTGCTGCTACAATTATAAACTGATATTAATAAAAAATATCGTTTTTAAATATATTACTCATTATCTTAACAATTTTTACGTATAACAGAGTGGGTTTGAATGAATTGTACGAATGTAGATTTTTATATAGGGCCAAACTCAGTTATCAACTCGAAGGTAGCTTTGAGATATGAACTAGTACTAAACACAATGACGTGTGAAGTTCACATATCAGGGCCAGTTCCTTTCCCTGAGCCGTCTATGGTTTTCTAGAAAGATCACGTACCCGAAAAATCACACAGATTGGCTGTAGCTGAGATTAGCTATAGTGGTCGACTGGACTCTCCGGTCAGTAACCTAACGTTCTACGCACTCAACTACCGCGTCTTCTTTTATATGAAGACTTCGAGAAAAAGTGGAAATATTAAAATATAAATTATTGGTATAAGATATACGAAATAGCGAAAATATACGCAGGATATGCCAAGAAAGGAGAATATACAAGAAAAGGAGACAATACTCAGGAAGAGAATAAAGTTTTTGTATTTATAACAATGGCCAATGGAAGGAGGAGCAGTGTAGGGCATAAACTATTACATTCTTCAAAATAGATGCTTGCCTACTAGGATGCATATTACTTTTCGGGGTCATTAATATCTAAAAGACATGTATGCACGCAAATGCCCAACATAAGAACAAATAGAAGATGAAAGTCGATAAAGGGACCTTTACCAAATCATTACGTTCTTACAATGTAACGCTTACACTGAATTAACAAACGATGCGATTGAAGGGGATGAAAAATCAGTATTAAAGAGATAGGTACAACATATTTCGTTTGGTGTAACTGACGTACATCAGTGAGCGATCCAAAACTCTTTTTTAAGTACTGACTCTGCTACAAAATGAGTTACCAAAGACCATACATGGCCTTTTGTCAGAGTCTTGCACAACAGACATATAGTATTAAAACTTGGAAATAAAATCCAAAAAGGAAAGAGACGTAATTAATTTATACAGAAGTGTTCGTACTTCAAACGGAATTATAGCCAACTTGCCAAATACTGCAAAGGAAATCACGGGGAAAAACGAGGTGAAACTTCAAAGGTCTCAAAACGCGGATGTCTAACAGAGAAGAAAAGAAATACGGGGCCTTTGCCCCGAATCAAGGAGTCAAATCAAGATGGTTGCACATTTTTAAGACCCCAATGATGGCGTTTCATTTTTGTTCCACACCATCCAATCACATATTTTGACACAAATTCAATCTTTCTATACGCCTTGGAGAATGCTTCGGGAAATGAAAAAAAAGACGCAGAAGCCAACTTTCTTTACCGAGGATGAATCAGCGTTTCTCTAAGTTTCCAAATCACTGAACCTTATACTTCCCATTTCCATTTTTTTTACTCGTGGAGAAAAATATGCAACTATTCGCATGCTTCAGGCAAATTACTCCCCCTAGTCAAGCTGTACATAGATGACCCACTTGGGTATGCTTTCGCCCGAGGACGAAAAATAATTCATCAAAAATTATTTTCAGCAGTGTTTTTTTATTCACAGATTAGTAACGCGAAAAGGATTTCATCAGGATTAATTTTCGGAAAGTAAATTATTTATGAATGATCAACGTCTGCGGAAAACAATAATATCGTCCATAAAAATCCTTACACAGATATAATGAGAGAATAATTATTACATGTTATTAAAGTAAGTTATATCAAAAATGTAACTATATCTTCAAATTATTTAACCAAGCGTCAAATTTAAATGCAAAAAACGTTTTACGTAAAAATGTTCTTGAAACGATTAAAATAAATAAGTAGTATAAAAAAATTCCCGGGGCTGTAAACTTTATTGGCACTCACGGAAAATAATAAAGAAAAGGAAGAAGAAGGGGGGGTAATAAAAAATAAAATTTCATAATAAAATTAATAAAAAAATAAAAAAAACAAGTGCGATTAAAGGAAGAATTAGGGAATAGACACTAGGTCACTTGGGTGTGTCTGAAGAACAGTGACCCACGTATACCTCAATCGCACACAAAAGACAAAATAAATATATAAATAATAAAACAAACTTACAACCACTCGGTCACTAGGGTGTGAAACGAAATAACTGTCACTCTCGTGAATCACATTCACACACACACTCAGGGTTTACAAGGATCCCTCCTATGTCAGTGACCCGTCACTCGCACAAATAAATGAAAATTATAAAAGGATGTAATGAAACAGAAACGACTTACGTAAATACACAGTCACTCAATCACCCGGGTGTGTTAGACCACTGTGAATCGCACACACTCACTCGGTCAGGGTTTACAAGGATCCCTCCTATGCCATTGACCCGTCAATCTCACAAATTAATATAAAATTATAACTCGGATAAACGCACGCTCTCAAAGTACTGGTCGAAATATTTTTTCCTAAACTTTTTACCGCGACTGAATTTATTCACATTGCTTATAAATTCATCCAGTGTAGGTTATAGTTGATTGTCATAGCAATGAACTGCAGTTGTTGATTAGCATTGAGGGTGCACCGTGTTCTAAATGAAATGGTATGTAACAAGGATATTGGATATTATGGAAACCAGCATTTAATACCTAAGTGGATCGCTTACCAAGAGGAAATCTTCCAAATTATGGAATGATTTAAGGGCTATGCACTCTAATTTTTATTTGAGATTGTACGTTTAAAGCCAATACATTACCGTTTGCATACATGCATTTCAAATCGGATGCTGATATGTTACTTTCTACTAAAATCTTCGGTCTTTAAAAATAATGCTTGATGGTTTTCAAGGATAATCATATCATATAATTACATAAATCCACTAAACTTATTAAATTCAGCTATAATTTCATTAAATTAACATTTATACCTGGCGAATAAAACCGAATCGAATATAAATGCATCCAGTATAGCGAAAGTTGATAGTCTTAGCAATGAAATTTTAAAAAATCAAGACTGGTGTCGTACAACAACACAGTTCCTGGATGCAATTACACAATAATTTCCCTCCTAAGGTTTCAATGAAATTTGGAAAATTTTCACGAACTCTTAATAAATGAAATATTGCATTTATATCATGAACCAGAGTAAAAAGTTATGTCAGGAAAGCGTACGCAGCATTCGAGTTCGGATATTCCGACATAAAGGAGCACTTGGGTACAAAGCCGTGGTAACGGAAAAAATTGCATGATAAATCTGAGTGTTCCTCTAATTTGACCCGTCCACGAATTTATCTCCCTCTGAATAACATATTACAAGGAGAACCACACTTAGAAATTTATCACTCAAGTAGTAATACTCCTAGGGAAATTAGTTCGTGTGTACACGTACGCATATTTTTAAAACATTACTTATTTTGTACATATATTGATAAGAGCAACATGTAGAGTGTTGTACAATGGAAAAGCCCATAAACACTACATAAAAAGCATTCACATTTGCCTTCTTGTATGCTGTATAATTTTTTCCCATTTTCTTATTCGGCGTTTAAAAACTACAAACTATGAGCGTCTTTTCAGCACTCTTTATGCAACAGAAGATACAGTCTCAAAAATTGGGAGTATATATATATGTATATGTATAGATAAAAACGTGAAAATCTTACGTTTGCGAATAATACTGTAAATCAAGTTAACGCTATTGGATACAAACACTGAAACACTCAAAGAAGAAAAGAAACATGTTTTTGAATTTTCGGTGGCCAATCCTTCCTCCTCCTCCTCCTTTCTAAAGGAGGAGAAGAAAGGAACACAATTACACACATATACATACACACACATAAAGCAATTCATTCGAAGCATAACATTTTCAAATACGTAAAAATATTTCCTATCGGATTGGAATGGCAATTTCTTGCAATCTTTTCAGGAGTATTGTTACCCTTGAACACATAATCAATAAAAATGTTATCGAGTTAATCAAATTACCTTAAATACACGGAGTAATATGCCGCGAATGGCTAAATTCTTCTCACTATTTCACCTGATTCAAAGCTTTTTTCGAGAGGATTTTGCGTTCACATTGTACATCCATTTTTTTATCAGGTAATCTACCGGTTAAGGTAGGTTTTCGTATGGACACAACTATCAAATAAACATTTTGTAACGCCAAACAAAACCAATCCAGAAACCTAATCTACATCAGGTCCATCTTCTATATCCATTTACACATCAGCAAATCACAACAATGAATTGGAGACAAGGGGGGATAAAACACTTCACATTATTTCGTCACTTTAGCATTGAAAAAACATACGAGTTAAAAATAAATCTTGACGCTAGTGAAATTTAGGTTTTAATCGATTTCCTAAACTAAGGAGAGTCTCTTAGTTCATACGAAAACGTTCAATGCTGTAAGCGTAGCGATTGCGTGAATCGTTTTATTTTGCCATCTTTCTTTACTCCTTTCCGGTTCCGATATCCAGTTTAGCACAATAGGGATCTGACACAGAGGGCAAGTCCGTAGAAACTGGGCCTCGTGTGAATTTCCTCAAGCATGACTCCCCTATAGATTGAGGCTGAATGAACGCGAGGAAGCAAATAAACAGCGTTGCCTAACCAACATTGATTGTTTACTCGATATAATCTCCCAAACCTCCTGTAAATGCTTATTTAAACAGTCGATTAAGTCAAAGCGCCATGATTGGTGAAAAAAACTTAAATGATCCCAGCACAAGCGGTGTGACTAAATATGTTGATTAAGATCAGTATGCCACAAATGTTTTTTTGAGAAATGAATGGCATACAACATATCAACTACTGAATTCTAGCCAAATGTGATTGAAGTACCAATCATCCCTTCGGAGCATTGAGCGAGAGGTAAGGGACCTTACCACTAGGGATCATAAATTACCGCTGCATAGATTATTTTATCACGCGCGACCGTGATAGGGATCCTCGTGGGATTGGGTCCAGTTCATCTCTCACCTCCTTCACACAGCAAACAGTAGGGACATATTCCATTGCTCAACAGCATAATCTAATGAAAATGGTAATGAAGATTTCCATTCAGTGAATATCACTCTTGTGTTAACTGATGGAAGAGGTACGTCCAGATTATAATTATCCCTCTCCTATAAAAACCGCATCAATTTTAAATATTTTTAATAAAGCAATATTAAAAATATTACTGTTGTTTATCTACTTTTCTGTTTTCAAGTTTTTTGGTGGTTATATTTAACATTATGAAAAGTTTCGTCTGTATCAAACTTCAAATCTATGTATGATTCTTCGATGAATGGTAGGTCATAGATTGGACAAATGACATAAGTGCCTTCTTAAAAATATTAAAATATTATACAAGAGGGCATTAATAGATAGATAGATAGATAAACGTCTTTATTCTGGGCGAAATTGAGACCTTCAGGTCCCCTCTTCCATTTAACCCATCGTCAGATAATGTTATAAGGAACATAGCAAACATGTACAAGAATACAAATAATAAAATAGAGATGGTAAACACAATTACAAGAGATATTAATAGCATATACAAGTGTAAACAAAGCGATAGTTGATACATCAGAAATAAATTTGAACAAAATATATTAACATTAAAGAAAAACAAGATACATGAGGGAAACATAAATAACATAAAATAAATAATTAATATAATAATAATAAAAGAAAAATAAATAAATTAAAAAATAATGATAAAAATAATAATAAAATAAAGATTACTTTTGAAATACTTGATGAAATAAGAAATTACTTTTGAGTCGTTAAGAGTTCAAAAGAAAGGAAGAACGTAAGAAATAAAGGTGGTCAGGTTCCTGTGTAGAAGAATGAGATGAATTACGGTAAGGAGGAAATTTGCTAGGAGTTGTTTTGTTTGAGCAGGAGCTCTTTAGTGAGTTTTTTCTTGAATATTTTAAGTGAGCGGCAATTCTTAATGTCAGTAGGTAAGGAGTTCCAAAGTCTACAGGCTGTAATGTGGAAAGAGTTACTATAGATTTCTGTCCTGTGTTTAGGTATTAAATAGAGATGTTTTCTCCGTGTATTGGCAGCATGCACACTGTTAATCGGAGTGAAGTTACAAGATAAGTATTGAGGGATTTCATAGTTTCTGATTCTAATGGGTATACTGAAGATGTCAACTTGAAAGTTCTTCAACGCGAGTGGCTTAAAAAGAAAGAAAGTTAACCAATTCATGAATTATTAATAGAAACCAAGCTACGCGATCAAAATTCTGTATTTAATTTCATCTATTGATAAATTTAAAATATGAGAATTACGAAGCCAAAATTCACTCAAAACAATGGAAAAAATGAAAAATTTGTGAAATGGCATCCAAAACCAAATTATGAAAAGATTTCAGGAAAATAACGATTCCTTTGTCCGATATAAAATTTAGAAAACAAAAACCGATTGAATATAAGTATACGTGTAATTACGTACATCTTATGGATAAATTATTAAACCAATGTTGATTGTTAGTACACAATAGCTGTGCAGAATAGTTTTAAAATTTCAGGAACCGCATTTCACAAAATGATCAGATATATTATATTTCGGAGAAGGCACTTTCATGAATGGCTTGATTTTTGGTTACCAGAGAAATTTTACTTATTTCATTAATTACTTCCATAAAAATCTATCCTTAATTATTTCATTACACTACCGTTGAATTCAATCCAAAACCTGTCGCTATTTTACACTTCTCTGGATAAATAACTATATAAACATGCGCCAACTGCATATACACTCAATGGCATCAGCCTTGATTACGTGGACTTTCATTTTGGAATGAAAGAAGAATACTAGGTATTTTTCACTACGTTTTATTTCGTACGTCTAATTTCAACAATAATAAGATATTTGATGATGACGCCTTTGAGTTGAAATTAATTGCACCAAATGAAAATGATTTTGGGGAAAATACTTAGTAGTCTTTTTCCAATCGATAACTCTAACTAGGCGATAAGATGCTGAAGACTGTGATAGTAGAGAGCACGCTAGACAAACAAGAAATAGGGTAGCTAGTATTATCTAACATACCTATCATATAGGATAGGTATGTTGGATGGAATGAAGGGTGAAAAGATGTATGCGGAATAGTATAACGTCAGATGTCATGTTAAGTTTCTGGTTTAGAGAGGCAAGTAAATGTATTGTTGCACCATAGCATATGATTTGTCCATTCAAAACCTACCTTGATCCATAAAACAAAAAATAATAATGGATTTTATTATTATTAGGTAATCTACCGTTTAAGGTAGGTTTTTGGATGGACACAACTATCAAATAAACATTTTGTGACTCCCCACCTAGCAAACTAATCTATATCAGGTCCCTCTTCATCTCGGTGTACTTCTTTCCTCCCTTCATCCCGTCCAACATCCCTATCCTGTTACTGCCCTTACCTCGCTTGCCCAACATTTTCCCCTCTATTACCCTCTTCAACATTCCACTACCGCTCAATACGTCTTTCATCCATTTTTCCTGCTTCCATACGATTTCTCTCAACAAACCCCTCTCCTCCCCCACCATTTCTAGTACTTCCTCATTTGTTTTCCTTTGGGTCCATTTTACCTTATCCGTTCTTCTCCACACCCACATTTCAAAAGCCTCCAATCTACGTCTATCCTCCTGCTTCAGCGACCACGTTTCCGCGCCGTACATAGCTACGCTCCATATCAGAGTTTTTACGAGTCTTGTCTTAACATCCCTACTCAATGTCCCCGTCATCAACTCCCTCCTCCTTGAGAAAGCCTCCTTGCCTAGCGCAGTTCTTCTCCTTACGTCCCTACCACTTTGACCGTATTGGTCCAAAACACTTCCGAGATATGTAAACTGCTCTACCTGCTCTATTCTTTCCCCGCCTATTTTAATATTTAGTTTAGCCTTTTTCTTTCTGGAAAATCGCATAACCTTTGTTTTATTAATATTGATTCTCATCCCATATTTATCGCACTGAACCTCCAATTCACTCAACAATGCTTGCAACCCCTTGGCTGACTGAGCAACTAATGCTTGGTCATCAGCAAACCTAACCGATTTTACGAATTCCCCTCCGACTTTCATTCCTACCTCCAGTTCTTCAATAAAGGATACTAATGTGAAATATGGGTATTTTTTGGGTAGTTGGAAATGTTAAAGGGAACGTTAATCTTCTACATTTATGCATATATTTCAATATTATTGCTCGGAAAATAAACAAATCACCTCTTCAGTTTTTATGGAAGTGGCTGTCAACGAGAATTTTCCTTGATCTACACTTATCACTCATTAACTAACCAAATCTATTTAAAAACCACCTTATAGTTAAATAATAATCCCAGAATTTGGTGTAAATTTGAAATTTTCTATCATACGAATTGTACTTTAAAAATTGAAACACATAAAAAAACGAATACACCTATCCAATTAAATTATTTTACAGATAACACAAAAGGCGATTCTCATGTATGTAAGTAATCGTCATCGAGATTTTCCTTGTAGTGCTACCTACATTTTTTACAATTTTCCCAACATATTTATGCTTAAATGACACGCACTAAATGAAATCGAGGAACTATGTCAATACATTTTTATCTCGTAAATTGGATAAACTATTGACAAAATTGCGGCAATGCACTAAGTGGGTGAAAGGGCTTAAGCAAAGATCACTCTGTTGACATCATAATGTCAATATGCGTTAATTCTCTGAGGGCACCGTCCCAAAACCTTTATCAAAACTTGAATTAACGCATATCATACAGCATATTGAGAGGAACCTTAATTGAACTGTTGGACCATTGACAGAAGCTTGTTCATACGGAACTGTGACCAATTCTTGATTTAAAGGATTGACATACGCCGTATTTATTTCGTTTAGTGTAAAATATTTCAAACTATCCAAGGTCATTACATATTACATTACATGAAAATAACTATTAATGACTTTAAAAAAAATGCCTATCAAATATAATTTTTAGCTATGGCAAGAAGACCTAATTATTTCGTTAACTAATAGTTTCTCCCATAAATAAATTCAATTGACCTGAAATTGGAAGTTTCTATGCGTTTTAGGCTCTTTTCGAACTACGCCAATCGCTTTCTTGCTAATATATCTGGAAATATGCGAATAAATTTTTCTTATTATTTTTTAATTATGCCATTTAATGCTAACTAATGTTTAAGGTGATGATTTGTCCAAGGTGTCAATATTATTCGTATTCCAGGAATACAAAAAAACATGGTAATGGCCTAGTGCATGGTCCGATTAACCAACCAAACAGTGGTTTTGAATACTGAAGAGTTTTTGCTGAACCAAGGCTTCATTAGCAGAAAAAAATAACAAATGCCCGGCGATGCTTCCCAAACTGCGCACCGTTTGGTGAATGACGATTAAAAAGAGCGCATTTGATCCGGGGAGGAACTTTTCCGTTCCTAATTATCAATTTATGCTTCGCGGGAATGAGACACATTATACATGCATTTAATTTAATTAGATAATTACCCAATTTAATTTGGTTACCCCCATCCCCTTCATTCGCTCGCCACGGCACCGAATTTCACAACAAATCAAACAAAGCATTGGGAATATATTATTAAAATGCAGCAATTAACTATGAATATTCTGGTGAAGCGATACCTGTGCTCTTTCTAAAGCAATAACAAACGTTTTGGGTTGAGTCGCACCTTACTACTGCACAAGCTGAGGTATAGAAATGCCAATCCGTGAAAAAAATGACTCGAGCGTAGGTGTGGAAGGCAGCGGTGTCGGGACTCATGCCATAGAGGCACAAGGAAAACTATACAGTGGATGCTAAACGATAGGTAACCACGGAAGAGAAAAATAGATAAGTAGATCCATGAACATCCCAAGGGAAATAGGAGGGCCTTGACTCTTATTCCATTAATTTTCCTAGTTTAGTGAGATTTATTTCCTTCAGACCCAACGCTTTTTGATATAGTAATCTCCTGACTGTAAGCAAGAACCTGTTTACTTACTAAGGATTCTTCAATTTTTTTATCATGATTCAGACGGTGTAACCATCAATTTAAGATCATTTGCAGAGATTCTACTTTTACAAGAGCGTTAGTACTTGTGTAATCAGCTCTCACAGTGATGCACTCAACTGCCTAGAGACGGATTAACAATATGCATTAGGATTCAGATGGTGAATATAATAAATTTTCATTTTTGAAGTGGGAGTATATATGATGGCTTAAGTGGGAAACGTGCACTTAGCTGAGGACTCATTTCCAAGGCACGCTGTTACCAACAAGTTGGACCGGAGAGTGCTCATTCATATTTTTTTTAGCAAGAAATTAATTACAGAAATATCTCTCACTGATTTGCCCAGGGCTTCGGTTTTCCTGCAGTAGACTTCACATTATATTGATCGAGAAATAAATGTTGCTCGAATTTTCACACAATAATTATTGCTAGCAGGAGCAGCGTCTTCTATTAATTAAGGTAATTAGCAGTAAGTTATGACGCTAGGAAAGAGGGGTACTTAAGGGTGGCTGGCGTTTGTGTTCGCCTTGGTTAAGGTTTGACAAGAAATAGGGCTTCCCTCTAATCCCCTTACTTACAACTAGTTATTTACGATCTTCATACATATATTTTGCAATTAGCATTTTAAATTGATTCAGCCTCCACCTTCCCGACCTTTCATGGTTATTCATTTCATAATTGGTGATATGACGAAGTCAACCTCGCATCATTCCCTATCCCAAATAGGTTTTTCCTCTCTAACATGACTCACTGTCTCAATTATGTTGTGTTTACCAATAAGAATAATATCAACTCTGTGTATCCTCCCACCGCTACCGTGTCTGAAACATCACTACATTTGATAAATAAAACAGTTTCTGGCGTAACTTGGTGGAAAATCTTCATACCGACGTTTTTATAAATCAAAGCACTTTGTTATGCCACACGAAAGACCACGTTGAACCACTACACAAAAGTGGAGTATACATACTCCGCTGCAAAGACTGCAACCGGATATAGATAGGCCAGACGGGGAGCAGATTTGAAACAAGAATAAAGGAACACCCAGCTTGCTTTAAAAGTAACATCTCCGCATCACTCTTCGCCAAGCACTTGACAGATTGTGGCCACAGCAGCGATTTTACTCCCGAATTTCTACACTTTGAGAAGAGAGGGTACCATCTTGACGCGCTGGAGCAATTAGAAATCCTTCAACACACGAGTTACGGGGAAGATGTTTTGACCAACGATTTTCTTTACCCGTCACATTCCCGTTATTTTTTTTTCCATCACCCCCTGTCAACTCACCTGAAACCAAGAAAAACTTTTTTAACAATGTAGCGACCTCTCCCAGCCAGCTACTGAGTCACCTAACTAATTACTAAGTGCCGTTCTCCCCGTTCACAATAATCATTTCCCTAATCCTCTGCCAACTAATCCGATGTCAGGTGGGCTTTTTGCAACATTGTATTGACCCTATTCTTCCAGCCTGCTAATTATCTAATTGGTTTTTATCTAATCTAATTATCCAATTATTGCTAATTTGTAAATATTACCAATCCTAATGAATATAAGGAGAGTTTGCACTTTTCCACAGATTTATTATAGCGTACGACGCGTTTCAACTCACAGAGTCATCATCAGGTACAAGACAAAATTAACAGTGAGGAGTCCATATTTATATGTTGAGTTACTGTTGGGAAGGGAATGTGAGTAGGGGGGAAAGGAAGGGGAAGAGGCGGTGAGGTTACTGAGAGCGAAGAGTGGAGAGTTAATGACAGGAAAAACCGAAAATTGGGAGACGAAGGAGATGGAACGTTGGTAGCAGGCTGTTGCATAGCTAGTTGCATGTACCTGATGATGACTCTGACTTGAAACGCGTCGTACGCTGTGTGAAAAAGTGCAAACTCTCCTTGTATTCATTATGAAGAACTTCCACGACCTTAAGCCTGAATCTGTTGAACTTATTACCAATCCTCCTTCTCCGCCTCAAACCATAGACTTTCAGCCCCCCTCTTCCTAGTTCAACCAATCCTTTCTTTCCTACCTTATCTTCCCCTCCGCCCAGAGATATGTACATATACTGTGCTTGACTTGTATTTTTACCTGATGATGTTATGCTCTAACGAAACCTGGGTCGTGAAAATAAAAAGTTTATGTGGAAAAGCAAAGTGGTTTGATTTACAAAAACGTCAACCCTACATTTGGTTCATCAAAATAAACGCATTTTCGATATCAAAGAGGCATAAAAAAAGCATCTTAAAGATAATTATTGTACGTGAATTCCTTTTGTTTGGAAAAAAATAAAGCGATCATAGCCATCATTTTTCAAAAATAAATTAAGAGATTGTTTATTTGATGTATTCGATAAATAAAAGGAATGATTAGGTGCCAAAAAAGGATGAATATTAAATTTAAAATAATTAATTTCTACAGTAAAAATATTCCGTGAATTTCGCATGTCGAATTGAAATCCGCGAATGGCACTTGGAAACCACTACGAATTTCTAACAAAGAGAAACTCAAAGAAACATTTATCTTGCTACATTGATGCAGTTGAAGGAGTAGTTTCAGAGATTAACGTTAAGAAATTCACCTCATCTACGATTCCTTAAGTTGTGCGATGTATTTTTGTACCTATATTATTAATTGAGTTCACACAGCGGTAAGTATACAACGGCGAATTAACCACAATAATGTGTTCAATATTTTGGGAAAAATCGTGAGACAAAAAAAAATTGAGGCCTCGTTAATACGATGACATTGACCACGGAATTACATTTAATTTAGATTATTCTTAACCAAATTGTCGTATACCAGGAGAAGTACGACTCGGAACAAAAATAACTTCCTTACGGCCGGAACTTCCTCGGACCAGAAAAGAATTTTATGATTTCTTACAACTTTTTCACTAGAGGACTCCCGCCTTGGCGAGGACATCTAAAAATGTAACCAGAGAGTATAGCTTCATTCCGTAACGTATCTTCTGCCGTCCCATCGACTTTTCCAACCAACTAGCTCCCTCCCTTTCTGCCTTGAAATCTATCTCAACGTGAATTTCTCCCTTTCTTCCCTCCAGCTCTGCACGTCCTCACTCTATGCACTAGCAGTTTACCCCTAAGGTGAAGGAATGTGCGTGCCCATCCCTACTACGTCTTATCCCGTTGTCCTTGCCCTCCATTACCTCTATCATTCTTGTTACCTAAACCTTGGTTCCTGGAAATCTGCGTCGTCTGATTTCACAAGTGCGCCGCGTCGTGGCATTAATGCATTAGAACCTCTCCTGAATCCATCTCCCTCGATATTGATTCAAAAAGCGGCGGTTTCGGCCGAAGGGAGAAGTTAATGGGATGCAAAATGGAGCTTAACAGTTACAGTTAGATTAATGCTGCGGGAAAAGAGCCGTAATTGGCGCTACCAGCAGGAGTACTTCCACGCACTTCTGCAGGAGCAATTTCAAGGAGGCTTAAGGAGAGGCTGGAGAGATCATCCAATCGGATTGCTACCAAATTTGTACTCTATGCATTAAGGCACTGATGCGCATAAGAAAATGTTTTAAAATATATCAGCCATAAAATTATTAAGTCAATTAAGTGGTTTAATAGATAGTGAATATGAAAATTAAAGACAAATTTTTAGGCTCAGGATTTTGATCGAAATCTCGTATTTGACTTACCGTTCCACAACACGGACGATAAAAAACACCTATAGTAAAAGGAACGTTAAGTTTTGCCTATTGTAATAATGCCCTTCAAACAGTTTAAAGTTGTATTATCCGGAGAGAATGGATGGCTAAGAAAAAGGAGGGACGGCCCTCCTTTTTCAGAAGGAGGGACAAATCATTTGTCCCTCGGCCTCCTCAAGCAGAAGGCCGAGGGACAAATCCGCAGCCCAAGTAAAAAGAGAAAATAGAGACACCAAAACAGGAGTTATCCTTATAGAGAATATGTGGAAGGCGGCAGTCAACTAACCTATGGATGTAAATACTAATAATGAGCATTGCCTTCTGCGAGATGAACAACAGAAGAGGGAATAATAACGGGTAAGTATAATCTTAATAAGTGCTAAAGAATGGCGGAGATAAGTGCTATTTTCAGCTAAAAGAGAAGGATGCATGACCTGGGATAACTTCTGCTGAGTAGTTATAGAAAATATATCATAATGAAAATTGTTTAATTAACTCATTGCATTAATTACATATTAATAAGCTTTTTTAAAAGCCTTTAACTAAATACTCGGGTTTTATTTCCTCGATATAGGTAGGGGCTTTAGGAACCATAACTCAATGCATGTACGAAACAGTTAATTTCATAATTAATATTATTTGAGGTGTTATTTTCCTAGACAAAATATATGAAGATGCGTATACGTATGACAGACTTTTCATTCAACTTGTTTACTTGAGGCCAGGATGATCAAACGTTAAGTCAGAAATAAGTTTCAAACTAAAGGATGAGAGAATTATCCGCTAACTGTCTTATGGCCAAGTGCTCTCCACAATGTTTTATTAAATTTGGGCAGTTATTAATACTTATACCCCGCTACAATATGAAGTACAGAAAAAGATCAACAAAACGTGCTCCAAATCATTACAAAGATCCCCATTTTCCACAAATTCATATTAGTTCAAACATTATTAATAACGACATTCATCACCAAAATATCCTTCTCTTATTAAGTTGTAAGCTGATCTAAATTAATTATATCTTTTCATCTTCACGTCCTTGTTCCAGAGCATCAGTTAGCGAAACGGAGAAACAAATTACCGTCCTTTCTGCATAAAATCACAGAAATTTAAAAGGAAAGATTTGACCTGGATAACATTTTTATCACACAATATGTCATTAATATTATTGTGTTATCACTCATAGAAATACCCCAAGAGTCTCAGTTTCTCTTAGGACGATTTTACTTTCTACGAAATATACAGAAAATATAAAAGTGTGCCTTATGTAAATTATGCACTCACCAAGATTCTCCCAACCATAAAATTGCCAGATACGAGAATTAAGAGAAGATCAAGGCTTACCTGAAAGAGAAATGATATTCGTAAGTTTCCATGCTTATATATTTCCAAAACGTGATTAGAGGATAAACATTTCAAAGCATAATTTTCAAAAAATATTAATGATTAAAACATTTAGCAATAATTAAAATTAATTGCAGATTCTAAAATGCGAATGACATTTTCAAAAAGCTTAAATCCAAGGTAAACGTGAATGTGGAAGAGCATTCTGAAATATAACAATTTGCAGCAAAATAACTGCAAATATTTCCTCTTGTGAAATAAAAATGAGAAGGGGAGGAGAGAACGAGAGAGATTCACTTCCTCTGGTGCTCTCTTTCTTAACGGAAAGAGAAAAGCTTCGTTCCATTACAAGGGAAATACCCGGTGGTGTATATAATCTACTGGTATAAAAATAACGCTTGCTGTGTAGGAAGAAAAGTGACAAGGAAGGAAATTAAATTTAAAAAATAAACACCCTTTTTTCCTCTTTCTACAAGGAATTACTATGATAATCGATTTAAAATAGGGAGAAAGAACATTGGAGATTATTAATTTTTGTCGAAGCAAGAGAAAAAAGCTTTCATACACCTTAGTTGTAAACATTTAGAGAAATATAGAGATACTGACATTCATGGCGAGCCTGCAGCAAAACGGATAACGTATAAAATAAAATCCGTGTGAGACTTTGACTGCAAGTATCCTTAAAAATACAACCACACGAGTCGAAAAAGTCTGTTGTTTTATAAAGACTGATCTCAAAACTCTTCCAAGTAGACTAAAATAATTTACAAAGGCAATGGAACTGTTTTTATAATGTATCGTTTATAAATTTAGCGTCTTTTGATACCGTTGAATAATAAACCCAAACAACTTCCATTTTTATCCTCTGAGATTCAGTTTTTTCATCCGACTTCAGCCATAAACGGAGACCCGGAGAACGACCATGCCGGATGAATAGAATTATTATTAGTTTCATTGTTATTCGTAAACAATCATAGATTCGGCTGCTTTTCAAATAATATTTCAAGGCTCTGTTCTTTGGAAAGAATAATTAATCTAAAGCGTCTTGGGTAAGAAACAGCAGCACCGACTGATGAAATTTTTGATTTCTTAGAGGAAAGAGAGCCTTTGTTAGCTGCTCACATAAAAATTCCATTCGCAAATTCGCGTTCTCTAGAAAAATATAAAAGTCTTAATTTTGTTTCCATTAAAAAATTATGATTTTCCATCATGTTATTCTGAAAACATTACCCATTATCAAGCATAATTAGGATTCAAAAGAAATTATTGTTTATTTAACTTTAATATTATATTATATTTATTTAACTATATTATTAGATTTATATTATATATTATATTATTACATTTATTTAAAATTTTAATTATTTATAAATATTATTGAACAAATATTAATTTAAATGACAAATTCATTCAATTTTTGTTTACCAATAGAAAATTTGGAACACTCCATGCATGTAGGATCTAATAGACGAATATATCAATCAAGATTGACCCATAAAAAAGTTGTATTAATATTTTTAATCATACTTTAATGTTCGAGAAGAAAGGATAATTCCTGGATAATTTCTATCTCCATACATATGTTTGTCATATTTACTTTTTCAGAAGTAACTATGTGAAAATATTCCCTTCCCAGCTTTTTAAAAATTGGATAAAAACACGATGTAACTTCCAAAATCATATATTATTCTCCATTCCTATGGTTTAGCAGCAAGGGAATGCTATCACAATGGTATTACTGAATATGTAACTCCTCAAAGAAATCATGATCACGAAAAATATAATAAATTTATGGAAATTGCAATGTTCACTCCAATCATATGAACCTCCCTTTATACTCCATAGATACACTGCGGAAATAAAATTAAGAAATTTCCTTTCACAAATCAATGCTTTGAGACCAGAAAATTGCCATTGACATGAAAAAGTCCAACTAAGGTGTACTGAAAGACAACCCATGATGTCGTTTTTCCAAATAATTCAAATTCAAAGGCGAAATAGAACACTTAATCTATTCCTTCTATGTATCTAGAGATCAATGAAAGATCTATGTAGGTCTTAAGAGAGCAAAACACGCGGGGAAAAGCAAAAAAAATGTGGGATCACCAAATGATGGATGGATACCCCATTGGGCCATCGACCATTGTCGCAAAATCTTAAGGGATCTTCCGACTCCCTTCGAGGAAAGAGACGAGATCGGAATAAGACAAATAGTTTCGCCACAATGGGCCGGTGGTTTTGCAACTGTATCCGCCCGCCATTTCCTGCCACAGCGCTCTTACGCTGAGGGTGAGTCTGAAACGACCTCTCCACGATGAACTAACTACCCTTTTTCTATCATCTCCCTCTCTCTCGTGACGGGGAAGCGTTTTCGGGCACAAAAAGTGTATCTTTCTGGATTTCTAATAGACCCTTTGGCGTGGCGTCAAAGTGATAAGGAAACTTCAATGCCAAAAGCGAATACAGGGCTTGAAATTCGTTAATTCTACGTCCATGACCATAAGGATCCCTTTTACTGAAGCCTCGGGGCTAAATGCGAGTTCTTGGGTAACTTTTCAATTGCAACGACCCAGATTTTTTTCAGTGTATCAGTTTTACGTGATATCAGAGAATTTTTTAGCCTTTATCTCAACGTAAAAGTTTTTCAATTACCCTTCAAAGAAGTCTAAGAAAGGAAAAATGATTCTAAAACGTATGGAAAATAGAAGAACAAAACATTTTTTAGAAAAAGCTTCCGTCGGCGTCTGATTCCGCGAATATTTAGAAAATGTTAGGAATACGCACAAAGCTTAGTAAAAGAGTCGTATAGGGCATAAAACTATGCAATGATAGTTTATATGCGTAGAACAGACTCCACGATCAAATTATATTTTCATTAGGTAATCTACCGGTTAAGGTAGGTTTTCGGATGGACATAACTATCAAATAAACATTTTGTAACTCCAAACAAAACCCAATCCAGCAACCTAAACTACATCAGGTCCCTCTTCATCTCTGTGTACTTCTTTCCTCCCTTCATCCCATCCAACATCCCTATCCTGTTCCTGCACTTTCCTCGTTTACCAAACATTCTCTCCTCTATTACCTTCTTAAACATCCCACTGGCGCTCAATACACCTTTCATCCATTTCTACTGCCTCCATAGGATTTCTCTCAACAAACCCCTCTCCTCACCCACCATCTCTAGTACTTCCTCATTTGTTTTCCTTTCGGTCAATTTCACCTTCTCCATTTTTCTCCACACCCACATTTCAAAAACCTCCAATCTACGTCTATCCTCCTGCTTCAGTGACCACGTTTCCGCGCCGTACACAACTACGCTCCATATCAGAGTTTTTACGAGACTTGTCTTAACATCCCTACTCAATGTCCCCGTCATCAACTCCCTCCTCCTTGAGTAAGACTCCTTGCCTAGCGCAATTCTTCTCCTTACGTCCCTACTACTCTGACCGTATTGGACCACAACATTTCCGAAATACGTAAACTGTTCTACCTGCTCTATTTTTCCCCCTCCTATTTTAATGTTTAGCTTAGCCTTT
Organism: Hetaerina titia; assembly: GCA_037158775.1. Lineage (NCBI taxonomy): Eukaryota > Metazoa > Arthropoda > Insecta > Odonata > Calopterygidae > Hetaerina > Hetaerina titia. The sequence continues at coordinate 46,291,184 of CM073777.1, forward strand.
TTCTTCAACGGTCAAATTATGAAATGTAAAATTAATCTACTAATATAACTCAATTTCTTCTCCGATAGTTAAAATTGCATGCTACTTCAAGCCGTGTAAATTGATAACAGGAAAAAATAAGATTAAAAAGTTTACTATCACATTACTGCTAAAACGTCTAGGTAAAAATTGACTAACGACCATGAAAACGATAAAAATATCATGAGAATAGATGTAAAAAGAACCAGAAGTTCAAGTGACCAATAATTTGTGAGATATTTTATCAGTTGATTCATATATTAGGTTTCGATTTATAACTTTCCGAGTATCATATGCAAAGGGTTAACTGTAAGGATAATCACCGTGTTCACGGCATTAAAGGCCTCGACACACAACGTTTTACAGCATCATCCGATCATCTTCACAATTTAAAATCCTCATTCGGGAATTCTAAAAGTGAAAAAACCTGCATAAGTACGGTAAAAGCATTACCGTGAACATGTAATAGCCACAATCCGAAATGTCAGACGAGGTGTTATTTTTGAGTTTCAGTGTTAATTGTTAGCGTTAAACAAATGCCATCGGAGATAAGGAACTTGACACGAAGATAAATAATAAAAAAATACAAGACATTGTCAAATAAGAACTTTCGGGTTGCCGATTTACTGCTTTCGTAACAAGATCCGACGACGTTAGCTAATTATTACCTTGTGACCCAAAGGACCGTCCAGTCTTGAGTCCTCCCTCAGGGGGGGGGGTCAGGACAATCAGGAGAGAGCGACTCGTTATCTCAAGGCAACGGGACCGGCGAAAAGCATCCAACGAGATAGGTATCTCCGGGAAGTGGACCGGATTTATAGCGTCCGTTTAATTTTTTTATTGTGGACTTCCACGCTCAGCCAAACTGACCGCTCAGCCATTACCGCAGTGGTAGCATCTAAGGCCTCCACTTCCGTGACGACCAAACGCATCTAAAAACCATCAATCAGGCTACACTCGGGGGAAAGGGAGTCGAGGAGGGAGGAGCAGAGCGACAAGAGGGCAGCGGGTGGCGGGCGGGTCTTTAGAGCCGGCCTTCTGCCCTTGTGGGCGTGCGTGTGTGCTGCGCCGAATGTCGGAGACCATGTTTTGGGGGGTGGATCAACCTTTTCGAGCGAGACTTTGGAGTAGGGGGAGCGTAAGGGTGACCAAGGAGGGTTGGCGAGGGAGAATATGGAGGAATCGAGGAGCGGTGATAACGAAAAGGGGGCGTGTTCTCTAATGTCCCCCTAGGACCAACCGAACCCCGCCAAAAGTTACTTCTTTCGTAGACGAAACACTTCGGAATGCAAGATAAGATTCAAGTGGTAGTGGAAGAAATAATTGGATTTTTAAGACGCTCCGATCACTCCCATGATCCTATCACACCGTAAAATTAACTTTGGGAAAAACAAATCCATGAGCTAACGTCGCGTTCTGGGGGTGATTCAATGCCAACGGTTTCGAAACCCCCTGGGGAGGGGGGAGCTAGAGACTGACTCAATAATACATCCATGATTGATTTGCAAAGATTCAAGTACCTGAATTTCGTAGACATGAAAGCAAAAATTTTCCCTTGTAAAATCCAGGCAAGAGGAAACGCTCGCTGCGTCACTGTTTTTCACGTATTTTTTTCCGTTCTGTCACCCTTGAAGCCGTTTCCTCTTTTACAGCTGTCCATTTCTCGAAAACACTAACACCTCCTGATATTTCGGGTTGCAATACGAATCGATACTGTCGCAAGGGGAAATCCGCGTTCTTTCAGGATCAGTGAACTAACCATTCTGCTTGAAAGGATTCTGATTTGGAGACCGTTCTTCGGAAGCTGGATTTTCTGCAAATAAAAAAACTTCCACGTTACGTGCTGGAATGACAGACTCAGAAATCGAGAAAAGTCGACGATATCACTAGTAAATTATGCTACAATGCAACAAGTACTCTGTAAGTGAACAGCAAATTTTGTAGCTTTAACTTCCGGAGGCCACTGAAAGTTACAACGAACAATAAGACGTGCAATGGTGATGAAACGAAATGAAGGGATTTTTTTTGTACGATAGAGAAGTATAAATCTTAGGCACTAGTGTCATCGAATCATTTCGCTACACAAATGAAATGGAATTCAATCATAGGAACTGGATTTAAAGTTGATTAATTCTGTGAGTAGTTTGACGAAATCCTCGCTTGGGTTGCTTCCTCACGAAATTATCACGGGTAGAATGGAATAAATATAATCGTAATCTAATCCTATCGACACGAAATGCAGTCGAATCCAATGAAATCGTAATCAGAAAGGATCGACATACAATGTAATGCGAGCATTCAATTTTAAAAAATCAGGAGACGCATTAAAATAGTGATTTTGTTTTATTCTCCCCTGGAACCTTAGGGACGCCAAAAATAAAAAAAGAACACATTTTCTTCAATAAATTATTAATTAATTCAGTATTCAAAGAGTATGACAAACATGGCGAATGTCGTGGGAGTACAAATTTGAATCTTTCTCACCCTGATAGGCAGGGAAACGTCGAAGAAAGAAGATTCCTTGAAGAAACCAAATGGATGTTGCTTTAGATACCATACACCTGATTAAGCATATAAAAAGCAGATACCTTCCAAATTCATTTTCATCAGTTTTATTGTTTTACGTACCAATACGTTGGAGAATAAAAACTATTATGCAGTGAAAATAAGTAAAAGCATGACACATCTCTCTTTCAACAAATTACTAAACAGAAGAATCATGATATAATCAAATATATTGAAAATTCCAGTGGACTTTACTGTTAATTACCTGAACAAATCTCAATATTCTTGAATAATTCGCAATTTACACAGTTACTTTGATAAAATTTCGACGCTAATTCCGAAGACTCTTGTTATCGTAAACCAACCGTTACACAGTCATTTTTTATAACTTTCCTCCATGGATTTAATCACTGTTGCTTACTAAGTTTCTCATTATGTTTTAGTCCTTGCAACTTTAATGTTTTCTCGGGTCAGTATAAACATATCTTCGCCTTTTCTCGTACAAACTTATCTTCAATTTCCGGAATTTTAACTACCTGCCCATCTACACAAGTAAAGTTTCAACACATTCAAAGGCAATCCTTTCTTCTTCCTGCGGCCTCAAGTTGAAATTTTTTCCGCAAAATTTCTTGCTGCGTTGCACTTTGTTTTTTAACTCTACAGTCCTTCTTTTTCTATCATAAATGTTTCGTTTTACGCGTATATAAGAGCACCTTACCAATGCTCGTCTTAAGTACGCGTTTCGTGACTTTAATCTCACGAGATAAAATGAAGAGTATTCCTTATACTGTGTTCAAGAAACTAGAATGAACTTTGCCTCCAAGTTACAGTTTAATATGCGACTGGAAGTCGTATGGTAACGGACTGTTGAGAGTACTTCAAATGAGAAAAGCTATATTTACAAAACTTAAATAAGGGCAAAATTTACTATAATTTTATCTCTTCTAAGTCTCAACCATAAAAGTAATCATCTGAAAGATTGGTTTCGTATGCTGAGAGAAGAGCTCGTCTCGTACTATGTCCTATGAAACGTGAAAATCACGCTAGATACAAGTTTCTTTCTCTAATCCACCTGCTATTTATTAGGAAGATCCGTCGCTCAATATTCACAGCTTAAGTGCAGTATGAAATTTCCAAAAGCCTCAAATGTAGTTAAATCTGGGTCCCCGGGTCATGGGCTACATGCTCTAACCACTAGGTAAACATGAATAATTTATAAATTTAATAAATATCTCATAAATTATTATTATTATTAGGTAATCTACCGGTTAGGGTAGGTTTTTCGATGGACACAACTATCAAATAAATATTTTGTAACTCCAAACAAAACCCAATCCAACCACCTAAACTACATCAGGTCCTTCTTCATCTCTGTGTACCTCTTTCCACCCTTCATCCCATCCAACTTCCCTATCCTGTTCCTGCCCTTACCTCGCTTGCCCAACATTCTCCCCTCTATTACCTTCTTCAACATTCCACTACCGCTCAATACGCCTTTCATCCATTTTTTCTGCCTCCATAGGATTTCTCTCAACAAACCCCTCTCCTCACCCACCATCTCTAGTACTTCCTCATTTGTTTTCCTTTCGGTCCATTTCACCTTCTCCATTCTTCTCCACACCCACATTTCAAAAGCCTCCAATCTACGTCTATCCTCCATCTCATAAATATACCTTATAAATTAATAAAAAATAAACGTGTCTTTTAAATAAAAGGTGTATTGAAAGTGTCTAATAAATTTGTTGTTGTTAACTTTAAAACCAGTTATGAATGACTAATAATAATTTCATAGAATGAAAAGTAAAATTAAGATTCGTTTCTCAGAAGAACACCTTTTCAGCTGAGAATCACTTCCTTTCTTTCTTTCATTTCCTATAACGTGAACGAATTCCTTTTTTTCGTCCTTGCTGGAAATTCTTCTCATTCAATCTTTCTTCTATTGTTTCTCTTATATATAATTCTATGAATAGTTACCAATGACAATGTTTCGTGTACTTTAGGAAGTATTCAACCCACTCCTTTCTTGTAACACCACTTCATCGGGGTTTTGCTGTCCATTTTACATTCACCATTGTTCTACAATATCATTTCTACTATTTTCAATATTTCCCCCACTGCAGCCGTCTGCTTCTATGCATCGAAACAATATACATGTGCACTTGATATATCTACACTATGTGTAAGGTGATAAATGAGCTGGTGTTTGTAATAACCTTATCCTCTCAAATTCTTTGCATTCAAAATTCACTCATTATTACATCTACATCTACATAAATACCCTGCGAGCCACCAAAAAGGTGTTTGGCAGGGGGTGTGGCACCATGAGGGAAGGGTAAGGGTTGAGGGGGTTGGGGGTTAGGTGAGGAAAGGTGGGGGGAACCTGTAAGAAAAAATATATATATATATATTTCCATATATATACACATATATACACAAACATATATATACATACATACATACACACAGGTATACACATCCACGCGAAGTCCCTAACCTGTACGTTAATACTTATTGTAAGGAACTAAGTCCTGGGGAAGTTCGGCTACAAGCATTCTGGTCCCTTATCGTTCTTGGAAAAAATGATATTTTAAACCTGTCAGTCTTGCAGTCTATCTCTCTAGTCTTATATTCGTGATCCCTTCGACCGTAATACGTTGGGGTTCGCATTATATCCTTGATGTCATCGGAAAAGGGCCCATCTTTAAATGTTTTTAATAAGTTTAATCTGTATTGGAAACGCCGCTGTGTAAAAGAATCCCAACCTAAATTGTCTACCGTATCTTCAACCCGTATCAATAGTAATACCAAGAGTATATACACTTTCTTTTTCTTACTTGCCTAATATTTGTCTCCTCAGTTTCATAATTAAGTTTGCTTTTTTCTCCTTCGCCAGATTATTAATTATAATTTATGTCCTTTAATTGACTTAACCTTAGCTGAAAGGAAACGGCATTAATTGAATGATTGTGAAATCAAACCATATTTTGTTATCACCTTTTCTACGATGTTTTCAATGATCCGGTACTACGAATAAAATTAGCATATGGAATTTATTCCATTCATAGGGAATTAAATGAGAAGATTAATAAAGAATGGGATTAGGATTAATAATTTGATACAATTTATTTCATGTCTCTACCAATATTTCTATAAAATTTTAACTCCCTTGATCTGATCGTATATTCTTGTCATTCTTCCACAAACATGAGAACGTGCCTACATTGCATATTTGTCTTATTGACTACTTTCTCGACATGATGATTGAAGATTATTATATCGTATTTTTACACTCGTGGTCTGCTTGAATCCGCCTTCCCCAATTCTCCTGTGTTCGTCCTTCATGTGTGTTCCTATCCCCTTTCCTTATATCTATTTCTATGCGAATGAATATTTGTTCGCCGTATGGTGGGATTTTGTGTTTGAATATGTGTGTGTGTGTGTGTATATATATATATATATATATATATGTGTGTGTGTGTGTGTATATTTCTATTACTTCACACATAGAAATAGATAGAATGAAAGGGGATAGGAAAACACATTAAAGACGAACACAGGAAAGGTGGGGAAGTCGGATTTGAGTAGATCACAAATGTAAAAATACTTCCTTATCCGAGATATTCTGTCCAATATTTTTACATTTGTGATCTGCTCAAATCCGCCTTCCCCACCTTTCCTGTGTTCGTCTTTTATGCGTCTTCCTATCCCGTTTCCTTATATCTATTTCCATGTGTGAAGTAATATTTGTTCGCCGTGTGGCGGGATTTCGTGTTTCAATGTGTGTATGTGTATATATAATAGCCCAACTATTCACGGTATGTCCTTATTATAGTGCCACTAATAACAATTTTAGAAGTGAAGGAAGAAGACAGAGGGGAAATTACTAGACGTCTAATAATATCATTTGACAGTGAACACTTCATAGCAGTAAAACAAGTTTTCACTACAAATGATACCCTTATATGTCTGTTCTCAATACAGTTTTATCAGAATCATTGAAATCCTCAGCATGACGCGATAGAAAAATTAAAGTTTATGGGAAAACCACGTATGACGAAGAATATTTTATTACCAATACCACTATGACAATTAATTCTAGCACTAATTTGATAAATCGGAACACATATGACGCAGGAGCTATCTTCAGATCAAAAAGATAGAAGGCGATAATTGAGGAAAGGCTACAAAAGAGACATCTGTCAGAAAACATATCTTTCGTGGAGAAATAAAAGCTGCTTAAAAATAATACCAAATTAATGCGTTGGCGTTCTAAATGTTTTTTTTTTCCCCCGCCTCCATTGCCCGCATGGTGATGATTCCCCCTGAAATTTTATTCAGAACACAAGACCTAGCTGCTAAATTGCTTGTTCTTAGTCTATTTGTCTTCCCCCGAGCGCGCGTACACTCACACACGCACGCACTCACTCAAACGCACACAGACGTAACACTCCCGCAGCAAGCAACCCTCACTGCCATGTCATCGTTTTTCTCAGCTTCATCCATTTCGTCCTTTCCCTAAATTTTTCCACTCATACCCCCCCCCCCCTTTGCCACCCCATAATCCCCTTCCTTCTTCCTGTCTCTCTTTTACACCAGCCCTTTTTATATTCCCGCTTACTCGGTGAGGGGCCGAGGGAGTGAGTGGTTAGGAGAGTGAGATGGAGGCGCAGTAAAACACGTGGAGAGGAGGCCAGGGAACGAGAAGGGCTGTGAATGAAGGGACGGGTAGGAGACAGGCGAAAGGACAGAATGAGAGCTTGTCTGCGCGGCTGTGTGCGTGAGAATGCGTTTTGCGTGTGGGCTGGCGAGAAAGAGACAAGAGACACGGGAAAGCTTTGATGAGTGGGTTGAAACATGAGTAACACGTCGAAAAGGAACCCCTATTTTCCGAATTAAAATTGCATGAAGGACAGCGTTTTTCAAATTTGCATTGTTATACGTAAAGCCGTAAGCCATTCGTGGTAAGCCACACCACGATGCTGCTAATTCATTTAAATCCTTATGGAATATTTATATATATATATATATATATATGTATGTATATATATGTATATATAGATATGATACCGTGTATATTATACGTGTGAGTGTGTGTGTGTGTATATGTCCGCCGCTAGGCCGTATGGCGGGGGGGAAGCCCTTAATAAGCATATTCCTTGATAAACATTAAATTACTTTCAAGAAATGCCTTGTAATTTTATAAATTAATTTTCTTAAACATATTTAACAATAACTATGAAGAAAAATGGACGCCAGCGCTGATCTTGGAATGTAGGAAGTACACAATTGGATCATTACTTGTTTTTTTTTCCAATGCCAGGGCTCCCAGGATACATTGAGAGTCCCGTGAAAGAAATATTAACGATTTAAAACCCTGATTTGTGAATCCCTTTGTTCATGAAGACATGGATGGCATTTTTAAATCGCATCTGATACCTTTAAATACATTTCAGAAGGCAAAAATATGTTAACCTACACTGTCTAACATTTAAAACGCTTACAAAATAATATTTGTCAATTAGTAACACTGAGATGGAAATATGAATGATAATACATTTTACATTATTGTTTGCAACGAGCATAATTACGCTATCCACCCGTCAACTAAATACTAAAGGAGTCGCTCAGGGAGAATTTTCGGTCCACTAATTTCGAGGTTAAAAAAGCACAATAGGGTAATTTCCATTATTTTGATATCTTGCCTTAAATTGAGACGGTTCGTTGACCCCATGAGATGTCACCCGCGATGCACCATATCTCACTTTTTACACCAGCAGACTATCCACGCGAAAGGATCCCTACAATTAGGAATGCAACAATTTCCTGAAAGGTCCAGGGTCTCTCGGGAAAAGGATGCCGACAGTGTTTACGGGGTGGATAGAGCTAAAACCCACATTAAAGAGTCGGTGGTAGGGAAGGAGGTCCTGCGGAAAGAGGAACGAGGTGAAATGAAGCAAGTGTGAGGGCGAAAGGTAGAGGAAACGTTTTGGGACCAGCTCGACGCTTGCTTACCTCCTCTTAATCCCTCCCCCTCCATCCATCACGGGAGAGGTCCTTCCCAACCTCTCCCCTCTCCCTTCCCTTCACTTGCCACGCTTAAAACCTCCTCGAATAAACTGTGCACACACACACACACACACACCCCGCCTTCCCGTACCCTTACTTCTTTCACCCCCCCCTCCCCGCTCTCTCGGATACATCCATCAACACTCTTCCTCCCCATAATCCGTTCCACACATCTACTCCAATACTTGCGACCCCGTTCCAGTAGGGACGCAAGCGTTTAAGAGGGCGTTAGTTAAGGGAGAGATACGTCGTTCAACTCCCTATTGAGGCAATGCCTACAATAATTTCACTTCCAAATCCTGATGCGTCACTTCGTACACGCAATATGGCTGACTAAGTACCGATTTTGATTTTTATGAGTAAATTAGTCTGTTTTAATTTTACGGGAAACAGAGAAATGATTGACCAGGATTCTTAATGAGGCATAGGTAAAATAGTATACGGAACTTTGAAGCCATGCAAGTATATTAAAGAAAAGAATGTACATTAATCAAGTTTCAAAAGTTTAGGTGGAGATGATGGTTTTTATTTGGCAATATTACAAAATTATAAAGCTCAAAAACATGACTACCATTTTTAGTGAACCGAAAATAATTTAACTTAGAACATGTAATTGAGTGTAGGGCATTTAAGGCGCTATAAAGCTGTTGTAGAGAGTATATTTTTTTAAATTGTGTTCAATGCTGAGGACACTAAGTATAGTGATGAGTCATGAAGCAAAGTACGTCATTATAATTACCAAATGAGAATATTTTTCCACTAGATAGTTTGGACTTCCTAGCTCCTTTGGATTTTTTCCAAATAACTTATCTCCTCCCAACCCTGCCTGCGACTTAATTTGCTTCTCTTTCCGTACTTTTTACCTTTTCTATTCTTCTCCACATCCACCCTTTTTATTTCTCTACTTCTTCGACCATTTTCGTCAAAAAAAAGTTTCCAAAATAGGTAAACTGTCACACCTACTCTGCCTTCTCAGAAACACCTCATTACCTTTGCTTCTTTCGCAATGATTCTCACCCCCATGCCTATCAAATTGATCAGTTATCGTTAGCATGAAATTCTAATTAAAAGTTATTAGTTTTGTTCATATTTATTGCAATAAAAGACGTTCTTGCTACAGTTATAAGTCGGCATCGAGGATATTTATTTTGATAATAAAATGAAATTTCCACTTCCTTCGGGCCAAAACTCCTAAAAGATTAAAACAGTTTCTGGCGTAACTTGGTGGAAAATTTTCATACTGACTTTTAATAATCAAACCACTTTATTTTTCCACATAAAGTTTATGTTGAAAAGTAAAGTGGTTTGATTATTAAAAGTCCTAAAAGATTGGCCATGCAGAATGAAGGGTAAATAGGATACAGCTGCAGAAATCTCAAGGGAACCCAAATGTGTACAGTGACGAGGGAACATAGTCGTCATAAGGATGTAAAAAAAACTTCGACGGGCAAATCGATGTTTGAGACCAATATTTCAGGCCTGTGTCTATTTGAATTTCTTTTCCTCTTTCTTCCAAGGCGGTTTTATCAATCTGAATCCTATGTCCTTCCACTGTATAGGAACCACTTTCCCATGGGAGACATAAAAATTATACTCCCAACTAATTGATCCAGAATTACTTCACTTGGAAAACTTTTCTGAGCAAAAATACATGGCATTAACTTGAGTAACTGATATAATTGGTAATAATATGAATATATTTTGTTCAAATATATAAAAGCGCCATGAGAAAATGAATACGATTCATAGTCCATAAAGTAATACGTTCTGTTTTGCGCCTAAACTGTAGCACTTAATTGAAAATACCGGAGAACCTTTTCAATCGAAACTATAAAACTGGCCGGATGCATGTTCATGGCACAGTAAATGTTTAAAATACTATTTTAATACAACATAAGTGTCCGTGTTACATTGACAGACGCCAAAATTAAATTAACAATGCATGCACCAAAGGCGAACGATATTCACCTTCATTACCAAAATTTTCATCCCCATAAAAGAATAATATACTTTCCAGTGGATGCAAACATTTATTACTGCTAAAGGCAATTAATTACAGACGGTTTATATTTCCAAAAATCCGGGAGTTAAATGTCCATCGCAAAACTTTTTCGGAAATACTTTGAATATAATGAAGTGCCTACACCTCCAAAAGTCGTAACTTTACACAATGAACTGAGCACAAATGTACTAAAGCCTGTCCCGTCGATTTTAACGAGACATTACTTGCCGTTTCAACAATTTACCCATATCGACAGAAAGAACTTCATCAATGGGAAGTTTTTCGCGTTTTTATGCAAATTAAACAACTCCGCGCTCCGACCCTCTTTCTAGCTAACGACCGTATTCAAAACGCGCGCACTTGCTCGAATCACACACCGAACCCCGACGGAATAAATTCATTATCAAACCAACCCACCCAACCCTACCGCCATCCTCTCTCCCTCCCTCCCTCTCTCTCCCCATCACTCCGCATCCTCCCCAACGATCCGTGATAAAATACCACCAGGGCCCCGAATAATCCTCCCATTCCCCACACACCCAACACCATGCTCTCTCAGCCGCTCCCACCACCCCCTCTTTCGTGTGCGTCACCGCGTTATTTATTCGGACAACCTCCAGCCCCGCGGCTCACATATGAAACGTCAAATGAGCGAAGACAAATTATTCTCCTCGTCCCGTACGTGCTATTTCTCGAGTGACGCACCAGTTCAAGGACGAGGAGGAAAACTGCGTCCAGTACGCCACACTCCCACCCCAGCGTTGACACAAACACCCTTCCCGGTGCACGTATTCCCAAAACGCAACCACACTCACACACACACACATATACAGGTTTGGCGCGCTCTAAGCCTACCTGCACACACGCACGTTTCCCCAAAGGGTGTCCCTACCCCCACTCCCACACACACAGAAACACCTTCCCCACTTGCAAGTCCCCCAGTCCGATGTACCGGGGCGCCACATGCCCGGCACGGGAAAGGGGAGGGAGGTGGAAGAGATATTCTCAAATGCCATTACCGCTAATTGCACCGACCAACACGTCCCGAACTCGAGGAACGGATACAGATAAAGGGGGAAGGGGTGGGCGGGGTGGGAGAGTAGCAAGGAGTGGGATAGTGCGGGAGATAGATCGCGTAGATATAGTTTTTGGAAAGTAGCGAGATGGAGAGAGAGAGAGAGAGAGAGGAGGAGGGGGATTGGGGAGACAGAGGTCTGTTGTGGGCAGGAGGAGACGGATGGAGAGTCCAACGCTAAAGGGATTAGCGATTGATTAATTCATTTATTACGTCAGACTCGCAAGTTCGGACGCCAGAATCCCTGTCGAGAGAGCTGGCCATAGATTTCAGCCGGGGGGCCGTACGGGGGAGGGGGGCCGCGTTTGAATTCGAAAGCATATAAAAGAAGAGAAAGAGGTATGGCAAAAGGAAAGTTGGAGAGAGGGATAAAGATCAATGAAATAGAATGACGGCAGAGTTCTTCGAAGCTTCCAGCAATGACCAAGAGTCTCGTTTCCCCAAACTATGTCAATTCTCATTTTGAAATAATTTTTTCCCATGTGCGTTTGTCCTCACGCCTTAGCAATTATCTCGAAAAATTATTCAACCTCTTCGTTCAGTTCCCATTAAAGGCTCGTAAATAATTACCTATGAAAATTCATCACTTAATAGGGTTTCCGCAAAACATTTCAGACTCCGTGAACTCATCAACCCTCACGGCTATAATTCACTAATACGTTATGGCAATTAGTTGATCAAATACTAGGTGACGTAACACGCGAAAAGGTGATAATTTTTTGGCTGTTTCCATTGGTTTTTATATGCTTCGGCCTTTCTATTTCAGAGTGAATAAACTTAGACATGGTAAGAACTAGGTTCACGTTAAGTTAATTCCAATATTTCCACCTTCTACTTGGTACAATGCTATAAAAGCCTTGAGATATAAGTAAGATATTGAAGCACTGAAACATATACGTGTAGTTTGATAACGGCGTTATTGACAATATAGACAAGTAGCATCTCGTGTGTTCTAACTCCACACGTAATCACATAAGTACGGAACATATAATGATTCTCTGACATCTTATAGAGAGGGCACAAATGAAATAAATTATAGAGAAAACTGTCCTTGAGATACATTTTTAAAGTTTAATTAATTAAAAATGCAACAACCTTAAGTCACATCTATCTATTACACAATATTTGAAATTAATCGGGGATCGGTATGGTGACTAAGTTACTGGCTTTCTACCGAGAGGGCCCGGGTTTAAATCCTGGAGACACCAAATGTTTTTCAGTGGTATCCCAATCCCTAATTGAGGTGATTTGAAGAGAGCACTTAGAGCGAGTACGGCGTCCGTCGGAAAGGACGTTAAACAGCGGTCCCCTTGGCGCCTTTCAACAACAGTAGACCAATGCCGATGCCCTTCTCTCCACCCTTCTTTTCCCATCCATCCCTAATGGCGTAAATAGCCTCAGCTGTCGGTCGCCTTCCACAAAAAAAACTTCTACAACTCAAAATGGAAATGTAATCCACGTTGCAAGGTCGCAAGCTTTTTCTCTGCTTAATTTTCGCATTAATTCCATTGGCATAGAATTTTAATTTCCAACAAGAAGCTATATTTACCAAAAATTAGGCCCAAATTAAGTATTAGGAAAAAAAGGAAACTCTAGCTATCAATAACACGTATCTATCGATGTGGACCTAGCAATACCAACAGTGTGATCAATAGTATATTCTATGGCTTTTATTTTGGTCAAACTGATGGCCGAGCATCCAAATTTTGGAGAGATAAAAAGACAGAGAAAGATAGACCAATTAAGAAGGACATAGAAGAAATGATATGAAGATTGAAAAATGTGTCTGAAGGATAATTAAAACGTGAACAAATATTCTAATATGAGTAATTACCAAGTTTTCAGAGACACCTTATCAATGACAAATGTATCAATCTAATACACACAAAAGTTCACATTTCCCTTCCAATTTTAATATGATAAATCCATCTGTTTTTTATGAAAAGCATAAAAGTGTAGATTTTCAAATGTTTCGCATCAACATTCCAAAGATTTACTTCAAAAACTTTAGCGATAGCTCTACGCCTCAGCAAATTAACACGTCAGAAATCGTAATGGTGGCATAGATGTAGTATATTATCATTACAGTCCTTTACTGTATGTACACAATTACATAGCTTTAGGCTCAAATAGACAAAATAAGTTCAATTGAACGCAAAATTGTGGTAAAACCACTACGAGTAAAAAATCACTCTCTCATGCGCCTCTAATCACATTTAATTGATATCTCAAGAGCTAATCCACACCACTTCGCAGCAGTACGAGAGGATACAAAAATTGATAGGTTAGTTGAAAGATACGACACATCGAAAAATCGTTAAACTCCATAGTAAAGGTGAGGACGGACGAAAGGCTAAAAGGAAAATAAAATTAACCGGATGGAAAAATGGGATGTCGAGCCTTAGTCAGACTGGTCAGAGAACGGCGGCAGGTGGGAGATAAATATGCCAAGTCCCTCTAATTGCGAAGACTGATGGCCATGCGAGGGACTCGCAGATGACCTACGGTTGCAGGGATATAAGGCTGCATGATGGGGAGGGTTTACATGGGCGGAAATAACTGATGTACGCAAGGGTGAGCTGACCCACTCGGCCTTCCACGCGGCTTCTGACCCCATCGGCTCTACCGCGAAGGGCAACGCGAATTTTGAAGTAAATTGTAGGAGTGCGAGAACGTCGGTTGGGAACACCAGACTTCCCGCAAGTCGACGTCCAGCGATAAGCGTTGTATGTGACTCTGAACGCGAACGTCGGCGCTAATTGCGTCAGAATGATGAAGGCTGAAAGGAAGCGATACACGCGTTTAGATCAGAGGGATAAACGAGCCGCGTTGCACATAACAGCGGCGGATGATTTGGACTGCCTCTGCGCCGAAGCATCCACTTTGTTCTATTGAAGATTTATTATTTGATAGTCGGTGTAGGGATCGGTTACAGCATCATGGACCTTCCAGGATACTACCCTCTTTAGGCAAATGCACTTCTGCCCAACACGGGCATCATGTAACGAGGCATAAAATTAACCATACTACGACCATAGGCATATGCATAGGATTAAGGCATAAAATATTAATGCTGATAACCGACTAGCTGACTTAAAAAAATATGTTTCTATAGTGATCAAGAGAAAATAACATATCTCACTAGTCACTGTAAAGATTATATAAACTGGTTAATATTGATTACCTACTCTATAGAGAACATTTAAAATTTCCCATTTATTAAGAAAAAGTACCCAAATGAATATTAATCTAAGTACTTCAGTTGAGGAGGGTGTTAGAGAAATAACAATTGCTCACACAAGGAAGTGTTTCTTGGAGCAGACATAAAACTAAACTTTTTAAGTTCCACAATTTTTTATTCAAACAACCGGTTTCGTTCAGCAAGCGACATCTTTAGTAGCCATTGACTTCTTCATCGCTTGCATCTTCCGGTGTCGGTTATGCCAAAAAGTCGACACCTTCAGGTGGACTCGAGCAAAAATTTGTGGAACAAGCAAATTTTCGTGTGTCATAAAATTACAACAAATTGAGTCTAAAACCACCGAAGTATTTCTTTCAATAATGCAAAGAAAACAATATAAACATGCTATTAAAAAGCAAAGTGTAGAAACAGCAATTTCCACACATGAGCTCAACCTGGTGAAATAATTAACACCCTTACGATTTATTTTCGGAAAAATTAACAAGTTTAAAAATGTAATCTACGGCCATAATTTAATTAAAATCGCCAAATTTCAGGTTAGCGATTTCTTTTATATTAAGGTCTAGTGTAATGAAATCCCAAATTAAATTGCACTGAGTCATCAATGAATTCAAGCAGCCTTCATGAATTAGCTAATTGCACACGCAATATGTATAGGAAATGCTTGGCACAAACTAATTGTTAAAGGAGGAGATTAGAAATAAACATCGGATTAAAATGGAGTACTTGAATAACAACTAGAATACAAGGTAATACAACGATAATAAAACTGAGAAAATACAAACCTTACCCCTAAAATCTCCACGTGTCTCAAAACTATGGACTGAATAATTAAATAGAGAACGTTCTTTTGCCGTTGTCTTTATTATGCTCACCAAAGATTCATAAGACACTGAACCTCAGTCAAATTTTACTCCCGTCGATCACGTCCTTATTACGAGAGTGTCATTACAGTATGGATTGCTTCACTGGGAGATCGTTTTATGTGAAAATCACACCTTTCAGATTAACGATCCTTCTGAAAACTTGATCTCATCTCAACCGATCGAAAGCAGGGGGGTATGTTCCGTAATACTAAAAGCAGCTATCAATCTTCCCCGGCGTGTACACATAACGAAGGGTCATTAAACAATGAATCAGATTTGAGGCGGAACACAGAGTCAGGACACGCCCAAGATTACTCGATTAAGGCTCTCTCAAGTACTAGGGGCTCAAATAAGCAACGAATTTGGTCGTTTCCTATGGCTCAGACCAGCAACCCTGATCCAGCGGCTGCTTGATAAGTGCCACAGGCATAGATCAATGAATTTAAGTGGTTAGGTGAGACGGTGAGTGGAAGAGTGGGAGGAGAGAAGGTGAACGAATAGAAGGAGTGGCTGTTGAGTGCATCGGAGAGGGAAAGACGAAAGAAATGAACGAGTGGAGGAGAAATATTGAAGGGCGGAATACATGGGTAAGATGATGGAAGTGATTCTGAGGGGAGGCGGCGTATTTCGAAGATGAAATTACTGCCTTTTAGTGGGGGAAAAGGAATGACGGGGTAATTAGAGTAGGATAGCATGCGAGAACGTACTAAGGTCTACAAATTACAGCGATTTGTGGCAGAAAATTTGAACGTCAGGAGAAGGGGCAGCGGACTGGTAGTGGCTGGACTACCAAACTACGGTTTTGAACGAATGATGAGGTCTCAGGCGTGATGTGGTGGAAGCGTAACATATTAAAACCACAGGTATTGCAATTTTCCACTAGATATTTTATTTCGACACTACCGGTTTCGATGTTTTCACATCATCATACACCTGATGATGATGTGAAAACATCGAAACCGGTAGTGTCGAAATAAAATATCTAGTGGAAAATTGCAATACCTGTGGTTTTAATACGGTTTTGAAGCCTGTACGTTGTTCAGACAGGCCCCGTTTTCCGAAGTTATCCACAATGGAAAAATTAGTTTCATCCAATATTACCTCTGTCTTTCTCTCTTTCACCTCGCCATTTCATTTTTAAAGACGACAATTTTTGCTATGCTGCAACATATTATTTCTAATAATTTATTTTGAAACGGTCGCCAAGTTGAACTATATGAAGAAATTCAACAGCATATATTTGCAGCCTTGGTACAGGATATATCAAATTTTGAGACGTAAAACTATTTTTCTCGGGTTATTAGGTAATCTACCGGTTAAGGTAGGTTTTTGGAGGGACACAACTATCAAATAAACATTTTGTAACTCCAAACAAAACCCAATCCAGCAACCTAATCTACATCAGGACCCTCTTCATCTCTGTGTACTTCTTTCCTCCCTTCATCCCGTCCAACATCCCCATCCTGTTCCTGCCCTTCCCTCGCTTGCCCAACATTCTCCCCTCTATTACCTTCTTCAACATTCCACTGCCGCTCAATACGCACATTTTCTCGGGTATATTACTGAAATTGTAAAGGGTACCTTCAAATAGCTGAACTTAAAATTAAAAACTGCTATTTTGATGATACCATCTTGACGATATCACCTCATATTTAAAAAAGACTTTAGCTTCTTTGATTTTTCACGCGGTTGAAAAGCAATTTCACATTAAAAATATTCCTTACAAAAGTTAATAATCGATAATTTTCTTTTTAATGAAAAGGTATCATTATTTCATTGCATTATTTGGAGTGCCCATAAATGTTTTTAAACTGAATAATGAAAATATAAATGTACTCGCAAACACTGTTAAATAACTCAAGTTATTATATCGAAGCTATCGTAATACATTAATAATTTTCAGATTCAAGTAACACAACTCAAACTACGACATTTATTTCATTAGAATCTAGAATCATAGCAGTAAATATGGATATCTGCATTTGAACAGGTGCAATTTTATAAATAGAAATTCCCCTAATACAATCATTTAAATAATAATTTAAAATTGCAAGTAATGAGGAACATACTGATTTAACGATGAAGCTGTGAAACTTGTGATACGTTGCATTTGTCTCTCTCCATATGAAATTACTGCACGTTACACCCATATTAGTTGTAAGAACTCGTAGTCTACCGGTGATTCGCATTTCAGTGGAACCAGATAAATATTGCGTGATGAATCATTTTTGTTAGTAGCTCCCACTTTTACACACTGTTTAAAGAAAAACACCCTCAATATATTAACGTATTCTTCATGTTTAAATACATTCTATTCGTCATCATTCTATCTTGTTAACTCAAATCGTGAATCAAACTCCTTTCCCAACGCCACTATAAATGTCCTCTTACTTAAAATTTCAATTCCTTCAGAATTAAGCGTAAAATATACGCACAATAAACCATTTCCACCAATGTACTACCTATTGTAAATATGTGATTGAATTTTTAACTCCAAAATGTAATTCCGTCTATCTAGAAAGATATGTAATGAAATTTAGTGTATTTTGATAATGAAATTAGGGATAATTTCACAATTGTGATTTCAGTATAATATTCCCAACTGCCTTTAATATACGAATCGTAAAATTCAAATGAATACTTTTACTAGCAAAAATGTATGAATGGACTATGCGGAGACTGCATGATAAACGACTGCAATCCGAAAAGAGAGTATTTTATTTCTGTCAGAACTTATTTAGAAAGGCGTAAACAATCGATCCTGGAGAGTTTTGCTCCTGTAACATTACAGCATCCTGTTATCACAGTGCCCGAGAGGTTATAATGGCTGCGGGGAGAGAGTCCCAAGATTTAGAGGCTACCGGTGTGCAAAACTCCTTGATAGAGTAGGGAAGTGAAATTAATAATTAGCACACGTTCCACAGATCAGGAGACAAGAGAACGGGGCCTTAATTATTCCGACCTTGTCATATCCGGCAATAATAACCAACCTGGTGCCGTAACAGCATCAGATGAATCGCTCAAATACCGATAAATTCAACGTTTTGCCAGCAGTTCATATGCAAATTTTTTTTTAACATTAGCAAATTACCGACTGCATCCAAAGATAAGAGGGAACAAATGTGGGGCACTAAAGAAAAGTACACATATGCACGACCAAAGAGAATGCTCAATGAGAAAAATAAATATTTCACTTCGTATGAAAGCTGATTATGAGATCAATCAATGAATAGCCGAAGGAAACGACAACCGATCCGAATATTATGCATTCCATTATTGTGTACCAGTATTCTCCCTATTTTTTTCAATATGCTCTAATAATATTTTTAATTAGATCAACTTTAAATTTTAAAATTAAGCGTTGTTTGGAAGTTCAGCCACATAGTGAGTGCCCCAAGGAATAGACTAACTTTACAAATTTTCTTTGGCCAAATTTGAAAAAAAAAGTCTTATAATAAATAATCCTTGACTGTTAAAATGACTGAAACAATGGAAAACTGAAAACTATCCTCAGTTAATTTGAAAGTGCCTGAGGTGATATTGCGTTCACTACTATATTTTTCCTATTTTCACGAGTGCACAAAGCATATCAAAAACTTCTCCAAATCAAATAAAGTTTTCTATGCTATTAACACCAAATTACTTTTAAAATAATCTAGAAAAACCAAATAAGCGTGGAACGTTGTTTTGTTTTTAAGAAATAGGAAAATTTTCATTGATTTGCACGCTAAAATTTCTCATTTCTACTCAATTTTCTGCTAAGTCAACTTTGTCATATTTCATTAAAAATGCCTATATTAACATTCTATGATTGGTTAAAATATCACTTTTTCATTTTCTGCGTCTCATTTAGAATATGTCGCAAAAAACCGGAATTCTTATACTCTTATGGTTAGATTTTATAACTATATCGGATACAGGAAAGAGGAGTGGGATAGGTTGTGGCAGCAAAATTTCAGCGTTTCTTGCGAGAGGATATATGCAAGGAATAAGTCATATTCCGAATGTATACAAAGAGTGGTGAACACGATAGATCTGCTAACATACTCCCAGTTAATTAAGAAACGTGAAATTTCACCAACTGCAAAGGCATAGCATGAGTTAGTCTACACCCTCACCTAGCCAACCAGTCATGGAGTTGATTGACCTGGTTTTGTTTATAAGAGGGACTTAACATTTCTTAAAACAATCCTTCCGTTAAAAATATTAATCATGAATAGGGTTCAGATTCCTATCCAATTTCTTAATTAATGAATATGAATGATAATGAAATAATATCCTGAAAATACAGCATAGTACATTCGCTATTATGTATTAATTAAACGGGGACTACTTCGATCTTATTGCTACGCAGCTTATTGTGAGCAACCACCCCTAAAGGAATTTCGTCGCAATTAGTTTGGGTCAAAATTCATATTTTGACAAGCAGAGCAAACATACGCAAATTTAAAAAAAAATCGAACTAGGATGAAAATTGCATCCTGTACGATTAAAAAAAAAATAACCCGCTTTGCGTCGGAAACACGTCCGAGTATATATGTTGGGAGGAGAGTCGCCGGAATAATTTCATTTTTTTTTCATCTTTCGCGAGTCGAGCTATGTTCAGGTGAAACGTGAAAAGCATTAAGAGCATGGCTGAATCGCCTCACCAAACTAATAACCGACAATGAAATAAAAAAAGGTATTGGGAGAGACGGACGGTTACGATTGGCAAGAAAAACATTGGTTGCGCTGTTTAAAAAAAAGGGGGAGACCGCCGTAATTTCATCAAATGGAACTCACATTGTTACGACCCATTCGCGGAGATGACGACTGGGAGATTTCATAGCACATTTTCATAGGCTACCAGCAAACCCACATTTTTCCGGAGAGCACCACGAACATGCCGGCTGTGAGAATGGAGATACCCTTGGAACATAAAATTAGAGACGAGAAATGATAAGGGACCCATATTCGTAGGAATGTAAATACAGGGGTATTATGAATTATATATTCCGACTCCTCTCAGATTGGGCACACCCTTCCAGCAGATGAACGGAGAGACGAATGATTGAGGAATTAAGACTAAGTTTTCGTACTGAATTCACACCGTAACCTGAATTCACAGTGATTTTAGATCTCACTGTCGTTTATCTAGCTCGTTCTTTTCGGTTAAGTTGCTCCTATTTTTGAGTATGATTTTTCGTGTGAATACGATGAGAATCTGCACCATAATTAACGAAAAAAGTCCTGAAATAATGGGATTTGGGGAGTGTGAAATGGAATGACCAGAGAGGACAACGGAAGGGTAAACAGCTCCTAATGGCTCGTGTTTTCATCATGCGCTTGGCAGGTTAATAGCAACGAAGATGTTTTTTTTATGGATGACTGATTTAACTCATCGGCCTACGACAATAGCCGATAATATTTGGAGTGGCTCCAATAATTTTTAAATCGTTTAATCCTCGAGCAGCATCCAGGAGGATTTATAGTAGATAACCTGGCATATAGAGTATATTCAAACTTTGCAGAGATAATTCAACATTAAACAAGTTGTACCAGTGGTATCATTTTGTCTGTACAAATTTATTAACGCTTCCTGCACGCATAATAACCAGAAATATCAGACCAAAATAACAATGACTGGTACAGAAATTGAACCAGCGACCGTTTGAATGAAAGGAAGAGCACTTCTGGTTAGGAAAGTCAGATTTCAATAAATATTTAAAGAAAAGAAGCAGTAAAAACAATTATGGCACAAAAAAAATGGCCGATATTTGGCATTTCAATGTTAAATACTGTTTTTTTTAACTATAATTTACTTTTCTGTGTAAAAATCATTAACTTTAACAAATCGAAAATAAAAGACACGCATCATCGTCATTAAGCTAGCATCATTAGATTATTAATATTATATACAAACGTCTATTACGAAATATTTCTCGCAGGGTTTATAACTTGCCGAGAAATACCACCTTCAAATCTCATATGGGCGCAGAAATTTACTGATTACGAAAATCATTCATCAAAATTACGAAAAATTAAGAAGAATTGGCGAATGACTATGGGAATTCAACTGTTTTTGCATCGTGAGCGGGGGTGTTCAAATTACCGCTGCTTAATCACTTGGACGCTATAAAAATTGGCGAAAAACACCGAGTCACAGACGAAAGGTGGCATACGTGAAACAGAAAATGCAAATCTAAACTAAAAAAAAAGGATTCCGCACCTCTAAATGAAGGAACGCAAACTTCTAGTCCGGTTCTTTTTTTTTAAGGAAGGGGAAGGATGGGTCGTTTTCGGTCCTCCGACAGCAAAAAGGAGATGATTCGCATTCACCTCGAACTCCCTGAACTGTTGGTTTTCTTCAGCTTCCTCTCCCAACTCCGGCGTCTCCTGCACCGGATTCAAAGCGCCTCTCCCCTCTTTTACCTTCTGCCTTCCCATGATCACCCGTCTTGTTGAACTCACGCCAAGGGATAAATATCCCCCAAATCCCCTTCGGTGAGTCCTCCCAAGTCTTTCGTGACCGCGAATCGGATTGAAAGGAGGATTTTGGTTCTCCACTCCTCCGTGGGCGGCTTGGGAAATGAAGAGGGGATAAACGAAAACCGCCAACGGTTTAACACAATGGAGTTAAGACGAAAGACAGAGGCGGTTAACGTATCTGACGCCCACGAGGAGCTCCGCCGCAAATTTCTGGAATGTAAACTTCTAATCCGCGATACTGTGTAATGTTATGCCGAGTATTGCCGAATGTAAACTGCGCACCAAGAAAGCAAAGCAATGGTATTAAACTTCGGCGATGGGGTATTGTCTTTTATAGGCTGGAATTGAGCATTAAATGAATATTAATTCATGAGAACGAATACAAAAGAAATTCCTGAGGCTGGAATAATCAAATTGTCAATGAAAACGACATTAATGGACCAACTGGTTCCCCTTTTTCCAATTTGAATACTGCTTTAATAACTGTAAAAAGACCCGTTCATGTTATTAATCGTATTATTATTATTAGGTAATCTACCGGTTAGGGTAGGTTTTTGGATGGACACAACTATCAAATAAATATTTTGTAACTACAAACAAAACCCAATCCAGCAACCTAAACTACCTCGTACATCAGGTCCCTCTTCATCTCGGTGTACTTCTTTCCACCCTTCATCCCATTCAACATCCCTATCCTGTTCCTACCCTTACCTCGCTTGCCCAACATTCTCCCCTCTATTACCCTCTTCAACATTCCACTACCGCTCAATACACCTTTCATCCATTTTTCCTGCCTCCATAGGATTTCTCTCAACAAACCCCTCTCCTCACCCACCATCTCAAGTACTTCCTCATTTGTCTTCCTTTCGGTCCATTTCACCTTCCGCATTCTTTTCCGTATGTTATTATGATATTAATCGTATGTTATTATGATATTAATCATATGTAGCAGCATAACGAACGGTTGCTCATTCAAATGCCCTGGATGCATTAAATCGAATCTATTTTCACTAATATCAAAAAACATAAAGAAAAGAAGGTAAAAGAAAACAAAGGAGAAGATCAAGAAAATAAATTCCTTATCTTAAACGTGAGTGTCCGTATTCGTCAAAGAATTTTTAAAAATCTTACCTGATGAATTTGCAAACGAAAATACCATTTTTAATTCCACTTCCTTCTGTAAAATGTAGTAAATACGTCACAGAATTCAGACAGATGGAGTAATTAAAAGCATTTAAGGCAGCTTTTGGATTAGCACATCCTGTACCTATATATCTCTTTACCACTTCAAAGAAAACAAATCCTGAATACAGGGTTCGTCCGGAAAATAAGTGTCATGAGCAGGAAAATAAGTCTTTTTACAATAAGGTAGTCATCCACTACGAATTGGGACCCTTCTTAGTCGACAAACTTGTTACAGGGCGTTCATTCTGGACGTCCCGCGAAGTGCTCGACATCTCGAAAGACGAGTCGCGCCGGACACGTCGCGCGGTGTGAGACGGCGCATTGTCGTGATGCAGCCGCCAGATGTTTTTGATCGCTGGCCGGACGCGGGCGACTCGTTTTCGAAGCCTGTCGAGCACTTGGACGTAAAATGCAGCATTTACAGTTTGTCGCTCAGGTACAAATTCGTAGTGGATGACTCCCCTTTTGTCAAAAAAGACTTATTTGTCATGACACTTTTTTTCCGGACGAACCCTGTAAGATACTGAAATACCTTTCTTCAATTCCGCCCACTTGCTTTCACCTATAATTCCGTTCTATGCCTATTCCATTCCTACGCCATTGTCACTTGCCTAAAATTCTCCCGCCCATTAGTACTTAACATCACTTCTCTAATTTAAACGAACTCTAGCCATTTTTCCTGCTTGCTACGGATTTCTCCCATCTAAATCCTCTCCTCACCCTCCTGCCTAGCATTTTCTCGTTCCGTTCTTTTCCGTCTATTTCAAGTTTTCATCCATTTTCGCGCCTACATTTCATAAGCACCCAATCTACTGTTATCATCTTGCTGCATCCAGCATGTTTCTGCTCAGTGCAAAACCGCCATCTACACTATAGTTTTAACGAGTCATATCTTCACATCCTTAACGTCACTCTCAGCAATTCTATCCTCCTCGTGAAAACCTCTGCCCAACGTAATTCTTCCTCTCATATCCCAACTACCTTGACCTATATGGGCCTGAACACCACCGAGATATGTAAATTGTTCCACCTGCTCTACTTTATGAGCTGCTATTTCAACATATGCCTTAGATTTCCTCTTCCTCAATAAACGCATTAACTTTGTTTTCCTAATATTCTAATATTTTTTCTCTTTCCATACCAATTATACTGAAAACGGCAAAGGTTTGGCTGACTCTCTTGGCTAACAGGCAAACTAAAGCTTAAATATAAACGAACCTAACTGATTTTAGGGTTTTTTCGCTAAATTTCATTCCATACTCCTGAATATACATTTATAGGGTACCCATGCTATGTGATTTTTAGGGTACCAGATTTTCCTGGGAAACCAAAAGCCACATGTAAAGGAACTTGCCCCCCTACCCTGATGTGTGAATATTCACACGCCGTCGAGCTTAGTACTGGGGAAAATGCAATTTTTTTAGCAATTTATTGAACAGATTTGCACAAACACTTTAAATTCTTCAGAGTATTGTGCTTGGGTCTCTACATTTTTTTCAGCGACTCTACCATGATCGGTACGCGACCTAGAAGGCGTCTTCGAGGACCTCTCGCAAGGTCTTGGTCAAGGCTGATTTGATCTCTTCTATCTGATCTGAGACATGCTCAAGGTACGGATGTCTCCCATCCATCCAATCTACTCTTATTTTCTGCGATACATTCATTTACTCTCCACAATTAGCTAAACTGAACACCTTCCCAAAACTTCCGAAACAAACAAACACATCCTCAATGTAATGTATTCGCTTTTCAATCAATAGCTTCATAAGTGCTATGAAACTGTGCGTTTCTATCCGTTCTGAATCCAAACGTGATCAACCATACGTGATCAACCCGAAAGTAACCGTTTTCCCTCCTCTCTGTTTTTTTATTAATGATCCTGAATACCTCTTGGGATCCGAGGAAAATCAACCATATTGTTCTGTAGCCATCACATATGGCTGCCTTCCCTTTTTGGCGATGGGAACCAACACTCATCTGACGAAACATTCCAGGCAAATTCCTCCCATAAATTCCATGAATTAATCTATAAAAACTCCCTGCCAACCTTTTCTAAAACAGTGGTCCCGCAGAAATGTCTGCCCCCATGGCCTTATTAGATTTAGATTTTTATCATACAATAGTGTAAGCCTCGACCTCAGCTATCTACATCAACACCTACTTAATACCCCGCAGGCCGCCGCAAGAGTGTGTGGTGGAGGTGTTAGTTCACAACCCGTAATTAAGAATGCCATTTACGCATACAAAATCGTATATATTCATCCAAAAACCTTTACAACTCACACACAAGCAGATACATACATTATCAATTAACATACGCGTGAACATTATGTCCACGCAACGTTTAATCTTGTCCTGACTTGTGAATCTTTAATTTTTCTAATAATTCTATAGTGACTTCATTTTCTTACTATTATGATTCCTGATTGTTCTGGGGAAGAATGAGTATTTGAATCTATCTATAGTGGAATCTATCTCTCTTATTTTATCGTTGTGGTCTGATCTACCTAAGTATTGTGGGGCTATAATAATTCCTTTAGTGTTAATGTTAAACTCGTTTGCTCTGACACTTTCTAAAAGTCTCCGTCTGGCTGTTCTCTTCTTATCTCAAGTGGTTCCAGGCTAATTCCTCTACAAGGCACTCGTCTTCTTACAATAACAATTTTTTAAGAATCTGACGGATTTTCTCTGGATTTTATCCAATTTTTTTCGTCAAATTTTCTCCAAAGGATATCTAAAACTTGCGGCATATTCCAAATGAGGTCTAACTAGAGCAAAATAACACCTCTCTTAAACTTTATCATTATATTTCCCCACCACCCGTTTGATAAAGTCGTGTTTCCTTGAAGTGTATCCATATACTGACTTGATATGTGCTGCCCATGAAAGACGTGGGGTTAGAAATATCCCCAAATAACCCTCTACTTTATAATTTATATCCCGCTCGCCAATTTCTTTGTTACAAAATTTTAAGACGAAATAGAAGAAGATATCCTCATCTACGTAATATTTTCTTTACAATATGTCCAAACTAACTGACACAACGTCTTTACCATACAAGTCCCTATGTATACTCTTTCCATCTTTCTTAAATCTTCTTTGATTGAGTTAATAATTTTCCTTATTTACCTATGACAATCCGCTTTTCCCCTTTCGTTTTCCGACCGTATTTTTACTCTCTTGTACAACGCCAGCAACTTCCCCCTTCCTTCTTAATCTTTGCATTTTTTTGCGAATGCGTTTCAATCAATTTTCTTTTGCCCTATTAGTGTCCTGCCTCAGTCAATTACTCGCTCGACTTCCGTCTAGCTAATTCTAGTTTTCCATTCTTCAGTTTAATTCTCTCCTATATCTTCCTAAAAATTTCGCCCTTTTCGATAGTTTTCATACCTTTTCCATATATAGTCCCACAGTTTTCTTTGCATTCCACAAAATCCCTTTTTTGATCGAACCCCATTTTTAATCGAGAGTACCCAGCTTCCTCTCCCAAGCCATAATTTTCATTAAAGCCAGCCGATATTCCTTTTTTATCGCTCCAGTTAATGCTTGTACATTCCATTTTGTAAATAGACATCCATTTTTATTCCAAAGAATCTGAGTCTCCAATTCAGTTACAATAGCTTGAACCTGAATCCGAACCCGCGCCCGGGAAACTGAGTTAGTCCTTGTTTATAAATCTGAGGGTAACCATATTATTGTCTAAATCATATAATTCAAAATTCCCAGGCATTTGACATGTATACCAATGCCTGTTGTGTTTTCTAAACAAGTGGTCGTAATGATGAGACCGTCTCCTGCATAATTCTACTGCTTTTCCCCTGCACTAATTCCTTTTTCTTAAGCCATATTTGTCCAACTCAGTACCATATTATCCTTCTCTTAACGTCGTGTCCCAATACCCAGTCACTGTTCAACATATCAAATGTTCGACTTCGCCGCTATGAATACGGGGTGACATTTATACGTGAGAAAGCACCAAGTTGGTCGGTTCATCTTTTACTTTTAATAATAATAATCTAAAAGTCATCTTGTACCGAGCTAAAATGTCTCTTGTTCCCCTCGCCATATTTACTTCATATTTCCTAACTTTATTGCCATTAAAATCGTTCTGATATTCAAAGTTTCTATTCTAACTGGTTTGGACGTATTCTGAGCTTTCTGTTCTGCTGTTGTCGTTTTCACTCGGCGAGGATTTCGTGAAATGATGACCGTGAAAACCTTTTCTCTCCTACTGCGGGGTGCGAAATATGATCAATTGTACTCGGTTCCGTAGTTTCCAGGAGCTATTCTCAGACCTACGACCACCAATGATGCCTGGAGTTATAAATCGAGGTGGCATGTTGCCTTCCTTAATATTTTTTTTAATACTTCACCATTAAAATGATTTTGATCACAGTGGAGTCTGACGCCTTCGCAGCCCCTTCACTAAGAAACGCGCTGCGCGGACTAGCTTTCATCTGGCTTATACCGTTCAAACTATTTAGCATGGGTGGACATAATGGGAGCGATTTCTATTGCACCCGTCACGCAGTTCGATTTCTTCCACCACTTCACGTTTGCAGGCCATGGGAAGGACCAGACGCGCTATCAGTTAAAAGTTCTTAGCCATAACTTAAAAATAAATACAACTAGAACTTTATGTTTACGTTGAGGCCGTTAGGATAGTTGTCACACATGTAGGTAATATCCACGAAGTTTAGGTATTGCGAGTCGGTAATAATTCAGCATTTTATCAGGTATCGGTTTTATTATATCGAATAGATATGAGCAGATATCTATTCGATAACGAGGCATTTCTGATTTCTATTTAAGTCAAAATACAGCGGAAAACTTAAAATAAAAACCATATATGGAAAAATCTTCCATAAATATTTATATGAGTATTATTTTTTCCCTAAATCCATCTAATCAGAATTTAAAAATAATCCATATATTAAATATATCAGAAAAAAATAGGAGCATACACTTCCAACGCCATTAGGATCATAGAGCTCCTTCACGGAATGGAATTAAATATCACGGCAATAATTAAGATGGGATCATCACATTCTCCTTCACGCAAATGGAGTTCCAAAGCAGTTATGTAAGACTCAAGTTGGAAAAAAAATCCTCTCGGATAACTCAGGTCTTCGTTTAGAACGAAGCGCCGCGTGTGTAATGATGACTCGCCCCCAAAGCATGGATTTTTATTAATCCACTGGAACATGCGAGGCTTGAAACATCCATTATAATCGCTTCGCTGGGCTGAAAAATTCAGCAGCTTAGGGGAATTTTTTTTTCCCCCAAGTCTCGAAAAACAATGGAAAAGCGAGGGTTAGGAGGGATGTAAAAATGAGGATAACGAAGACAGAGAGCAATAAGAGAGATGTAGGGGGATTGTTGGAGATAACAGAGCGCTCCGACGCACGCATCTTAAAACGGAGCGCGCATGGAGTGGAATCACGCTCGGCGACGCAACCCTATCCTCTACACCGGGAGATACCGCTTCCCTGATGACGACGTCGATGGCGAAAAATCACGGAGGCACGTAGGGGAAGGGCGGTGGAGGAGGCCGGGGACGGAGAGAGCAAGGCGGGGGGAAAGAGAGGAGGAGAAGGCAAATGAAAAGGACGCCAGGAATGCCTGCACGCACCGACGCGGTGCGGGCAGCCAAGTGAACTCGTCGGGCGCGCGCGCGCGTGTGTGTGCGTGTGTTTGAGCAGGAGTGAGAGGGGTGAAATAAAAGGTGATGGAAAGAGGATGCCGGCATGCGGGGGTGGAGAGGAAGGTGGTTGGTTATTGGAGAAAGCTCCGCCGTTTCAGGAGACTGGTTAGAACGTGCGGGAGGGATGATGAAATGGAGGGGCGCATTTTGAGAAGTAGGGGAATGGGGGACAGAGACGATAGGGACACAAGGAGAGAAAGAGAGAGAGGCGGGCGAAGAATGTGCGCCACCAGGTGGAACTGCGGTGAGATGGGTAGGAGCGAGTGCTTGAGCCGAGAGGGGAGAGAGGGGAGATCGAGGGGTGGTGATGGAAGGATTAGGCAGTTCATGCGTCAAGGGATTTGAGCTACAGGAATCGAATGTTACCGGAGCACGAAATAACCCCACAGGTCCCTTTTGTTCCACGCCTCTCCCCGTCCCCTCACATGCTCTCTCTCTCTCTCTTTCCCGGCAAAACCCTCGAATATAAAGCCGGACGTATTACGCCGATAGATACACTGCATGCTTGCAAAAATCTATAAGGTTAAAAAAGTAATTGCACTCGTACCTCCCCTCATTCGTAGTTGAAGGTACAACGGGATAAATAGATACGTTATTCACGGGGATTAACACTAAAAGGCACAAGGCCACATGCATTCATTCTGCATTGTTCCACCAGATCAAATCTTAAAATAACGAGCATTATAAACCAGTCTAAATATCCAAAGACGTGAACATTTTATTATATAATATAATAATTTTATAATGCCTGCATTTACATTATAATCCGAGACTAACCTAAAAACAAAACATTAATTCTACACACTCCTGTTATCAAATGATGAATGTGAACTTAAATATCGCATACTCATTAGCATTATATAAAATAGCATGAGCCATTACTATCTCAAGAATTGTACCATACAATTGACATTAAATTAATGATTGAAATTACATTTTAGTAAGTCCAAGTAATTACTTAACATCAATCATCAGTTTGCCTGTATTCATTTAAGTCCGGCAAGAGCTTAAAAGAGTAATGGGCAAGAGAATGTTTGGAAATGCAACAAAATGAATAATTATCTGAAGTTCATTAATAAAATAATGGTAACTCGTAGGCTTTTTAAATTAAAGATTTTTCAATTTTTGTTAGTTACATCAATTACATCAATGCGCAAAATGTTATTTTAATAATAGAATTCCTTTAATCTATTTCGATTCTTTTAAGTGGTGATTTACTGTACATTCATCGAAATGCAGAGACTATGGAGCTTAAAAACGTAAAATTTTCCTTAAAAGCATCCATTTGCATTTTTTATTGCTCTATTTCGAGAAAACATTCCATTTTTTTAATGTTTTAGCGAATTCAAAATAATATTCAAAATGGAAATGTTAAAAATGTGAACACGTACATAAAAGCCGCATTGCTGGGCTCCAAAGTAAATTATTGTTAAATGTTAGTTAGGTTAATGCAATGAACGGGCAAAGCAGAAAAATAGCACCATACTCGATACGTAACCAACAAAAAGGTATTATCCACAATTATGCGTAACCTTAATTTCTTGTTAAGGTTTTTGAAAAAAATATATTTGAAATAGTTAGCCCCTCCCACTTGGAAATGTTCCTGCATTTACGTAAAATGGCCAATGTAAACGACAATAGACAATAAATACGGGTAAAAAGACAAACTGACATAGAAATACAACCGATATGAATTTGCATTTCGGGAAGAGAGGGAAAAAGCCTTGAACACCAAATTCAAATGCCACTCTACAATTATTCTTTTCGTTTCCTGGAATTTGATGCTTTTTTTCCAATCGGTTGAATTATCTTTGCCCATTATTTACAATTTACACAATTACCGATGTAAAACGCTCATCACGACCACACATCATTTACGATTCTGAAATTGATATCATTATTACTATGTTGTGAACGTAGTGCATGGTATAATTTTCTTTTCTTTGCTCTTTTCCAAGAGATTGAATTTTCAGTTTTAACTTCAATTGGAGAAACATTATTTAACATTTTAATTACATCCGCCATTTTCTTGAAGGTTCTATTCGTTGCATGAAAAGAGACTGAACAGGGGTACTATGTTGCCAGGGGGTATTGCCTGTTGCTTCCCGGGATTAAGAGAAACACCACAGCGAAATTAAATGGCACAAAGACAAGCAATATTGCTGCAGGATTTCGAATCAATCCGGATGGGTTGGCAATCCATTACAAGAAATCTTTCGGGATTGAGAGTGATCTGACGGAAGGGTCCAATAATGGCATCAGTGCAATTTTAATAAAAGGGGCAAAGGGCATTATTCTAAGTAAAACACGCGATTAGAGCTGAAAATCTTGGGGAAAGGGGTTCAGTTCACGATAAACCCAAAAGAGACCTCGAACTGAAATTACTACCCAAGCAATTGCACTATTGGAGCAATCGTGGAGGTGTAATTATCCTGTCATCGGTAAGTAGAGTGACGCAATGGTTTGCTGGAATCATTTATTAATCTCAAAGTGTATCTGTTTCCGTCGCTGCTCAAAAAAACGTTGACATTTGTTAAAATTCAGTTTGAAGCTTTGCAAAATAAGCGAAAGTATTAGAGAGTAAATGACGAAATTAAAAAAGGAACTAACAAGCTCAACTCAACAGGTAACTTCGTAGGCACGCGTTAGCTATCATACTTTAGCGAAAAAATTCAATTTTGTGTATTGTGTGAAAACAACGTTTCTACCGATAAAAAATCCTTTGAGAGAATTTCGCAATGAAAATTTCAAAATTATCGCACGAGGTATTACGAAATTCATGTACACTGTTTAGCCGTAAACCACTTTCACCTTTCGCTTCAAAACGAAGTGGAAGATTAAGCAGGTACCCACCTCGGATAGGAACAAAACGGAACCCGAGATTTATGGGGGAAACAAATAAGCATCAATCATTTATCATCGAATGCGCGCGATCTCATTTGTCCGGCGAAAGAGAAAAAAATGGACATCTTTTATCAACGAACAGCATCGCAATACTAACTCCACAGGGATTTTCCGCATTCATCTGGGAGTGAAATGACGGTGATGCACCACCCTAAATTGAAGCCGTCAATGTACGTCATTCAGTAACAATACGGCCATTCTTATCGCGAGATTCAACGTAATTTATTGCTTAATTATTCCTTAATTGTCCAAGGATTTACCAACAGTCATTACTCTGCTCGAGATTCGGTCCAAATAAAAAAAAACAGCAAGTGCATTAATGTTTCATTTCCATCGTGTAACAAATATTAATTTTGAATCCGCAAAATATGCATACATTTTTTAATTACGTCCGTGGGTGGCAAAATTCCAGTCATATGTCAACGCAGAACATTCACACCTTGGACTGTCAATAAAAACTTATCACCAAAATTTCCCT
This sequence comes from Hetaerina titia, assembly GCA_037158775.1. Classification (NCBI taxonomy): domain Eukaryota; kingdom Metazoa; phylum Arthropoda; class Insecta; order Odonata; family Calopterygidae; genus Hetaerina; species Hetaerina titia. Next base: position 46,323,657 of record CM073777.1, read on the forward strand.
TTTTTCATGTGTAATTTTCTATCGTTCAATATTTTTGAGACACAAAGTCAGACGTGTGGCAGATAAGCCCTCAATTAATCGAATTAGTTCATCAGATTTTACCTCCGAATTCTCGTTGTCAATGCGGGGACGCACTCAACATTTTGGAAGGGTAAATATTTTTTTTTCAACTTTCAACTCAACTTTGCTCCATTATTTCAATTAATTCCAAAAATTTCATTTGGAATTGCGAAAATAATATTACCGGGAAAAATACAAATCAATCAAGAACGAGTGAGAATGTGAATAATTTTTTTTATATTTTACTCCACAAATAAACACAATAAAAACCTTTCGCAGACCGTAATTCCAGGTTAACAACACAGTACGAATAAACACAACAAATAATTTCCAAATTTAATTATTATTATCATCATTTAATAAAAAATAGTATAACTGCCCCGTATATGCATCTACGAATAAACTTGATAGACCCATGATTGTCAAGTTAAATGCTTTTAAGAATTGTATTAACTGACCACCTCAATGAACTATACGAAGATGCGATTCAATCGTTTCTTTGTCAATGAGCATTAATAAATGGACTCCATATTTATGGATTTAAATATAGATAAAAGGGTTTTCGACATATTTACAACTATTTTTTAAATAGTTAATACTCTTGCAGTTTCCAAAAAATGTGCATATACTTAATAGTTTTAAAAATAATTAACTTTCCAGACATTACTAAACATATAATGAATGCAACATTTCATAACTATGATATTAAATTATCTTATTTGCTAGAATAAACTCTTCTTTGTTATTCTACAGCAAATACAAATACCTCATGCAAAATAATAAACGTGTGAAGGATTTCCGGTAAATAATGATGAAATTATGAAGTTATAAGACAAATATTAAGTTAAATAAGGAAATTAGAGCAACCACGACAACCCTCATGATAAATATTCTCGTATGAAATGCGGCGTGAGGCACTTGGAACGATACGTAAACTATATATTGGAATAATTTCACTGCAATATTATATTATATCGCTCCATTGGTTCCTCACACTTCCTTCCGCACCCGTGTTAACACTCTACCACGTGTATTTCCCTAGATTAGCGTACAAATTCGCAAAAAACACAGTTTGAGATTTTTATTTTGCTTCCTTCAAGAAATAATTCCCAAACCACTGTATTTTCATTTCATCAATATTAATAAAAAATATACAATAACCTGCGACTCCCAATCGGTCCAAATGTAGAAATCATTTAATATTTTCAATATCAATTTTTTGGTTACTTAGCGCGTAGAGATGATACTACCAATTGTTTCCTCTTTTCATAACATAAAACCCATATAACTCTCCACATTCCATCAAATCTACGGCAGGGAATGAGGAAAAAACAGAGGTCAGAAGTCTTTGGATAAACCTTTCTATGCTGAGGCCATGTGAAATAAAATAGTAGCAGTCGGAGAAAGATAGAATAACCCAGCTCCCTCGATGCTTTTCACGGTAAAATAGTATTTCTGGCATTATTATTGAGGAAAACGAAACAAAAGGGTCCCTATCGAAGAATGGGAGAGTGGAATCTGGGAGAGGGAATAAGTGAAGAGGACAAAAGAAGAGAATCGAATAGGAATGCGTATCTCGGACGTTTATGTGATTCCTATCAGTGCTGAAATATCACGTGAAAAGGAGCAGTGACGTTGATTTTCCTCAAACGGGTCAACGTCAACCTTCCCCGAGCGGGCGCGTGGGTCTTTTCGGGGACCATGTTGGTTTAGTTTCGAGTCCGGTCTTATTCAAAACATCTGATGAGTTCCAAGAGAGAATATGAAGGTTCGTTTTGTAAAATAAAGACTTTTGTAGTGCGATAGGGAGTAGTATATACGCAAAAATGGAGGATCGGTAAGTCCATTCGTAGCTCTCCAAGAGAAAATTTTGTCATAATCTTTTTTGCCAACCCTGCCAGGAACAAATAACCAAGGGAACGACCGTCACTTTTGTGACTCAATGACCGTCAATTTGCGCAATCTACTCTGTGAGCTTGGTTTGCGTGGAGCTGCGAGGAAATGGGAAAAGATGATGGAAAATATACCGAATAAACTGGAACCACTGGATTCAATTGACTGGAAGGAAAGGTAGAATACGAGGGAACGAATATGAACGGGAATTTAATGAAGAAAATATTTCACAAAGATAATATTAGGAAAAATTGCATTGAACCGGTTTTCCCCATGAAAAAATCATTAAACAAATTTGAAATATCTGTTCGGTAAAATTGTGGACACACAAAAATTAATTACTTTCGTTTTTAAATGGGTATTATTCATCGAGAACAATGAAGAAACGATTTTTAAATCCGGTTTTGTATAAAATTATCGATATTTGTAATTTTAGCAATTAATGCAAGGATTTAGAGAGGTGAGTGTAGATACAGTGTCCGTTAACATGGAGTTTCCAAGTAGAGAGATACGGATTTTCAAAGGAAAGAAGGACAGTATCATGGACTGGGGAACATAGGTAAATACATATTCTCATTTCATACTTGTTCACATAATAATCTGGGAATAATATATAAGTGCTTATTATCATGACTTACATTAATTAGTAATTTGCGCATTTTTATTCTCTGTCATATCGAGTTCGAACGTATTTCATCGGTGACAACAAAGATTTGTGATGAACACTGTTTATGTTTGATAAACGTATTTGGTACTTTATAATTTGTAAAAAAATATTATTTTAAAAATAATTGTTCGTTTGATTAAATGAGAGGATTTCGCTTCTTCAGCTTATGGGTAAAGGTAAATTAGGAATAGGACTAGAATCCCACTTTTGAGCTAACCAACAAATTACACGAGCCGCCCAAATATTATTACCACAACACTTGGTTAAATCTACTCACAAAACTCTCTGGGCTTGTTTTGAACTCTGTTTGACCAAATTTGGCAATAATGCCCTCCTTTAATAATTAATCAAATATACATCAAACAAATTGAACTGAAAACATTCAGTGAACATATTTCTCCCGAAAACGTCCCGTGAGTGATTCGCTTTTTTAACGAATGAACGTGGGTGATCTGAAAAGTTTCTGACCTAATAAAGATACAAGACTTTGTATCTTTGTTAGGTCAGGCAGGGAACGTGTTGTTCTTTTGATATGCTCATAACCTCTGTCATCTCTCTCACTTGAATTCGGCGGTCGTCTAGCACCCACCATTTGGTGACTTTGGCGATGTTTTTGTCGGTAGTTGCAGTTTTTGGACGTCCCGAACGTTCATCCTCTCCCAAGCTCTCACGATCACGTTTAAAATCAGCTGCCCAAAATTTCACAGTGGTAAATGATGGCGCATAGTCCCCATACACGGAATCTAACTTATATTTAATTTACGTGGGTGTATTGCCTTTCAAACACAAATATATAATGACAAGTCGTACCTCGATTTTGTCCATTTTCACAAAAACACTCAAGTCAACTCACTCAAACGACTCTTACATTCCAACTGCACGTCCAAAATGGCTGGACCTTTGGTGAGTAACTGTCAACAAATGTACGACGAAGTTCACTAGCTTTTATATACGAGTGCTGCCATCTTCACGTTGAGGTCGGAAACTATTCAGACCACCCTCGCACATACTTGAACTGTTGATTTTATTACTCCATGGATGTAAGGCATTCCAAGACCTTTTGGCTCGGTGCAATCCTTTCGTTATGCCCAGGAATTCTCAGTTTAGTCATAATTAAATAATTTCCCATAATAAAAGAAATGGCGCTCGACCAATTTTTACCAGTGTCTCTCTCACTAAAACCATATTAATAAAATTGGAGACTGAGTTTCCAAAATACTTGAAGTTAGCAATGATGATGGCAAAATAAGTGAAAATATTTTATTTAAAAGCTGCTCTTTCACATTTGCAGAGTTTTGTTTTACCTTATTTTCTAAATCAATGAAATTAGATTTATTTCTAGACATATTCATATTAGATTGACATGTATTACTTTGATCTTATTGAAGTTCTGGTAAATAGTGTACCACAAAATAACAAAAACTGACAAGTTTAATAAAATGGAGAGATTTGTATTCTCATGAGAACGGTATATATCCATCTGCATGGATATCTTACTTTTACCTTTTAGTGTATTATAGGTTGAAGAGTTTCTTTCTTAAATAAATATGGAAGGACTTTCACGATATACTCTACCGGAAATAAGAGGTCGATAATAGGACTAATCAACCTAAAGATACAGTCATTATGTATAGGTATGCCAAAAAATAACTCTGCAATAGTTGATGTAAAAATTGTTACTGAATGTTAATAAAATCATATCAGTAATTAATTTTATGAGGATAGCCGAAGGTGTGTTTCTACAATACTAGTTAAATTTGGGTGGAAACACCTTGGGAACAAAGGAAAATAAATATTAAACATCGTCGTGCCATGCGATTTCTGATATTTTTGGTAGAACTGAAAATATTTTATTCATACAATCTTTCATGCGTGTGACTTATGCCTTAATACTAACATGAACAACATGTTCCCTTGGTACTCCCGCTGCTTGGAAGTTTATCCTAGGAAATAGGTGCTGAGACAAACATTTCTTTGGGACTGGGAATATCTATTAACGGCAAATGCTGTGGCGGAGGTTTGGCTGTCTCTCCGGTTGCTATTTCTTTGTTTACTCAGAATTTTCTTGGAATAAATTATTAATTTTTACAAAACTAATAATAATCAGCAGAATTTCTGATAGAGAAAATGCCTTTCATTATGCTACACAGTTCTTACGTCTTTAGCAAAGAGTAAAGTTTAAATCCCTAGGGTTTTCTGCTGTTAAAGTAAAGGGTATTGTTCGGCTATTTGAGATGCAGTCTTTATGGCATTTTTAAAGCCTCTGATAGCAATTTATGGAGTTCTGGTTAACGTCGATGCACGGAGCCCATGATTAACGGGTTTAACTGGGTTTAGTACGGCGGGATCTGTCGAGTGTTACTGCAGCATTTCCTGTGTCGTATTTTTTAGTATTAGCAATCATTTTTTTCTTCTTGCATATTCAAATGACTAGTGCCATTATTATGCCATATGGACGCTGAATTTGCGGAGTCGTTCAAATGAAAGCTATCAGATATGTCCTACAAAACGCATTTTTTTGGTCTCACTGAAGTGTTCAAAAAAGAGGGTTAGGATGCATACGATCAAGACTAAAAATAGTATGAGTACGTGATGTAAAATTGTTTAATCCTTTGTTTAAAGGTAAACTTTTGTTTCACTTAAAAGAGAGATTCATAATGAAATGAATGATGACGTTCCACCTGATTATGACGTTTTCGTCGGAACTAGGGTAATATTCAATTAAATTTTGTGTGGAGTTATTACGTGTCAGCTTTCATTTCGTTACGAATCGAGTATACAAAGTCACAATGGAGTTAAATAATTTTAGAGAAATACCTTTATTTGAATTTTTGTTGTATACTGAGGTTTTCGAGGATTGGGAAGGCTACGTCAAACGATAATTTTGGACGGAGACAAATATACCAGGTAGAGGGTTTTGGTAGTATCTCAGAGTAAGATGGTCAAGTTAGTACATATTAGATGAAATATTAGGCTATAAAAATATACCTTTATCTTATTCATTATTTATATCTTCAGAGTTTTAATACAGCATCATTAGTTAGGGTCGAGTTCTATGAGCAATAACCATGCTGACAATGGGTAGCTCATCGAAAAATAAGAGCCTTTCTATCAAATTACACATAGCAATATCTCATGATTTAATTTCACAATAGCTTTTCTGCTAATTGAGCACACTTTATCTCTTAATTAGAGGTTTTTGTTTCTTTAACCCATTTTGGCCGAGGAGCGGTTAACAATAGGGTATTTTCAATTCAGTACCACTGGCTAAAACTCTATGAAAGTTCATTGCAGTAGTGACGGCGTGGTTTTGAATTTGAGATCCAGTAATTTGTTAAGTTCTTTCTCCTTGAGGACATTAGACAAAGGGTAAAGACATAAAAAATACACTTTTAACCCTCACAGAACATTAAATTCTTTTTTTTTGTTAAATTTTTTACTGAATTCGCACAAGTGGGGAATAAAAAAAACCATAAACACAGTAATCAACCCGAAGGTCGGTTTAGTAGGTGATGGTAGAGCTCACCCATGTACCAAGCCCGACGGCATGTGAATATTCACACATCAGGGTAGGGAGGCCAGTTCCTTTCCCTGTGCCGGCTTATGGTTTCCCAGGAAGACCTGGTACCAGAAAAATCAACTAGCTTGGGTGGAGCTGCAGGTGCCCAGAGTGCCTTGCCCGAGAATGGAACCCGGGACCCTCCGGTCAGTAGTCCAACGCTCCACCCACTAGACCACCGCGACCCGCTTAAGTGGGTTATATCGATAAAAAATGGAAAAATATTTAAAAAAAAAGTAACTGTATATGTTTTCATAAGCATTAGTTGCTCAGTCAGCCAAGGGGTTGCAAGCATTATTGAGTGAATTGGAGGTTCAGTGCGATAAATATGGGATGAGAATCAATATTAATAAAACAAAGGTTATGCGATTTTCCAGAAAGAAAAAGGCTAAGCTAAATATTAAAATAGGCGGGGAAAAAATAGAGCAGGTAGAACAGTTAACATATCTCGGAAGTGTTTTGGAACAATACGGTCAAAGTGGTAGGGACGTAAGGAGAAGAATTGCGCTAGGCAAGGAGGCTTTCTCAAGGAGGAGGGAGTTGATGACGGGGACGTTGAGTAGGGATGTTAAGACAAGACTCGTAAAAACTCTGATATGGAGCGTAGCTATGTACGGCGCGGAAACGTGGTCGCTAAAGCAGGAGGATAGACGTAGATTGGAGGCTTTTGAAATGTGGGTGTGGAGAAGAATGGAGAAGGTGAAATGGACCGAAAGGAAAACAAATGAGGAAGTACTGGAAATGGTGGGTGAGGCGAGGGGTTTGTTGAGAGAAATCCTATGGAGGCAGGAAAAATGGATGAAGGGCGTATTGAGCGGTAGTGGAATGTTGAAGAAGGTAATAGAGGGGAGAATGCTGGGCAAGCGAGGAAAGGGCAGGAACAGGATAGGGATGTTGGACGGGCTGAAGGGAGGAAAGAAGTACACCGAGATGAAGAGGGACCTGATGTAGATTAGTTTGCTGGGTGGGGAGTCACAAAATGTTTATTTGATAGTTGTGTCCATCCAAAAACCTACCTTAACCGGTAGATTACCTAAAAAAAATATGTTTTCATAAGGAATATTTAAGTGGTTGGTCAAAAACATTTGCAGCCGTCGGGTCGTAAGGGATTTGAAACTTTCGTAAAGGGAATTTTACGCTGCAATACGCTTTCTTGGTTTATCAAACGCAACTTAATTGTTGAATGAATTAGTTTTCAAAAATCAATAAGTAATTGCGAATATGATTTTGAACCATGGGGAATGTGCAGGAGAACGGCAAAATAATAGATTTAATTGACGAATAAGTCATTAAACACGGGAAAAACAAATTCAATTACATATTGATAATAATACTCAATGGAATAAGAAATAAGTACTGGTAGTAAAGGGGTCAATGTTTACGGAATGAAACGAATAAACGTGTTATAACATATTTGATTTTCGCATTGGCTCATCGACTCTTTCGTGGAATTTTTTCACGGTATCACTTAACTGAGCACTAGACATATTATTTTCCAGTTGCATATTATTCTTGGTATTCCGGTAATGCTCATCAATATAACAGTTTTTCGAAGAAGGTGGATTTTTTTTTACCTTAAAATGTATATAATATATTACATTCCAATAGGTATGATACATTGAACTACAATATCCGGGGTCACTTCAGATGCTGAAATTTGGAAAATAATAATAATAAACGAAATATTCCAGTTTCATTCATGAAATTACGTAAAAACATCCTTGAACTCGTTTCCATCCGAAAATTCACATTTTTATTCAAAGTAAACAATTTTGAATGAAAGGGATTGTTTGACAAGTACAATTCTGGACTCAACGAGCAAAACTTTAAATTTAGCAGTCACGGTTAATTTTGAATATCAATTAAAAATTAATTTAAGGTCGAGATATTGCAAATTGGTTTCCTAAAATTTACTTACTCTATCGCGGTTGAGTTTGCAATTTATCGAAACTTAACGAAAAATTAATAACGCTAGAATATTAGGATAACTGTGTCAACAGGAGCACTTTTATATGAAGCTACAGTATATTTTAGCACAGCCAATGCAAAAAACTTCCGCGTTCAATGTACACCGTGTTACCTGAGAGGAAAAATCATGACTATAAAATCTGAAAGCTATGTTATAAGCGATTACATGTTGAAAATAATTTTACGGAACATTATCACTTTTCTAAATGATAAACATCATTTTGTTCCGCTTCGGCGGAATACGCGCTCCTGAGAAGATACTCGAAGCGACACTAAATCCGAAGAAATTATCCCCAAGAGGGGTTGAGTATCCTGATTCATTCCGACAAGGGATGATGAACAGGAAGACCAGGTAGACAGACGTGGATGTTAAGATTCCTAATGTGAACCCTTGACGGTGCGGTAAAACTTTGGGAAGAGGGAAGCGAGACAAAGGTAGTAAGTCCTTGGCGTAAAAACAACCCTGGAGATGAATCTTTCGACGAAAAGGGATCGGGAAGCAGAGTGAGAATCAGCAGGAGAGAGATGGCGAATGTGACGCGAAGGGATGAAGAAAGAGGAGATCGAGGACGGAAGAGGGAATAGGAGATGTTGAACTATGTCAAAGTTTTATGAAAAGAGTTTTACTATCGACCACACTGACGGTTTCTCCATTCTGCTCGGTCCTTAAAAAACCCACAGCTTAGAACACAAGTCCTCCGTCTCCAGGACACAAAATAGAGTCAACCTAGGCTATTTCGTGGGCCAGACGAAGACCGCCACGTCCCCTCTAGGCTAAAAGCCCATCCTAGTCTTCCTCGACACGGAGCAGGGAAACCCCTAACGAACATCGTTTAGGGGGAGGGGTAATTTGGGGGTTTTAGCCTCCTTCATGAGAGGGAAAGAAAAAGAGAAAATGGGGTTCTTACAAAGCGAACGGTGAGGATAATCGCCCACCCTGCTACTTGTAACCAGCTCATGTTGCGTCAGAGTTCAAGTCGACAGGTGGATGCTGATTTTGAGAGAAGCAGGGATATCGGGGGTCATGGGCGACCATTTTATAAATCTCGAGTTCAAAGGCACGCTACACTATCTTCCAAAAAATCTTTACGTCTAGAGACTATTCAGATTGATATTTAGTTGGAATTATAATCATCTTCGATATTTAACATTTTTAAAAATTAACATTGACAGCAAATATTTTGAAAAAGATAAAATGATCCAGAAAAAGTTTAGATTTTCATCGGCTGAGTGTATAATTGTGAAGATGTCTTCATTTATAATTGTGAATATTACTCGCGCGTTTATGTAATTGTGTTTATATAATTGTGAATATTACGCGGGGTTAAAAATACTGGATCTAGTCAAAAAATACGAATTAATGAGGGAGATGAAAAAATAAAATTCGCACCAAAATATTTACTAAAAAATTGCTAATTTTACAATTAGGGTTTGATAGCGTCAATTATTGGCTTTCGCGTTGGTAATACAATAACCTCAGAATTATTTAAAACAGCAATCACGAGAGAAATCACAGAAATTGAAGGAGGCCACCAATTTCTTCCTTTAATAAACATTTGTTTCTTGCCTGTGTAGGATGTTCAGTTTCAATAACATATCAGGTTAATCTAATATTTTGTAGAAAATTTCAATAATGATAAATCGCTAATACAAAACCATGCAATACGAAAAGCGCATTTAACAAACCAATGTATTAGGATTGGGTAAGTACTGATGGAGGCACTTGAATCTAATGAGGTCGAAAGCTTCCAGATTCGGTGTTCAAAACAATTACTGTAGCTTCATCTAGCGTAGAAATAAAATTACTTGAGAAAATAAATCTAGGGGGTTAAATTTTATGAACAATTTTGAAGGAGAACACGTGGGGTCTTGAAATAATTATAGCATACACATGTACATACAGGTAATATACGATCATCAACTCGAAATCTTAATAATATGAAGAACGCACAACAGGAAAATGATACAGAATGTTTAAAAATCATCCGATTTAAAAGTGACGTTAATGGATTCAAATAATCATGCGAAGTTTTTCCAAAAGAGTAGAGGCTTATTCAAGAACGTTCCATTGCTTTGCAGCAGTTAGTGTTTTCCTCGTCTCAGGATTGCCGTTAAATCTTCTCGAGTTTTCTCCCGAATGAGGGTTTCAGGCGCGAATATTTCAATAGCTGACTCCATCATAGTTATAGTCAATCTATGATAATATATGACCTAGTCATTTACCCGAATATCGCTCAAATCTTATATATTACTATCCATAAATTCCTAGATATATGTGTTAAATAGTTGATGCTCTGATTATCAGGCAATTTGTATGCTTTTAAACTCAATTCACGAAATTCTCTTGAATGACGAATGCATTGAAAGTTAAATTACGAAATACTCAACACACTTATTAATCAGGCTTGAATTCTTATCCCGATTCCGGATATCAAAGATTTATACTGACTTACTAGTGATTGTTTGATGTTACCCTTCCCTCGTAAAACTAATAGTAGGTTTATTTCCAATATATTACAAAAATGAACGTATTATCACCTCCATTGAGAAAGCAGCAATTTTGCTCGGTCATTTCACGAAGGTAAGGTTGGTCCTTCATTAATATATTCGAGTAAAGGCAAACTACCGAAAAGAGAGAGAGAGAGGGAAAGGGCGCGGGGGGAAATTAAAATGTCAGCATCCCCATAATTCCAGCAAACGGACGATTGACCGTGCTTAGAGTCCTTCCAGGCGTTTGAATCAGTGTCCAACCGGAATGAAAATAGCCTCAATTACCAATAGCATGGCCCACGAGGAATATCAGAGGCAGGGAATAGGGATGGAGCTAAGATTGCTCCCACCCAATTTCCTCCTCCATTCCCTCCCACCCTCCCTCTCACCAGTTCCCCGTCCTTTGGGTCAGGCCTCCCGCTGCTTCATAGCGAGCCATCCATCCATCATTTGTGATGAGCGTACGGGAAACTAAGGTGACAGTCGGGAAGAGGAAAACGGGCTGGAAAGAGAGGGACGACCGGATAAGGGGCGTGCGTGGGCGGATGAGAAGAGAGGGGGGGGGGGTTGAAGCAGGGAAAGGTGAAGGGGGGGAGGAGGGAGAGAGGCCTGCGAGATACGGCCGTTGCTTCGGAGAGATCGCAGAATAATCGATTGCGGAGCACAGACAGTGAGAAATGTTTCCGGTGAAACGAATGAAAGCGAGCGAGGTATGGGACGGGGTATGTTTCTTCGGGACTAATTGCACTGTATAAAAACAGACCTTTAAATTCTTTTAATGGAGGCGGAGGACGATGTGAAGGGCGGAAAATGGTACGAGTTGCATCGAGCAGGGGTTTGTATATAGTAGATCACGATTACTCCGAGCCTGTACTAAGACCTACCAATTGAATTTTCCAGCCAAGTTTGCTCAAATTGATGAGTGCGTACTTGCAAAAAAAATCATTTAATAACTCTTATACTAACTAATGGTAAAATTACACTAATATGATGAGATATTGAGTTACAATATGGAACGAAATGAGAACTTATAAAGAAAATTTTCCGGAGTTTTGCACTTAAAATATGAAGAATAATCCGCTCCTTACAACAATTCCATTGATTACACAGGCCAACAGTGTTTTCGGTGCCGGAGCTTTTTTGACACTAGTTTTTTCCTATCAGCTATAGCTTTCAAGATATAGATATGTTGTTACTTACGTAAAAAAATCTTCTACATGATGATATGGGAATATTATATTAATAACAAAGGCCATCAGTGGTTTTGGTGCCGGAGCTTTTAATGCTGATTTAAAGAACAATTGGGGTGCTGAATCCAATTATGACACTAGTTTTTTCCTATCAGCTATAGTTTTCAAGATATAGATATGTTGTTACTTACGTAAAAAAATCTTCCACATGATGATATGGGAATATTATATTCATAACACAGGCCAACAGTGGTTTTGGTGCCGGAGCTTTTAATGCTGATTTAAAGAACAATTGGGGTGCTGAATCCAATTATGACACTAGTTTTTTCCTATCAGCTATAGTTTTCAAGATATAGATATGTTGTTACTTACGTAAAAAAATCTTCCACATGATGATATGGGAATATTATATTCATAACACAGGCCAACAGTGGTTTTGGTGCCGGAGCTTTTAATGCTGATTTAAAGAACAATTGGGGTGCTGAATCCAATTATGACACTAGTTTTTTCCTATCAGCTATAGTTTTCAAGATATAGATATGTTGTTACTTACGTAAAAAAATCTTCTACATGATGATATGGGAATATTATATTAATAACAAAGGCCATCAGTGGTTTTGGTGCCGGAGCTTTTAATGCTGATTTAAAGAACAATTGGGGTGCTGAATCCAATTATGACACTAGTTTTTTCCTATCAGCTCTAGTTTTCAAGATATAGATATGTTGTTACTTACGTAAAAAAATCTTCTACATGATGATATGGGAATATTATATTAATAATTATCTCATTGGCCTACAATATAGAAATATACATAAAACTTATTGACAGTTTATTGAAAATAAAAGGAACACCGAAGAGTGGTTATAAATTAGTATACTTATAGATTTATTTAACTTTGAAAATTATTTTCCGGAATATATCAAATATTAAAACAACTAATCGTAAGATGTGCCATATCTAAAAAAGTAGAGCTGTTAAATAAAAACGGATTTCATATTTGGATTCAGCTCTCTACAAATATAGTTAAAATCATCACAAAGATTCCCGGCACCAAAAAAAAATTTTTTTAGGCCTGTGTTATGATTCCGTGAGTCAAACGCTGTAATTCAGCCTATATTCATATTATATTTATAAAAAACATCTCTAACTCAAAGGATTCGAAAACTGAAATTGATTTTCGTGACCACAGCTTCATGAATATGCAAATGACTTAGATACTATCGAGCCAAGGAAGGACGCATTTAACAACACTTAACAGATACTTATTAAACACAGTCTATTAATATATTTTTTAATTTTTGATCTATGATTGCCCTTTTGTTTTCGTGATTAATGGAAAGTACATCTGTTATTGAGAATATTATTAGCAATTGCTAATGGCAGAAATTTTATGGTGGCAATCAATAGAATCATGGCATGATAAAAATTTTTATTATGTCGTAATCCTAAAACCGGGGCATCCTGCATATGAAAAATAAAAAAAAATGGTGCGTATCTTTATATCAATCGAATGTAATGACGGATTTATAGTGAATGCAGTTTTATTGGCGATCCGTCATATAAGAATTTACTACCGATATCATCGTTTGAAATTTATTGCGTCCAAATTGAGGACAGAGCCTAGGGGATTTTAAGTCAAAATGATCAAGTAATATATTTGGTGGAATCAATGCTGAACTTCAGCACAGTGGATCCTTTTGAACGACAAACTGGAGAAATTTCTCCCAAATCATAAGCCCCGTGTGCATAATTAAGTGGCAACAGATATTATCAAAAGTGACTGTAGTTTGTATTAAGAAAATGAAGTATGTATAAACATACTAATTATTTTATCAATACATTGATGCATATAATCATCGCTTGCACTACTACACATCATCAAGGGCATGAAATTAATATCAGATGTAATTTACTTCGTTTACACAAATTAATTGACCACAACAGAAATATAAAAACGCAAAGTGAGACAAGATTAAGCGTTTGAAATTGTTAAACAGAAAAAATTAAACTGTGCTTTACAAATACGATGAATCCAATATGCATACGTTAAGGTTCTTATATCCGCAATTACAAACTGCTGGTCTTTGATTTTTTGGGGAAGCTAAGAGGCTGATTCCTTCATCAGTCGCAAAACACATTTACGACCACTACGGACGCCCATGCAAACTTAAACAGAACTGTGATTAAAACGCGTCAACAGAGCCGTGCTACACCCTTTGGGCTCTGAAAACTCTCCGTCGATCAAACGTATTCATCGTACACCTGCTGCGAGGCACGGTTCGGACTCAAATGAAGCCGAGATGAAACGAGAGAGGTAAACACTAAAAAAGAGAACACTTCTAAATGAAAACACCGACCCTTAGTGGAATGATTACAAAAGTAACAATACTGGCATAACCTGAAGTTTCTTTCCCACTAACAAACCCTTAAGGGAAACAACTTTCAGAAATCGGCCATGAAAAGTCCCAAAGCCCTAAAACAAATCCCATCCTCCTCAAATTAATCATTCCATCCCATCCCGGAAGCAAAATCCCTCGCGAAATTTCCCATTCTGCCCGATACGTACCAAAACACGCATTGCCCCTAACCTAAGCCACATCACTGCTTGCAGCCTCGACAAACCCACCCTCTCCTGTCCCAAACAACTCCACAAAACCCTCCGTCGTATCCTCCTTCGATGCCGCTTTCCTTCTTATCCTCTCCCCGTCACCTGCACGCCATACTCCCACCATAGCAACCAGCCCCCAACGGTGAGAATCCACCTCTCAAACCACCTCCGGAATGCTCAAACCCCTTGTCCCAGAGCATTCTCACCTCAAGCTACACGAGTGTGAGGGGCCTCGTCATTAGTGGAGGGCGCTGATGTGTAATGGCTGCGGAGGTGAGGGGGGCACGTAGGCTGGATGAATGAGGAGGGAGGTCAGGAAGGAGGAGGGAAAGAGGTTGTGAGGTGGGCACAATGTGAGGGGGGATGTCCTGAACGGGGGAGAAGAATGGAGCTCAATTGGGCTCGATGACAGAAGGATGACAAATACGAGAGGGAAGCAGAGAGAAACGGGGTGCGCGTGGAGAGGGATGTCTGGCAGAATTCTGAGAGAGTCGTTATGAGGAAGTATCAGGGAAGACGGTAACATGAGCATCATGATTGTAAAACAAGAGGAATGAGGGGACCGAAGTGTTCATAATGTCCCAGCAGGCGTAAAAAAAACAGAGAATATTAAGAGCACAAGTAATTACGGAACACCGTGATTATTCTAAGATAAAGCGAAAAGAACGCATCTCAAAGAGAAATAGTACGTAAAGTGTAACTATTAAACACTGTTTAACAACTGACTGATTGGAGGGGAAACTATCATTTTCACAATTCCAGAAATTTAACAAAACGCAAGGAAATAATAATTAAGAATTGAGTTAGACTAAAGCAGTTGGAGTAACAGTTTTAAAAAAAAGGGAAAATAGTATCAACTGCGTAGTTCATAGATATTTAAAACATTAATATCAATATGAACTATTTTACTCAACGTTTCCTACTTATTCTTATAAATTAATGAATACTTTAAAATAGATAGAATTAAGTGTTGAGTGCATTGCGTTTCCGAAGTTGTATGCAAAAAAAGTTTTAAAAAAATACAAAACTGTGAAAAAAATAAGCACATAAAACAAACCAAATTAGGGAAAGAAACAAAATAACGTGAAATAGGAAAACAATATTTGCTATCTGTTAACGATCGCTCAACTACTCCTCAAATGTAAAGGAGTATAACCTTCGTACATTTGTGAATGAAGTTGTCGAAGAGTTACGGAAACGCTGAGGAAAAGGTGAGGAAGAAAAAGCATTCACTTTGAGGAGAAAGATAGAGAGTATAAGAAAATCAGCAAGAGCGAGAGAATTCCATTTCGAGTGTATTTAATTTTTTTCTTGCTCGACGATATGAGCATAAAATGATTCCAGAATTGATATAGACACGGTGGAGGAAACGCAGGCCTACCCGGCATCTCTATATAAGATGAATGTCAAGAACCGCGAGGAAATATTAGTAGAGGAGCAGGGGAGAGGTCTATTTAACGAGAAAACGAAAAAGAAGCCATGAAATAAGGGATGTAGAGAGAGAGAAAATAGTGAAGAGGAATGAAATTTTGTGGGAAATTAATGTAAAAAATGAAATATGATGTATAATCAACCGATTAAAATTGGTCTTGAATACATAAGGATTTCAGCACAAAATTAAAATTATCAGAATTCCTACCAATTGAATCGTATTAATAGGCAAGCACCGATTACAGACAGACAAGTCCATCTTATTCATAAATGTTTTCAGCCCTGTATGTTGTTTCCAGTGTATTTGGTAGTTAAATATGTTTTAATTGATCCCAAAAGGTTATGACCATAGATCCACGTTCAACTTTTTAAAATATTAATTTTGCCAATGAAGGGAGTTAATTTTGCTCCAATTAATTTTGTCATAATAGAAAGTTTAACAAGATATTTTAAAGGAAAAAAAGGTAAGCAACAAACAAAAAAGATATTCCTAAAAAAAGTAGTGAAATGAAAACAATTGAAGTAGCGACATGAAGGTTAGTAATTTTAAAATCTATTCATTCATCAACAATAGATAATTACGAAAATATATACGTTTATTCTTCTAAGGAAATAGTTTTGAATCGAGTTACATTGTCTGGGAAATGTAAACATACCAACTAAAGTATTTCTAGCAATGTTACTACAAAAAAGAATTTGTTGAAATATGTCCCTTCAATTCTGTCACGTTTATATAAAAAAAGCTCAATACAAGTGTTTGCGTCGTCACCCAAAGTAGACCCTCATTTTATGAACTGTGAGCATAGCTGTGTTTGCAACTGTTGTTGCAACAAAATGACTTTTGTTGCATTTTGTTGCAACTGTTGTTGCAACAAAATGACTGCTCCAACATCATTCACGGTGTTTTTAAAGAATAGTTGTCCTTAGCACCCAAATTTGTTTCCAACTTTTTCACTATTTTTCAATCTAAATGCTTAAGAATTGGATGCATTCAGCATGAAACTCTGTGTCGCCACTTAGAAAACCAATTGAAGCATTTTAATTAAAATATATTTTGTACTGAAAAGTAATCAAGACGTAAATGTTCATGTTGTGCATGTAATAATGTAATTTATGCGTAACTATTCCAATATTTATGCTAAACTTTTTATTCTAAGCTTTTATATCTAAATTATGAACTTATTCCATTCCGACCAAGTAAGTTAATGTCTCATACGATATTTATTAGCGAAAATAACTGAAAAATCGATTAGACGTGTGAAAACGCAAATAGATCGCAGCTAAGACTAACATTTTAAAACAACCTACCAAGAGTATTATTGTACTTCCTTCTCATGGATTTTACTAGCTATAGTATTCATTAAATATCACAAAATACACAGATTTTCTAAACCAAGGCTATTGATAAGCGGAATTATATATTAAGAAGTGTATACAGAGGGAATGTGAATACTTTCCATGTGATGAATTGAGTTCCATGAAGACCTCTCGTCGGCAAACAGAGAACTTTAAAATCAGAGTAAACAGGAAAAAAACCGTTTTAAAAAGAAGAAATAAGTGAAACTACATAAAATTTAATTTTAAACTGTGCGAAATTTAGAGCGCTTTTGAATTTTTTTTAAAAGATTACCGATCATATATAGCCACTGATTTGGAAAGCGTAAGTACGTATGGTCTCAAGAACTCAGCGTCTGCAACCAAAGGATAAGATGTTAAAACGAAAATTGTGCTAAGATACTACTTACCGGGGTGAATTTCAAATCTTTATATAACCAAATCAATATACCGAAAAAAAGAAAAAGAATTTTGTGATGCATAGCACAACGCACGAATATAATAATCAGTAACGAGTAGTTATATGTACAAAAATTGTTAGAAATTAACAGACGGAGAAAAACATAATATGTTTTTCTTTTACGGGTGGTGACCTAACACCCCCCACCAAACGCCCTTGCGGCGGCTTTAGGGGTATATGTAGATAAGAACTTTAGGGTATCTCAGAAAAAAGGCAACTTGAAGATAACTAGTAACGACTACATAGCCTAATATAAAACACATAGAAAAATACGTGTGAAGGAGAGTTTCTATTCAGACAAAGAAATTAGGTGCCAAGGGAAATACAGGGAACAACATTCCCTGAAAATCATATATGAAGAGTTAAATAAATCATTTTCAAAACCTCAACTATAGATATTTTCAAGCTATGGCGGACTCTTGTTTCCATAGCGTTTAAAACTCCCACACAGATAATCTCAGCTGCTTAATAATGTTTGCACCATGAATATTTTACGATATCATGGGGCCTTAAGCATACCTACGCCGCTCCAATTCATTGCTTTGATAGTTATTTTTAATAATTAATAAAATTTAATAATACGAGGAAAATTAACTGAATAGAGCGCCTTGACCTTTGTATACTTATCAACGCATAAATTGATGCCGAAAATCATTGATGAGTCCATCCATTTTGACCAGGTTCTTCATCATTTCCTTATTCAGCTTTGGAAAAAAACGATTCGTGCTGGATAAATTCAAATTTGAAGGATCCATTTAGTTGACTCATATGATGTGAATGGAAGAATGGGACATGGAAACATGAACCAGATCACGCACTGAGGTAGGTGGAACGAGAGAAGGCGGAGAGAGTTTTTCAGTATCCGTTTCCCCGCTCTGCAATTCCAAAAGAGATCCTATTCGAGAAGCGTCGTGTGGAGTCTGAAAAGGCGGCCGGTCGAATGGGATTGGGTCCTGGAACGAACGTGAAAACGTGGGAAACATATTGGGGGCGACAAGGGCCGGCGAATGGAACGTGAAGATTGCCGGTAGCAGAAGGTTGAAGCAGTGGGAGTCGGTAAAGGCGCAATTACCCTGCGTTTACCCACTACCCGTCCTCCCTCCCCCCCTTTCATCCCACATCCATCCGTTTTTAATCCGGACCATTGGCGGTAGTGGGAAATGGGAGGAGGAGTAAGATGGGAATTTGAAATTAAGAAGGGAGCCGAGGATATCGGGCTGGTGGAGAAAATTCTTCACGTGAGGAGGCTGAAGGGAGGGAAGGATTTGAAGCCGGTGGGGATGATGGCGGGAGGGTGGAAAACCACCCAAGGCATAATCCTCGCTCTATCCAGAAGGTGATGAGCGTCGCGGAAATCCTAGTGACACCACCAAGGTGACGGCGGGCATGGTTGAGCCGCTCATTTGCAGCGCCTGACCGAATGAGGAAAACGGGGATTGGTCGAACTGAAAGGTGTTTCATACAAACCCCCCCCCCCTCTCTCTCTCTATCCCTCCACCTTCCTTCGGGACAACCCACCACTTTCCAATCTTCTTTCACACCCTTCTAATCTCCCTTTTATGTCTCTAACTCCCCTTGTGTCATGCTGTCGCCTCGCCTCTTCTGCCTCCCTCATCTCCTTCCTTAGTTCTCCTTTGCGCACACTAATTCGTCCCTGCGTCGTCAATATGGCATTAGCCGAAAGCATAGGGAAGGTGAAATGGAACCTATGGTGAGTTGTTGGAGATCGATTCATGTGTTTTCAAAAACAAGAGTAACTCTCTTTCTTATGAAGGGGATAGAAAGCGGGTGGGAATAATTTCGGTAAGTAGGTAGGTATCTTAATTCTATTCATTCCATAATCTGAATACTCCATGGAGAGAATTATTAGATCCACTTTGACTCAAATTTGAAATGTTATTATTGTTTGGCAACTGAGTTTTTTGAATCGATTGATTTTGAAACATGTACACAAATGAAATAATTATAATAAATTAACTTAATAATAAAATAAACAAGATCGAATGTTATCATAACATCAAATCGCGAATGCAATTTCTGAAATTCTAATCAAACCAGATTTTTCTAAACCATACTTAAGTAATAGGAATCATAATTAGAGGAGTTAGATGCACGATTATTACGGTATCCATACTATTATGATGATGCCGCAAGTCGGTGAAACGCGTTGTACCATATAATAAAATTTTTGGAAAAGTACAAGTCTTTCTTTTTAGTATGGATGTTAAATACTTCCACGAAGTGAAGCCTGAAACAATATAATATATTATAACGGTAGTTAACTTCACTTTATGTTGAATTAGTTTACGAAAATGTCTAACTTATCCCAGAATTAGTTCTATTTCAGGACACGGCAACTACCAGGTGCTATACTAATTTTAGTTTTAAAGAGATTAAAGATCAAATAACTTTTTTCTAGCGTTAACTCTAGATTTAAAATTCTCACCCCATTTTAAATTGATCAATTAAAAATGAATTTATTTACCCAACGCAACAATGAACTATATTATTCATCTCTTCAACGACAAAAAATCGTGGTAAATAATATTTAAATTTATAGTTAAATTACCACATGCTTCTACACAAAGGAATTCCATGACTTTAACTGCAAAATGCTCGTACAAAATGATTGCATTTCCTCAATTTACTTTTTTCCGTTGATCACTTATTACACCATACTTCAAGTAGCAAAGAGGTTTACATTTACATTTCCTAATACGATTTTAAAGACCAAGATTATCTTTTCATTGCTCTGATGATAAAAACAGATTGAAACATCCCATGAATTCAATTTCACTGCGACCAATCCAAAACATTTTCACCGACGACAGTGAAGCCAACCATTAATCTACGTTATTCTCACAACGTAGATGAATAGGACATGAATCACACAGTGTGACAGCAGGTCACCAACTACCAGATTATGAAAGAGAGCATAACATTACGTCACAGACCCTCCAGTGAATTGCAAAATATTCTTTTGCAATGTAGTTGAAGAGAGTTGTACTTTCCCTGTCTCTACCAGGAGAAAAACGTTATGAGAAAACTGTAACATTTCATTTTCGTTCATATTACAAGACCACCGATTCGCCAAAAACAATTCGCAGCGGCATCAATCTCAGAGGCCGGAGTCACGTCACATTCTCCTCATTTTGCTGGATGGTTAAGACGGGTGCGGGAGAGTGAATGGAGGGCGTGAGGGAGAGGTGGAGAACACCACCCAGTGCGTCGCCACGCCAACGCAAACCAATGTATTTGGAGAGGAAAGGAGACGAAGAGTTGAAGAGAGAAAGAGAGAGACGTGGATTCAGATTTTCTTCGATAAGGAGGAAGGATTAAGAGCAAGTACGGGAGGGTTTTCGAGGCATAGAGTAACAAGGAGGAGACAGGGACATAAATGTCTCTTAAGGGACGAGCTGTTGTTGTTGCGACGCTGATGAAGGGAATGCTGTATCATGGGAAATGAAAAGGACACGCGGATTTGGAGCAGCATTCCTTCCTTATGATTAAAAACTTTTTTCCATGCGGCATAATATTCGTACTTGCTGCGATAGGGAATTGAAGTGAAACAGCTAGATAAAATTTTAGGAAGTAAGGGAGATACTTATCATCATTACAACGGATCACAAAGAAGCTTAAAATTTCCTACGAATAAAATTATTATAAGGATTGAGGAAATGGCTGCGGTGATTAAATTCATTCCCTTCGTACCTCAAACAAAGGAGTGATACGAGAAAAGTCGACAAATCTTTCCTGAATACAAATGAAAACTCATCATGATGGAAATGTAGCAATAATAGTTTCTTCGGCATACAAAACAGCAGAGAAGCTACTGCCATTTAGGAACATCCTCTACCAAGGCAGATCTTAGGAAAGAGGCGGGGAACCCAAATTTTATAGGGAGGAATTATCGCAAATTTAAGGTAAAATTCCGGGCACAAAGAACGAATAAAAAATTTTCTTTTCTAAATAAAACAATTGTTGATTAGAACACCTTACCTGCAAAAATATTTGAGCCCTTTCCTAACAGAGTGCATACTTTTAAGAAAAGATGTAAGGAATACATGTAATAATTTGATTGATGTGTGGTGTAAAATTATACGTTACAGCTTGTTTTTTTAATTTATATTTTTTTCCTGCTGATTGATGGATGTTAATGAGATGAGTTAATGGGAATTTTCTTGCTTTGTGAAAGTCACTTTGTGTTTTTAAGTTCCCTTTAAAAGTACTTTTGTTTAATGACTGATTTTACCATTGTGATTATTTGGGACTTGTGTGCCACCTGACACTGTCTATCAGCACATGTGGATTTTTAATAATAATAATAGTAACATTGGTCAATGACTCGAAGGCTAACAAGCAGCAAACATCTTTAACAAATCAAACTAATGTTTACAAAGAATTTATTTACTTAAGCTACACCTATGCAAACGAATTTTTATTAAAATATTCTAAAATTTCGACTGTTACCATGGTTTCCTTACCACTTTGCCCCTCCGAGTTCAATAGTTTCAATTTTCAGTTACCAAAACTATATCTGAATTGAAATCACGAATATCTGAATTGAAAATGACTATATGCTTTCCAGAGCTAAAACTTTGAATTAGATACATGTGCTAAGATGTGAAAAATAATTCCACAGAAATTCTTGAAGCAAAAACCGCTTAAGAGAATATTTCTTGGGCACATTTGCAAATCTAACTCCTCTGTTTTTGGTAAGAATCATGAGTTGAAAATACAATAAACGTTTTAAATGATAATATTTTTAACATGAACTACATCCATATTATACATTAAAATTAGTACATTTTATCACATAAATATGGGTAGGTGATTTTTTCTTAACGGTGGAGCAAACATAAATTAATTTATAATAGTACCAGCTCAATAATTCCAGAAACTAATTTGCGTTGACACTGCCTAATGTCAAACAAGTTTACCGTTCATAAACTTGCACCAATAACAAATTAAAGAGTTTGAAAATTTGTATGCATGAGAATTTAGTGTACCCATTCATACTCAACCGTCAGAATTGAAAACATGATAGATCTCGACACATCAAACCCTTATATCACAAAGCAAGGGCCTATCGCACCAGCCCTGACAGGTGAAACACAGGCGTCATCGCACATGACCCATCACGTCAACGGCGAGAGAGGACCTTCTAATCAGCAGAAAAATAACCTTAAAAATCGAATAAGACGCGAGTCAGCTCGGAAGAAAATGAAGTCCCGTTAGCAGCTTCCTATTCAACGCCCTTATCTCATACACGTCGGGGCTCCATCGGTCATACTTACAGGTCGTCATCTCGTCAGGGCAACAGCAAAAACTTATCGGAATCCAACTCGGCTCACCCAAGTGGAATTTATGAGTGATATCTATTATCCCGACTCTTCCTCTCCCCTACACAACTCGCTACACATCCCGCCCTGAACTTCATCCAGATCTAATGAAAGAGACGTCCCAACGAGCCGCTATCTCTTACGTGGGTGTGAGATGCCAAACAGTATGCACACTTCTGACTGATGCTCAAATATCATCTCGGAATCGGCACACATCACAAATGAACACCCGCTGTCATCCTATTATCCTGGCGCAACCCTTTTCAACCCCCCGGTGTCTCCTGCCGTCATACCCACGCCCTCGGCTGGATGCCTGGAGTCGTCCCGACCCCCTGTTGTCTCCCCAGGCACCCTTTCCCCACCTAAGCTTCTGCAAAGTGAAAGGGGACCGTAATGTAGTGAGGTTAAAATCAGGTTTCAGGTAAAATATAAGGAAGGGGGACACCTGCTGGGGAATTGTCTCTCCTGTACTGAGGATATTGGATATGGCGAGTGAGCGGTGGGCGGAGGTCGAGTAAGAGGAGTGGGTTTTGAGAAAGACGGGGGAAGAAGACCCTTGCAAACGGAGGTTGCTGTTCTCAACGCAGCATTATGCCTTCAATGCCTCACAAGCCATTGTTCTTCCGCTTCAATAGGATTTCGTGCCCTGATCCTACTCCCAGGATATAACAAGGGGGTCGAGAGATCTTCGCGCTGCGCTTATATTAAGCGCAGACCTGGAGACTGTGTCAGAGCTTTCGAGAACCATAGCTTTTCATCTAATACTATGTTAGGGTGTACGGAATTGATTGCAATTTTGGCACGCTTATTATGATATCGTTAAAAAAAGAGGTCAAATGAGAATTAAGATCTACGTAAAAAAAACAGCAGAATTCACCAGAAGCTCGGGTAAGTACGGCCTCATCCCAAATATTCATGCATAAATCTCTCAATACGCCACGTTTCCGTTACCTACTCTAGTTAAGATAACAAAATTATCATAACATGTAGAGAGGACGGTATTCAAATATTATGCAAGGATCATTACAGTCAAGAGAATTTATTAACATGGGATAGTTTTTTCATGTTAATTATTCTCTTTTAAAACACATACTGAACATTGCCAACCTCAATGAAATAGAAAGGTGTTTGAACACAACGCGAGTAATTAACCAAATCTGATGAATCCAATGAAACAGGTCATTTTATCTTAGTGGACAACCCATACGTAC